>VWYO01017339.1:18155-50497 GCA_013400275.1 Rhadina sibilatrix
CCGGGCGGGAGAGCCCCGGCCCCGGCCCCGGCCCTCACCCTCACCCTCACCCCGGCCCCGGCCCTCACCCTCACCCTCACCCCGGCCGCGCCTCCCGCCCGCCGGGGCCGCCCCTTCCCCGCCGCTGCGGGCGGGACGCAGCCCGGGCCTCACCGCTTTCCTCACGGCTCCTGGCCGGTGTCTCCGGTGGCGGCGGCGGTGCCCGTTTCTGTGCCGGTCCCCGTGCCGGTCTCGGTCCCGGTGCGGTCGCCCCGGCCCGGCCCTGGCNTTTCTCCTAAGCAAAAACTCAAACTCACATCCTTCCTTCCTTCAATTCAGCTCATCAAATCAGCTTCAAGAAAATAATTTATTGAGCCTGAGGCCTCAAAATATCCCCTTTGGGAAGGACAGATGCATCCCACAGCACCTGCCTCTCTGAAGGACACACTTACAGAGGGATGGGATGCTGGCACAGGGACTGCATGTTGAATAAGCATTTTTAATCTTGCTTAAGCTCTGCAAATAATGATGAGAAAATAATGTCAGGATGTTCTGGGCAACCCAACACTGCCCACCTGGCTCCAGCTGCTTTAGGGAGGAATGGGAAAGAAAACCCTCATGGCAAACAAGAAACAATCTATCTTTAGGGCTTTTTTACCAGCTAGTAACACTTTAATTCATCTCAGAATGACTTCCCCTCTACTACTGACTCCCAGGCTTTGGATCAATGATCAGATTGTTCCCTCCTGGAGAAGCTGGGGCAGAAGAGCTCCTGTGGGATACTGGAGTAGTTCCCAGCACATAATTTGATCCTGCCAGAAACCAAACAAGGGCAACATCTGCTCAGCACCTCACAGGACTGTGATAATACTGCACAACAATCTCAATTTAAAGCATCTGGTGTTATTTTTTTTCTGTAATTTATCCTTTCACTTCAAGCCCAGTGTACTTTTAGATTTTTTCTAAAAACCAGTTTTCCCAGCTGCTGGCACACATAGCCACAAACCAGACTATGTTAATATCACAAGCAAACTGACAGCAAATCAGAACTCGTATTTATGAAAACACTTAGCTAAAAGCAGCAAAAGCAGAGCATTTGTACTGATCTCTTCAGCCTCCAACTCTCTTCACGGCGGGTTAAATAACACAAGATAGGCTTCTGTGCCTTACCAGGAGCTCAGCAGTTCCCTGCCCCTGCCCAGTGGGGTTCTCCTCCCTGCTGGACCCCCCAAAAGCAGGAGCAAAGCTGGGGCAGCCCTACCTGCTGCGAACATCCTTGGCTCGGATGGGGGTGAGCACGCTGAAGGTGGATTTCATGGAGTCCGTGGAGCAATTGTCATAGAGCGTCCCATTGCCCTGCAGCCTGGAGTCGCTGAGGCTGCTGCTCACCCTCCCAAACTTGTGCTGAGAATAATGTCGGTAATCCAGACAATCTGAGTCGATCCTATTAGCTGTCCTCAGGGAGTGGGAGGCCACGTTGAGCTCCATGGGGGGGAGGGGGCGGGCCGGCATGATTTGGGACAGGCGGGGTTTGCCCCCCGCGAACCCCTTTCCCCGCAGGAGCCCCCCGAAGGCACTGGAGATCTCGGAGGCTCGTTTGCCCAGGTCCGAGGCGCCTCCCCTGCTCTTCCCCCCGGGACTGGCTTCCAAGGCGTCTGGTGAACTGTGCAAGGAATCCTGCTGGCAGCAGGGATTGCAGGGGCTGGCCCTGCCCCTGGTGGGAGGGCTGGGGGACGCTTCCTGCAGGGAACCGTTGGAGGAGCTCGTCTCGTTGGGATCAGTCAGGCTTTCCTGGCTCGTTCTAAACCGTCTCCACTTCCTCCAGCTCTTTTCATCCAGGGATGCAGCACGTTCCAGCCGGGGCTTCCGAGGGGGCCTTGGAGTGATCGATTTAATTTTCATATTGGCTTTGAGTTCTGGCAGAAGCTTTAAGGTCTCACTCACGGGGGTGCCTATCTTCGGAGGTGCCCCATCGCCCGCAGCCTCCTTTTTCGCTGCTTTTCCAGCTTTTTTTGCCTGCAGGTCCTGTACTGCTCCACCCTCCATGCTCCGAGTGAGACACACCCTTGAGTGCTGCGGAAATCCATTTGGAGTGCTCATTGTCCCCCCAGGTACCAGCTGTGGATGCTGCCCCAGATGAAAGGTTCCTCAAAGCATAGCTTCCTTCCCTTTATCACCCTGTGGGTTCACAGGGCTTTACTCAGCCAGCAAGGCATGGGAATTGCAGACAGCTCAGCCTTTAGCTGGGAATGAAGGGCAGGTGAATGTGCAGGCAGATTCATTGTCTGCAAAATTCCAAGACGTGGGATACCTGGATTCCCCCAAGAGAAAGATGTAAGAATGAAAAGTTATTGAGCTGCAAACTCCACTCCTTGATCAGAAAGCATCTCCTTGCAGGACGTCCCTCCAGCACAACTCACACCTTAGCGTGACCTTGTTAGAAAATCACTGTTATTTCCCGGTTTTTTACCCCAAAAGCAGAGCAGAGACCTCCTTCCTGCTGCAGACACCACGGCTGCGTACGCCCTTGTTTTAAGGAAAGGCTGTGCGCCCCGTTAGCACGAAAGGAAATTTAAGCTGCACAGAAGCCACAGCTGGTTGTCCTTGCTGTACACACGGCGCCACCAGCACGACCAGCCCGCAGCCCGAGGCCAGGAAATTTCCAGCGATCCCACAGCCGGTAAATCGCTGCCGCCTTTTCCTGCCTTGCACCAACCGCGCTCACCGCCGCCAACACCGAGAAAACACCCCAGGGGCGGCTTCGGGGCACAGAAAAGGGCTTCGAGTACATTTCTACACGCGGGAAGCACCTCGTCATTCTGCGGCTACCGCGGGCCAGCCTGCCCCGGCCCTGGGAGGGCAATACCGGCTGAAGGCAGCCCGGAGCGCGGGTCCGGCACCGAGGGGCCGCCGCCCGCATCCCCCGGCCGGGCGGGAGAGCCCCGGCCCCGGCCCCGGCCCTNCGGTCGCCCCGGCCCGGCCCTGGCAACGGGAGCAGCGTTGGGCCGGGCCCGCCCCGCCCGCAGCGCCCCCCGGCGGCCGGAGGAGCGCCCGGCAGCGATGGCGGAAAGTCGCGGCTGTCGCGACAGGGGATGAAGGCGGCGTTTAAAAAGCAGCTCGAAGTAAACGTGTTACACTTCAAAAAATTTAAAAGTTGGCTGTATTAAGCGTAAAGGTTCGATTTTGAACATTTCAGTACAAACACTGATGACAGAATCAGACTGGGGGTGGTAGGGACCTTGAAGATCGCCCAGTGTCCGACCTTTGCCATGGATAGGGACACCTTCCTTAGGCTCCAAGCCCTGTCCAGCCTGAACTTGGACACTTCCAGGGATGAAGCAGCCACAGCTTCCCTGGGCACCCTGTGCCAGAGCCTCCTCACCCTCATAGGAAAGGATTTCTTCCCAATATCACATCTAAACCTGCTCCAATGAAGCTGCTCCAAACACCAAACACTTCAGGCTGCCTTTCCTCACACAGATCATTCCCAGACAAACAGGAAAGGTTCCTCCACCCAGCTCACTAAAGCAATAACCACAAGAAGAAAGTAAAATGTGAAAGTGCTCCAGAGCGCAAAATATTTTATTTAAGAATTTACAGTGTCAAATCTTACACTTAGGAAAGACGGCCGCTCCCAGCTCAGAGGGAGCCTCCTTGAATGAAGTTGTTTGGCAGTCTCTACTGAAAGGAGAAAAGAATCAGCAGCCTGGCTGGACTAGAGGAAAGCCAAGTGTCTGATCAGGTTTCAATTATAGAAAAGTAAACCACACTGACTGCTGCTGTCCATGTCTGGAATTGAGAATGGACCAGCACACAAAGGTTTCTAATCCCCCCAAATAGTTTTTTTACTTGGGCTGCATACAAACATTTTGGGACATACATAAGGCTATCACAATCTTAGAAAAGTGGTGTTATTCAGGAAAAGAAAAATAAAACAACAGCTGGGGACAAATACTGGCAATTTCACATTCATATTACTTCTACTCCTGGGCAGAAATTCAAGTAAAATCAAATAGTTTGGTGGCAAGTTCTAAATAAAATATGGCCTAATGATTAAATAAATATTTAAAGTTTATTTCTCTCTTTGCAGATAATTCAGATTCTTCAGTGAATACAAATGCTGCATACCATGGTTTTCAAGATTTCCTATATTAAACCTAAAGATTTTAAAGTCCATCCGCAGAGGTCTAATCCATCTACTTTTAGTATGAAATTTAGCTGTTAGCTATTTAAGACCTTGGTTATTTTAGTAAGGGAGATTCAAGAACGGATTATTACACTGATTCTGGCACTCCCAAAAGGAAAAAAAAATAAAAAAAATCAACAACTTTCAAGCTGTTACCCCCCAGCTGCAGAGTGCCAGCAGTTTGAGAGAAAGCAAAGTAACCGTATTGCACTTAAACAAACACTCACTCGTCAAGAGAACAGCGTTGGCTATGATACAGAGCTCCTTCCCACTATACACTTGGCTTTACAGGTAGTCTAAAACCACAAACTACATACAGACTAGGAAAGATCCAAATCAAATCAGGATTAGATTACAGTCACAGTTTTTCATTCAATATAGGTCGATTTATTTGGATGAGCTGTGGCCCCCTCCCGCCTCCCAAAAACCAAACCAGCACGAGGCAGCTCCTGGGTGAGCCTCTCCCAGGGGAACATCTCTGGTTCCACACTCTGGCTGAAAGCATCACAATTGTGCATGGTCCTCTTAAGGCCACAGTGTTATCTTACAATGTGGACATGTTTTGTTTTGTTTTTTTTTTACCCCTGCTGGGAGGGGAGCATCCTTCAGAAATTAAGGAATCCCTGAAACTATGTTCTCAGAAGGTCACGCTAATAAAAGGTCTAAAAATAAACTTAAGGAATAAATTGCCTATGCAATTTACAAACAGGTTTTGTAACAGACAGCAACTATTTCCTCTCTTTGTGTCTATTCTTTATCACAGCAAAGCTATTTCTAGCCAGGTTTTGAAAAGGAAAAGTTACATATATTTCATGTTTGGTAATGGTTTGCGTAGATGAGGTGCAAGCATGAAAGAGATCACCCATCATGAGATTTCTGTCATGTCAACTGCAGCTGATACCACGTGCCAGAAGGCTGAACAGTTCTTTGCATACTCAGAACATGAGTGAGAATTCCAAATACAAAGCCATTGTATTCTACTTCAATGTTGGATACTTCCTCTGTCCAATTCTTCCCAGTCTTGAACTTCCAGTGGCTGCAGGAGACTAAAAAAAATAACAGGAATAAACAAAATGATCTGTAAAAGTGTCATGACAGAGACAAAAACTGAACAAATGGGGAATAAAGTTTTGAATGGAAACTTGTTAAATTGAACAGCTGCCAGACTGATCTTTGTGCACATTTAACACTCTATGTGCAACAACCCAGACTAAGCTAGTAAAGCACAAAATCATGTTTTGTTCAAAGTACAGGATCAGACTGGTTTGGGTCGGAAGGGACTTTAAAGGACATGCCATGGGTAGGGACACCTTCCACTACCCAAGGGTGCTCTGAACCCTGTCCAGCCTGGCCTTGGACACTTCCAGGGATGGGACAGACACAGCTTCTCTGGGAAATGTTGGATAATAAGGATAAGGAGAAGGAAAGATGAGGCTTTCACTCACTTGTGCAAATTGAGAGGGGTTGTAGAACGGTACTGCTCCTGCTGAGGGTGCCCCCGAGGGTGGAACAGTGGCAGGCTGGGAAGAGAAAACACTGAAATTAGGCAAGGGCAGAGAGGCACTCCAGTGCCTCTCAAAGGTGGTCTGCTAAGTTATACAGAGCAAATATTCACAGGAATAATGCCAACAACATGGAGAGCGCAGCCTGTTGGAACAACTCCAGAGTGCTGGTACAGTCTGCAGCCAGATCTAGAACGGGGCTGGCTTCATGTAGGAATTGGCCAAACAATGTCACATGCATCAACTGCAAATAGCAGGTCCAAAGCATGCAAAACCAACACAGGACACCAGTGCAACTCCACTCAATTAGTACCTTCTGCCTTTGTTAGTACACCTCAGCACTTGCCCCAAAATAAACATTCTATGTCAGGTTTTGCTTGACTAAGAAATATCAGCGAGGTTTGTGTCACCCCTTTGTGGTGATCCCACAGCTCTAGAACTTCCAGTAGAGATGAAGCATTCCTTTAATTCCTACAGGGACTTTTGCAGATGGTTTATTACCAATTTGAGTCTGGCAGCAGCAGAATGACCAAGTTTTACTTGTACTGAGTCTTTTTAGGAGGTTGGTTTGGTTTTGTTGGAGGCTTTTTTTTTGGTTTAAATCAACTGATTTCTTTAGTATCCCAGCAAAAAGATGATGAAATTATGTGAATCTCTTAGGAACACAAATAAAAAGCATGCCTGGATTACATGCACTCTCATAAATACACAAAACTGAAGACCCTGTTTGAGTGTAAAAAGGAACACTACATCATGATCTACTTTTAATGATATTTCTGTGAAATGAGGGGGGAAATGGCTAAAAGTAGCATTAGTATTTGAGCAAATGCAAAAAAAAAAAAAAAAAAGAGGGGAAGGGGGGGAAAGTAAATAAGTTAACATAAATGAGAATGGCCAGCCACATGTACCTGATTAAAATGCTGGCTTACTTCACGTGATAATGAACTCATTGAACTAGAGCGCGAAAGCTACAAAACAGCAAGAACACACAAATACAAAAAAACACAAATAAAAAAAGTCGTCATGCATGTCACTGCCTCAAGCTTTCAGTTGTTTTATTTCATTGTCAAAGTCTCACTGCCAAAGGTTAAACCAACTTCAAGTTAAAAAACAAAACAAAACAAAACAAAAAACCAAAACAAAAACAAATGTAAAGCCAGAAGTTAGTTTAAATCAAAAGGACTTCTTAAAGCACGGAATTATGTAGGTATAGAAAACATTTAGTAGGAACAAAGGTCATGTTACTCTGCCTGGCACACAGCAACTTGTTCTTCTTGTGTCTTGCACTTAATATTAGTGAAATTATATGCATGCATGGAGGCAAGAAGAGAGATTTCAACTGCTACTGACATTTCACTCTGAAAAAGGCTTTTAAAAGTATTTATGTAGGAAAAGGAGATTACAAAATGTAGGACATGGAGGCTGAACTTCTCATATGGGCTTAGAGGTCTTTTCTGTATAATTCTGGAGGCAGTCATATCACATCTTGGCTACTTATCAGCAACTGAATCAGTCACTTGTTGTTTTAGATGGCCCATTGTAAGACCACCACAATTAACTGTAAAAAGTCATTAATTAAATACTTTGCATCAAGCCTTACCTCGCCTGACTGGGAGCCATCAGGGTTAGGAACATGAAGTCCAGATCCAGGAGGAAGGGCAGCAGGGTTTAAGTACTGAAGAAAAACAAGGCACTTCTGTTTATCATCATTACTATGAGGCTATTCCACACTTCCCTTAAAGATCCCACTGAGGCAGAACAATGTTACAGCACATCAGGCAGCTGTAACATACAGCCATAAACTCTGCCCACGTTCTCAGTCCCTTTCCTGCACCCAGGGAAGCTGCAGCCCTGCCAAATTAGGAAATGCAACCTCCCATTTCCATTTTCACTTGCATTTCTCTTCTCCCCTTCTTTAAGTAAAATGTTAAGCCACAAACCCTACAAGAACATCATGCTTCACTGTGGCTGTGAAACTGCTGCTCAGAGAATAGTGAGGGGGTCTGAATCACAACTTTGGGTTCTGTCTGCAAGACATTCCTTCAAACCCACCTCTGGTTCCACAGCTGCAGCAGGGTCTGTGTTGGTTTGGTTTGCAGCTGGTGTGTGCTCTGCTGCTCCACTCCCTTCCATGGGCTGGGATTCCCCTGGAACTACAGAGGAAATAGGATTTAGCCAAATACATCCCATAAACAGCCATAAAGGCTCCCCCACCATCTTATCCACACACCTGAGTTTGGAACAAACACGTTGGCAGGAATGGGCATTGGTGCCAGAGGAGCAAACAGGTCTGATGGTGCAGGAGCAGCACCACTTGCTTTGGTTCCTCCTGGATTCAGGACATCCACATAACGGGCTCTGCTTCCAGCTAAACCAGAAACACAAAGATCCAGAAATAACCCTTGTGTTTATCATGCCTGTATCTACTGTGAACAGCTTGCTGGTTAAAGAATCTTTCAGGATCAGGAAATTGCACTCCAAGGATACAAACAGTAACACCCAAGTCATGATACTGTGACAGCAGTGCAGGAGCTGGGCAGGAACAAAGTCAGCAACAGCCACACTGAGCTGCCAACTGTTCCCAAACAACCCTGGGAAAGTCAGAACTTCTGCCTTCATATTTTATGCAGGAGAAAGTATTCAAATATCAGTGCTGGCTGTTACCTGCTCTCCTGGAGAACACATTGACAGAAGCACCAGGTGGGCCTCCAGGCCCAGGGGGAGCAGCCTGAGCAGCTTTAGGAAATCCTGTTGGAGGTGGTGGGGGAGGTTTACTCTGCAGGGAGACAAAAAAAATCCAGTCACATCATTGACTGATGTTGCACATTTTAATCCAAATGCAGTAAAAAGCAGCTCTTAAGAGACAATAACAGATTAAAGAAAATCGTGTGCCAAGTACAGATTTTTGTTTTCCACTTGGAAAAATCATGAGGACTCAGATTTTTACCTCTTCTTCTGGTTCATCCAGATTAACCCAGCGTTGTTTCTGCTCATCCCAAACAATCTAAAAGAAAATCACAGTCAAAAACAAAGAGCTCAAAGAAAGCTGCTAAAAAATAATCTATTTTTTTAAAAAAAGCTGGTCTTAGAATAAGAATAATCTTCAAAGTTTTACAATCATTTGTTTACTCATCAAAACAATGCTCATCTATCATCCAGGAGAACATTAGGAACAAATTCAAGTGTATAAAGGTTTTTGTGATTTTTGGGGCCTTACTGATTTATTCTTGTCATCTGGCAGGTGAGCCTCATTCTTTCCTTTTCCCATCAGCCAGCGAAACCAGGTTCCACCAGTCTAAAAACAAATTAAATCTACTCAGTTAATTCTCTCCCTCTCCGTTACTTCCTGTCTCACTTTACAGACAAGTTAAAACAAACTTTCATGCAACAACACATTTTCTGTTAGAGACTTCAACTCTGAGCCCAGAGTTGCAACTAATAAATAGAAATGAACAGTTTAGTCAGGACTTCTTAAGTACTGTGGACCAGAAGTTACCACATTCACTAACAAATCTCCTGCAGCTGTAGGTACCTTTCTAAGAAAGTTTACCTTTCTAGGGGCTGCCTCCTTTTTTGTTTCTTTTTTAGTCTCTTTCCCTGCAGGAGCAGAGGGAGGAGGAGGAGAGGGTTGTTTTGCTGCAGAGTTGGATCTCTCTCGTCCCACAGAATGAGCAGAGGACTCAGAAGTTGTTCGGGATCTTCGCCCGTAGCCCTGGGTGACAAATGCACAGGAAAGCACAAAGCTGTCACTGCTGCAGTGATGGATCACATTTCATCCTGCTAAAGAAACCTCCCTCTGTAAAAAACCCGTAACAGAACAGATCTAAAAGTTCATGTAGAATAAACCTTAAGATGGATCTTTGTCCTGTTGCCTGGTTAGATATCAAGCCAGGACATAAATGCATAATAAACAGGCAGATAAATATCTGACACAGCATTAATTTTTTATCAAGAATTTCCACACATCTGCTTCTTTGGGGACTTCTACAAATCAAGCTTCAAGTCCTGCTGAAGAGCAATACAGAGCCCCCAAATCCTCTTGTGTTTGCATTGTGCTGCAATGCAGCTGAAGAGATGTGTGAAATAACAATACCATGTTAGCCATTCTGCCATAGAAATCATCCTCTCTCTGTTCAGGGAAGGAGTTTTGTGAAGGAGACTCTGGAGCAATTCTCTGCATTCCTTAAAAAAAAAAATTAGATTATGTTAGGAGGGACACACACCAACAAAAAAAACAATAATAAACACCAACAAAAAAGCCCCCAAGCTCCACAACAGTTTTAAGGCAAAAGTTTTCACCATTCGTTAGTTTTGTGCTAGAGAGAAGTTGCACTTTTAAAGAATGAGAGTTGCAGTTGCTGTGATTTTTTTTATCTCTTGTCTGGGTTTGTGTTTGTTCTAAACACAGGCCAGAGCAGGCTAAGGGATGCAACCAGTGGATGGAGCAGTTAAAGGTTCCTCACATCTCAAACTCTGCCAAACTCATGTTTCCTCTCCTCCACATGTGTCAGGCTCTGCTGTCACAGAGTTAAAACTTTTCAGGGTCCTAGAAACTCATGCCCAGAGGCAGAAATCTCTGATATCCCTTGGAAACAAACCTGCCAATCTCACTGCACTCAGGGATTATCTGTCAAGGTCTAAATCCTGATCTGCTGAGTCTGACCTCTCTTTTAAAGTAAGCCAAAAAATGGATGAATACTACAAGTTTCTACAGATGTTTCTATACCATTACATGGTGCTTTTAAATTTCATTACCCAAAACATGACTATTTTTTAAATACTGAGATATTCTGAATTATTCCCTGCAACACTTCATCCTCTTTCTAAGGAAGGAAAGTTGTTTATTAAGCTCCCAGACCTGTTTCCAGGTTTTTCTGCTCTTCTGGCTGAGGTTCCATTTCTTGTGGTGGCCCTCCTGGGGGCAGTGTTGACCCTAAATATAGTGGGGATGGTTCAGTTCCATAGGGATTTGAAAATCCTTGTGGTGCAAAGCCAGATCCTGGGCCAAGAGGCTGAGGAGCCACTGGGTAGAAGGGGACACTTCCCTGTTCACCAGGAGGAATCACAGCAGCTGAGCCATCAAGGACAGCCTGAGGTATTGCACAATAAAAAAAAAAAAAAAAAAAAAAGAGTTAAGAGTTATAATTAAACAGAAATTCCAGTGTGAACCTTTTACCCTATGAATATACAATGCAAAAGTGAAACCATTCTGTTCCAACCAGCCTCTTAAGTGGTTTCTTGTATCAGAAACCCAAAACCTTTGTTTTCTCTCTGTCATAAAGGATATGAAACACCAACCTGAAGGCATCAGCTGCACGCTCTGCATCTGTTGAGCCATATTGGGTAACAAGGATGCCAGCAAGGCATTTTCAGCACCTGGCCCCACGTCACGGCCACCTCCCCCATCACACTGACTGGCACGGTCCAGTTCAGAGCTGGGAGTGCTGCATTCATAGGGAGGGGGAGTGGATCTGTCTGTGGTATAGGCTATTGCACCCTCCTGCAGGAAAAAAACAAGATATTATTAATTGATCTGTACCAGACACTCAGTTCATAACCAAGGGAACACAGAGAAAAGGAAATCATAGGTGTGAAAATAGCTTCTTGATGTTCAGTCAAAAAGAAACCCTGAGTTGTCAGACATTTATAAGCCAAGATCAACCAATAATTTAAAGAGTTTAACAGTTAATTAGCTCGGGGTTCAAATTTCTAACATGTCTCTTTAAACAAACACTAATTATTTACACTCTGTTACAATCTAGCAACACCAATCCACACACAAGATATTTTTATGGCAAGCAGATCCCCTGATCACTGCAACCTAATGAGTCTTGCAATTCTCCTTGCATCATGATATTAACAAAACCCTGTCTCACGTAACTTTAATTATTCTGTATTGAATCTCAGGGCACTAAAGTGTGGTGAATTCACTTGGTTTACACCACAACGTTTGCAATTTAGGACATGAATATATAAGGTCACTTCCCATGTTTCTGTGATTAAAAAAAAATAAATTAATAACTGGATTGACACTAATCCTTTAAAGGAAACAATTCATGCTGAAAAGCACACACCATACCTTGATCCGCCCATCCACATGTCGAAGTGTCACTAACCAGGAGGGCTCAATAAAAGATTCTTGTTCTGGTTTTTCTTTTATCTGAGGGTCAAACAGGCGCAGCTGGGATGACATCTGAGGGAAGGAAGCATTGCAAAGTGTGAGTTCATCAGCCACAGCTTCCCACCAACAACACCCAGCCACAAACGCTTCATTCTTCCTCATGTTACCTGGATTAGCTGCCCAATCAGCACAGGGGAATAGTAATGTGGATCTTTGAGGACAGTTCTGGAAATCACTTCACAGTAGTGGAAAGCCTGGGCAGCAAGGCCCATCTCAGCCAGCCGACAGGCATAGATGAACTTGAAAACCTGGGGAGGCAAGCAGGACAAAGAAACCAAGTGAACACAACACTCTGGGTGGTAACAAATAAAAGGCAGTCTGACATTTCAGCTGAAAGCTCAGATATCTCATCATCACATCTAAAATTAAAGGCAAAAGCATTCAATTCTCCTCTTCTACCTAAAGCATCTAGTGGAAGCACGGAATCTGCCAAAAGAGAAACCAAACCAGAACAGCTTCTCACCTGGAAATTGGGCAAGCAGCCAGGCTGACTTCCTAGTGACTGTGCATATTCATAGGCTTCTGTTCTTTGAATGGCTTCATTGGTGGCAAACTTTAAAAATGGCAAGCTGTTTCAAATAGAAGAAAAATATTATTTGAGCTGACAATAAACGGATCTGTTAATGTCAGACACACAGCTCTGTTAGACACAAAATACCAACTTCTACAAGGCAGAACATCAAATAATTATCTCAAAATCAGTTAGTGAGGATAAGGGGAACAGTGCAATTTTGTCTTTCATTTTTGCATCGAGAAAGTTGTGTTTAAAAAAAAAAAGCCAAACCTGTGATTTGATCCAATTAGGACAAGCTTTGTTGTCTTCCTTGTGTAAACTCCAAACCCAACTTGGGCCATAAGGTAACAAAAATGAGCAGCATCCAGCAGGCCTTTAGAAGCTGTAGAGAAATAAAGGACAGAGCTCAGGATATTTCAGTGGAACATTCAGTGTCCTGTATTGTTTGGCTTTGCATTCAAATGCCTTCACAATAGACACAAGCCCATATAAAACTGCTCCACTTTATAAAGAAATTGCCTGTTTTCAAAAAAAAAAATAGGCTGAGCAATCAAATCTTTTCCTCCAGTCATCACCCTGTTCATTTCCCCAAGAGTTACCAAGAGTGTCTCCCATGGTAGCAATGGTCCTGGATTCCAAGTCCACATTATTGGTCAAGTTGGATAACACCATTGCTAGATGAGGCCTCCAGTCTCCCCATTTCTCATCTCCACAGCACTAAAATTAGAAGAATTACTAGGTCAAATCAGTGACTGGAGCTCTGCATGGGTAAGTGTTTCAACCTAAAAAGGACCAAAGCAACTTTTCTGACATTCTGGGCAAGATTTCTGTTGGGAACTCCACCACTCCCTGCAGCTCCCAGTGAATCTTACCGTGGATGCAGCTGGCATCCTTCCAGACATGAGCTGGTAAACAGTCTGCAGAGGATCATTAATTGGGAGACTGTTGGCAAATCTACAGAGACATTGCAGAGAAAAACAAAACACAAACATGGGGTAAGCAGTTAAAATGTTCTTCAGGTCTCAGTGGCAATTAATCTAACCTAGCTCAAGAGAAGGAAGTGTTGTGTGAAAATACTACACTGAAGAGGAAATTACCCAGTGGATAATGTTCACAAGTAAAACATTCCCAGTGAACTGGTTCTGTCACTCTAACATCAGTCAGTCCAAACTAGGAAAACCTCTGGATTGTCCCCAAGGCAGCTGACTTTAACAAAATTGACAGTTGGAGTATTGCAGTTTTTTTCCAAACGAAGCCACAGATGATATTGTTCAAATAAATACTCCTTAAATGGATCAGGTGGCAATGAACAACTTCTCAGGTTTAAATTTATAACCAGAAGGCCACAGGATAAAAAGTAACAACTGATAAATACATACACAGGTAAAATCAAAGCATGAACAACTATGGACAACCCATGATTCTTGACATTCTCCCCCTCATTAGCAGAACAGGCAGCCAAATTTCACCCAAAAAAGCAACCCAGTACCTGGTCATCACTCTTGCATGTGTCCTGCTGTCCATTTTGCTGGCAAGGAGCAGAGCATGACCCCACAAACCATGCTTCATGGCAGACTCCAAAGCATCCTAGTAAAGACACAAATTAGTTTCCTGAGAATAGCTTCACATATTACTCACAAAAACCATTTTTACAGTACTAATTCCTGATCAAATCAAAATATGTTTGTTTAGATGAAAGCTAACACACAACTGTAATTTTGCTTTAGATTATGAACTCTAGGGTATAAATTTCTGTATCAGTGTAATACAGTGCCATGAAATGTTACTACAAAAGTTGCAAAAATAAGCAGCAGCACAGGCACTCACTTTCTTACGGCCATAAAGCAGCAACTCCCTGAATCTCTCAGTCTCCTTCTCAAAACTGTCAACTGTGGTTAGAAGATTATCAGTGAGAAACGAGAGCTGGGCTTCACCAGATTCCTCTTCCACTTGTTCCAAAGCCTCATTAGTGAAATCAATCAAATTTGCCTCATTAGGGGACTTCCCAGGAAGCCACACTGTTTTATGATCTCGGAGCAGAAGTTCAGCCAGGTCTGTTCCCACAACGGTCTGTGTGTGTGGAGAGAAAACAAAAATTGAAAAATCTGTTATTTCAACACTGCCTGCATTTTATTTGGCACTTCAACAGCAACATGTGAATAGCAGCACCTCTGAGCAGCTGAGGATCAGTGCCCAGTTTACACACTGCTTCAGTCTGTGACATATTCCAAGATCAGTGACTATAACACATATTCCTGACCTTTGCACAAAAACTGTTTGTGTACAAAATACTTTGGGATAGATAAAAACTCAAGCAGTGAGACATACCCCATTCTGCCTGCACAACAGTACAATAAAGTCCCAAAGAAGACTTGCAGATTCTTTGTCAATTAGATTTTCATTCTTAAAGCACTGTGCAGCTTTACTTTGTGCAAAATTAATAACATCCACTTTATGGGTCTCATCTCTGAAAAAAAAAATAAGAAAAAAGGTTTTAATGAGACAAATGTAAACATTCAGGTCATTATTTGTGATTAGTCTGAGGAATAAATTTAAATGTAGTATTTAAGCAGGTGAAAACCCACAAATATTTTATAGCCAGTTTAAATCCTGTACTTTAAAATGACGAAATAATTTCTGAATGTATGAAAATTATTTCTGAAAACTGTAGGAACATACTTAGCAAGAGGACCAGGAAAGGCTCTCATCTCTTCTTGCTCTGGAGAATGTTGTAACATAGTCTAAAACACAAATATAATGCGTAAGAAATTCTTGTAACTCTTAAATTTTGCTTTTTACCAATGAAACCCCCCAGAGCTGAACATAACCCATCGTGTAATCAAGGCTCTTAAGCAAAATACAAAGGGTGGCTTTGTGACAACCTGCACAAGACTGGTAAATTATGAAATCTACTTTACATGCAAGTTACTCTGTACATCATCCTGAACAAAATTATAAGGAGCTGGATGATCTCATCATGACTAAGCCATCTCTTAGAGGAAAGGAACTTTCAAATTTACTCTTTTACTTATGATTACAGCCCAAACAGATAAAGATACATGCACTGACAGGAAAAAAAGAGAAATCAGGAAGTCATAGATTCAAGTTCCCCACTCCCCTTCCAAAAAAAAGACTTTTATTCCATTACTTCCCATTTTTCCTTTTAGACTTTACCTCCATGCTGTGGATTTCAACCAGAGCTGGCTGACCCTCAGAAGGCAGGTTTGGCAGTGCTTTAATTAAGAAGCCCCCAGGCCCAAACCTGGCACAGATATGAGGCACTGAAAATTTCTCAGGTGTTGAGGGCCTTAAAGGTGCTGAAACGAGGAGAAAAGACAAAATAAGAACAGGTAACCTGTGCTGCAACTAAGTAAGCTTGCTGATGTATTTATCCAATAAAATAATCCTGCAGTGTTAGTGGAAAACACCCTGTTATTGAATTTGGCTGAACTTTGTAAGAAACAATCAGTTCCTTTATAACCCCAAAGTCCCAAACTTAAAAGACTTGCAATAACTAGAATAAAACTAGACTCCAGAACTTTAAAATCCAGTTATTTTTTTCAATGCATCAGACACATTCCTATCATCTCTGCACATAACACATCTTCAAAGAGCTAAAGAGACATCAACACTTAGAAAAAGCTTTTCCAGAGAAAGTGTTTTGTATCTATAGCACAATGCTCTCCCTCACTCCCCAGCATGTCCATACCTTGTTCCACAGCTGACCAGCCCGTTTCAGCAGGGTAGCCATAGTCTGGGAAAGGCTGCTGTCCATCAAAGCTGGGATCATACCCTCCATAGGGATAATCTCCATGGAGTGACACTGCCTGTGCAGGAGTTTCATAGGCACTGCCCGTTAGATCGTGACTGCTCCTATAGAGCTGGCTCTAGGCAGATCAGATTAGTCAGGGTTAGCTGGGAGTTACACAGAGCAAGCAGCACTGCAAGCAGGACTGCAGACAGTGAGTGTTCCTTCCTGACAGCTTCTGTGCTTGGCCACCCTGTGAGACCCTTCTCTGCAGGTAATTAATTATCTTTGTCTTCTCCTCCAGTGTTTTTTACCATGGTTTGATCTGTTCACGTCTAAGCATGTTCAGTTCTCTCACAACAGAATTTCTATGTGCTTGTGTGAAAAGTTAAGATTATAGCTTGAGTTCTGTTACCAACAGCTGTGGGTCAGAATGGATGTGCACCTCTGCTGTAACAGACAGAAAATCCCAATTGAAAAATCCCAGCAAATGCCAAATGACATCAGGTGCCTAAAGATTAATGCCTAAATGATTTCCAATACTACTTCAAACATTACTAAATGTTTTGGAATTCAGACTGGAAAAGTATCTAAATTTCCAAGAAACAGGATGAACCAACTACAAGTAAAATGACCCATTACAGGAGCAAAAACCATACCTCAAAAATTAGCCAAATATTCTCTGAGGTTTTCAGGTATCTGTATTTGTGGTGTAAGTGGATAGGTAATCAGTTAGCTTTGGTTTTGGCTTTTAAAGTCAAAATAACATCATTCAACTATGGAGTTAGTCCTCTAATACATCCCAAGTTCAGTAATGCAGCCAAGCTTAGGATGAAAAAAAATGACATGACACACAGCCAGGCACACTGTCCACTACAGCCAAGCACAGGGAAGGCAATGTTCTTACAAACAGCAAATGCATTCAGTAGAGGAAATTTTCCATTTCTGTGTGTGGTGGCAACTTGCACAGCTGAGCACTGATTTTGTTTAAAGCTCTCTTGACAACAGCGACAAACATGAAGCTCAAAACTACATTACAAAACAACCTTAGCTCACCAAAGCTTTCGCAACGCGCATTCCCTGCACTAACCCCCAGAATGTTTTCTCATTTCACCCATGCCCAAGAGAGCTGGGATGTGCAGCTGGGACTCACCTGCTGGGAGCGAGAGCTGAAGCTGCTGTGGTGGCTGTGGACGCTGCGGGAGCTGCGCAGGCTGTGGCCGGAGTGCTCGCTGTGGACGCTGCGCCGGTCAAAGTCGTCCCCGTAGGGATCCCTGTGCGGCTCCGAGTCATCGTCGAAGCTGCCGGTGAAACGCGGGTCGTACCTCCAGTTGTCCTCGTATCGGTCACTCCTGAGGGACACAGAGAGCCAGCAGTCAGCTCGGCCACCCGTGGGCCTGAGGGAGGTGAGCGTCAGGAAAACTGGGCCTTGCTCCAGAAGGGCTCTTAAATCACTGCCTGCTCTGAGGTTGTTGTTACAGTAAACAGACTGAGATTCCTTCGTGGAGTTCATCCGGATTATTCAGTGTAGGAATAGGGTAAAAAGCTAGCCTGTCATTTCTTCTAAGTGCTGCTAACAAACAATTTGTAAGTTCACATATGAAGCTCTTTTAAGGATGAGAAGTTCCTTTAACACAGCAATCTATTCTGAAGGTGAAAAAAAAGTGCACCTGTAATAACAAGGGATTTGTCCCATGAGAATCGGTAAAGAAAACATGTAAACAATCCGAGAATAGATAGATTAGATAGACAAGTAAAATACCTCTTACTAACCAATAGAATAATTAACAAAAAAGCTATTATCCAGTTAGAAGTTACCCTTGAGGTTTGTGCAAACTGTAAAAAAGACAGTATGCAGCCATAACAATGAGTCTTCTGAAGAGATTCTATCCTGTCACTCTGTATGTTGTGCCTGCCCTAACAATGACAATTCAAGATCAAGACCAATATTCATACTCAGAGTGTGTTCTAAAAACCCACACAACGTTCAACTGGTCTAAAAACCAGTGCTGCTCCCTTCAATCCTACTCTCAGAGTGATGTGACAGCTCATCTGGTTTCCCTCAATGACCTATGTTAAAGCTACAGAAGGAACTAGCAACACTGTGAAATAAGTGTACCACTGCATTTTAATAGCCTGTCCCAGAGAACTGCTGGCCCAGCTCTGGCAAGAGCACTGGGAGAACGTGGATTGACTGGACAAACCTGCTGCCATATGGATATGCTTCTCTCTTCTGGTAAGGGTTGTGCTCAGCATCATACCAGTACCTCTGGTCATAACTTCTCGGGTCTCTGTACCTGGGGTCATAGGGGTATCGTTCCCAGCGACTTGGATCTTTGGAAAACAAAAAGAAATGGTTCAGACATTGGTAGGTTTTGCCTATAATCTTTTTCTACTCCTTCCTCTTTAATTACAAGCTGGTTTGGTCCTGAAGCACAGAGTAAAACCAAAGTAATGTACTTAAAGCTACATATACATGTCCACTCCTTTTTTAGTTTCAAAATAAAAATCAATTTCACACCTTTCAGAGAAACATGGCTGTTACAGTTAGTTACTCTTGAGGGGTCAGTGTTTGCCATCAGATCTTTTCTAGCATCTTGAAAACTCAATCCTACCATTTGTTCACATGATATTCACAGAATCTCAGTGATCAGTCTGCAGAGTGCCAACCAAAACATCTCAGGATGTGGACAGATGTTGCTTAAAACCCTCCCAGGCACTACACAAGCAATTACCTCCACACTCCCAATGCCAGCATGTCTCAGTGAGCACTCAGATAATGATGGACAAAAGCAAAAGCCAGTCATGAGTCAACTTCTGTTTACACCCACCTAAAATTCACTTTACAGGTTTGCCTTCGAAGACACACCCCAGTGAAAGGCAACACATGGAACAAAACTGTTCTGTACCCTTGCAATGGAGTGTTGCACAAAGGAAAGGCAAACTGAAGGCTGAAGTGAGGAAAATCTATGGAAAAAAATAAATCAAAGCTCTTTTGGACACTTTACCTCCATAATCATAGGAGTTTGGGTAATAGCCTGAATAATAATCACTCCATCCACTTTTTCCATAATAATCTTCTGTATACCCTTGCCTGAAAAAAAGCACACAAGTAGAAAAAAGTTGTTGTTCCTCCTTAATCTCTTCTAAATTCAGCAGGAAGCAGGAAAAACTCTTATGCCACAATTGATTAGACAGAGTTTCATAGTTAAAATAATGCATTTCCAAGAAACCAAGGAATCATAAAGATTTTTACAACCCAATATACCACTAAATTGTTGTGTGCCATCAAAAGCTGACAGCCCTTAAGCATACAATAATTTAGTGCCTTTATAAACTGCTTTGGTGGTAAGTTTAATTACTTACAGACAATTAATCAGAAAAACTACTGCTGTAATTAGCATCCTTTGAACTTTCTCAACAGAGAAGTCGATAATTTAGCAATTCATTAAGACTCTAAATTTAACAGTGTTTTATTATCCAGCTTATGATGAAGAAAATACTCATTTACAGAGCTGATTGTCCAAACAAGCAAAAAACCTGGCTAAAACCAACACAGCAAAGTAAGAGTCAGTGTATACAAAAAGATGATTTCTTCTGATGGAAAAAGAAAGATGTGGCCATTATTTGAAATATCACGAGCCTTTATTATACAACATTTTCAGGTCATCATCCTAGAATCTCTGAAAAAATCCAGAGGATGAATGTTAGATGAAAAATGCATGTGCACACACATAAATGTGTATCTATGTATATACATCCATGTATGTTTGTACCTACACAGGTGCATTAATCTCACAAACACACCTGTGCACACACACAGCAGGTGAAGGCATTTAATGCCAGTGTGGAGTGATGGAAACTTCCACCTTTCCCTACAACTGAGAGTGCAAACTCCAAAGTGGCCCAGCGAGTCCAGGAGTGTGGGAAGTCTGCTAACACAGCACTCAACTCTGCAGAGGAGGAGGTCTGATCTTATCAGATCAGGTTGAGCCACCCAACCAGTCTCCCCAGTCTCTTCCAGAGAGATCTTATTCCTTTCTCCAAGCAGAGTTTACAGAGCTGCATCCCCACCACTGCACATTCAGGGCAGTTTCACACACACAGAGCTCCACACCACAGTCCCTGTCTGACTGCACTGGCACTCACACGTCAGCCCTGACAGAGCCACTTCTAACAGGCTTTGATCTGCCCACTGCCACGTAGAGAAACTTCAACCTCTTCTAAAAATAGTACCTCAGGAGAGTACACATCAGGAAGTGCTACTAGAAGTTATCATCTCATTTCAAGAGCTCACAGCACACTTAAATTCTTTTAAGAAAATGGTAAAAGTTATCACGTGGAGCTACAGCCACTGTTTCATTCTCCTCAAGACCAAAACACATCCATAATCTTCTGGAGATGGTAAATAAAATGTTATGTCTGTAATTTGATCACTGCTCCATGAGTGAACTACCAACAACAGACAAACATTACAAAGGGTTTAATCATTTCCAGACAGGTAACAGGAGTTTCTCTGTTAGAAACTGCAAAACCCTCAGCAGGTAACAACAGTAACATTTTGTCATTAATTTGAAGTTCATACAAATAATTTATACAATTATCATCAGAAAGAAGCAATCTCTTCAAGGTAACTTGCTGCATCTTGCTTGAGTAGAGATTTAATCCTGCTTTTATTTAACATTCTCAAGTAGCATCTGAACACACTGTTCCCTTCTCTCAAATGTCTTTATTTTGTATTAATCAGACAGATCAAGGCTTTTAAGTTTCCCTAATCAAAACCTGCAGTGAAATGAGTGGGTGGGACATGCCCACACAGCACCCCTGCCATCCAGACCACATTCTGGGAGCTTTGTGAGGAAAGCTTATCCACAGCAGAGGGAATTGTCACTCAAATGGACCTGACCCAGCGCCAGGATGTTGTTACCTGACTCACCACTCTCTTCTGAGCACCTGAGCCACTGTGTCTCCATGGTGCTTGCAAGGCAAATCTCACCCAATGTGCAAAAGAACATTCATTAACAGAACGAGGGGCCCCAGCTTAAGTGCAAGGCAGAAAATAAATGAGTATTGATTAATAACCCCACGGCCTGCACTGCTCTTTCACAGCAAACATCAGCACTGAGGCTATCACAGTGATTTCCTGCCTGGCAGAAACACCAACAACCCCCAAAGAACTGAATGAAAGGAATAACAAGCAAAAAAAAAAAGGCTGGGGAATTCTATCCTCTCCACACATGGCATCTGATACCGTCCGTCCCTAGGGCAGCACACAAAGAGGTTTTGAATTCCTCCCTGTGGTTTGTCCTGCAAAACCTTGACAAACCACACCACACTGCTCACTTTGGGGTATCCAAGGCTCGACTCAGGTTAGGAATTACACACCTGGAGGAAGGTCTGTCCGAGCAGTGGCTGGCCCTGGAGCTGGGCCGCTCGGGCTCGGGGTAGCGGTAACTCGCAGGCTCCATGTAGGCAGCGCCGCCGCTGTCGTAGTGTCGGTACCGCGGGTCGTACTGCCCGTAGCTGTCCTCCTGCAAAAAAGCACAGGCAAGGGAAGAGCCTTCACAGCCCCAAAATCAACAGTGCAAACCAAAAAAACATCACCATTCACACCACATCATTGCTTTTTGTGGCAGAAGTTTCAGGCAAGTTATTAATATCCCAAACTTAAGGGGAAAAAAAAACCCATTATGTCTGGATTAAGGCACTTTAACCTCTCTACTAAACCATCAAGAATTCAGGAGGCAGACAGGAACCAAGTCTGAGCACCTGGACAGCCAAGCCAGTTACAACTGCCCACTTTCTCCAAAGAACCAAACAGCTATGAGCTGACACCTGTGCCAACTGGAATTGGTATCAGCAACTAATTAAATGTCCATAATCTTTGCAGTGTCACTTTTGTTCCTGCTGTCTGGATTTTCCTTAAACACTTAACATGAACACTCTGCTGAATGTTGATCGTGACACGACCGTTTAAATTCTTAACTCAAAAATGAAACTGAATAATAGATACTAAGGGAGATGAAAGGGAAAAATAAAAACTTACCATGTAATAAAGGTGAGCCGCTGTCCTGGGGTCTGCAGGAGGATAAGGTGGTGGATATGGGGCCTGGTAAGCATCGTAAGGATGTCTGTAGTAGTAGTAAGGGTTCTGGGGAGGACCGAAGGCTTCCTGAGGGGTCTGAGGAGGGGGTGGACGCTGCAGGTCTTGCTGCCCGTTGGGTGGGACTGCCTGAGCAGTGGTGGCAGGAGGGGCTGTGGCAGCTGGAGCACCTGGAGGCTGTTCTGACACCGGCTGCTTCCCGGGACTTGTCTGGTCGTACCTTGGCTGGGCTGAACCTGCCTCCTGGGGCCCCCCAGGCTGGGCACGGTTACCCAGCACCTGGTTCTCCCCCTGCTGCACAGCTTTAGCCCCTGTGGAAATCTGGGAGTCTGGAGGAACTGAGGACTGCCCAGATGTTGGTGGCTGAATTTGAGTTGCTTGCATTTGTGGTTGGGGTGGCAGCACTCCCTGTGCAGCTCTCTCTGCCACAGCCTGGGGCTGTACATCTTTTGTCACCTGTTGATAGAAATGTTGCTTGTCAAGCACCTCGGGACGCACCTGACCAGCACCAGCCTGTTGGACTGGAGCACCAGAGGGTGACTGATTGTGCATCTGGACAGAATTACTTGTGCCACTCTTCTCCAACGTCCGTGACACCGTGAAGTCGAGCGCTCCAGCAGCTTCTTTGCTACTTGATTGATTTGCAGAATTATTAGCCTGGGCTATGGAATTAACAGCGGGGGCTAGGCCACTTCCACTGGGAAGATTTGTCCCAGGAGAAACAGATGAGTTAGACCCTGGCTTGCTAGCAAATTCAGGAACAAGGCCTTCCATATTAACATTCTTTTGCCCTTCTGGAGTCAAATTAAGAGGAGTTTTCATAAGCAAGTTTGCAGGCTGATTAGAAGCAGCATCAGAGGAATTAACAGGACTTTGTAATAAATTATGTTTTAACAGATTAGTATTTGGAAGTGCATTAACTAAGAGAGATCCAACTTGCATCACAGGTAACGGCATGTTTTCCCCACCAGCATGTGAAGTTTGGGGACCCATCGCAGGCTTGTCCCCAACTCCAGAGTCCTTCATTGGCTGATTGTTTTCATTGTTGCTTAGCTGATTAGATAGAGAAATAGAAAAATTAATTGGCTGAGCCAAGTTATAGCTTTGATTAGGCTGAGCAATCAGGATAGGCTGATTTTGCAAAGACTCTGTAGGTGGAGAAGACAATAAACTTGCATAACCAGAACTTGCCTGAGACTGAAGTGCTTCCTCTTCTCCCATTTTGGGAGGATTCTCAAGATTTTCAAAAGTTAGATTTCCATCCTGGGAGTGCTGCACAGCAATAGTCCCTGGTTTACATGGCTGCTGATTAGATAGGCCTTCTTCTGGTGGCTGAATGACTTCCACAGTCTGTTTGGCAGGTACGTACACTGCAGGAGCAGCAGGAGCTAGGAGAACATTTCCCCCAAAATTTGGTAACTCATTGTGAGCCCATAAAGTTGTGGCTGGGCTATCACACTTTTTAACTGCTCCCTGAGCTCTGGTTGAGGACCGTCTCTCAGATACTGATTGTATATTTTCCACAACAGCTCCAGAGTGCAGTATATTTCCAGCTTCCCCAGCGCCTGCAAGAGGCCCTGGGTGTACCTGAGGCATGTAAATTGTTTCCAGATTATCTGGTGGCTGTTCAAGATTGCCAGGGGATGCAGCAGGCACTGCTGTGCTCTTCTTGATATTCTTTTGGTTTGAGTGGTTCTCTCTTAATTCAACCACCACCTTCGCTTGGTCAATCTCTGCAGGTTTTATACCAACTCCATGGGACCTCACAGGTTCGAAAGAACTATTTGCACTTGTCTGAAACACTCCTGTGGGCTTAGGAGGACTTGGAGTGGGAGGCTGGGATAGATTGCCGTGGTAGTTCTTGCTCAGGTTTAGCTCACCTGAATCACCTCCCAGAGGAGAGGAGTCGATCTGTTTGAAGAAGCTGGCAGATGATTCCTCCTCAGGCTTCCCAATTTCCTGCTGGATGAATGTACCGGCTTGCTCTGGGGGCCGTGCTGAGCTGGAAGTGCTCCTGTGGCTGATGGTGCTGTAGTTGGAAGAGACGCTGTCTGGTCGGACAGGGTGAGGTAAGGAATCAGGTGCCTCCAAGTTTGGTCCTCCTTCAGCATGGCTCACAGCAGCGTTCTTCGGAAGCACCTGAGCCGGGAAGGATCCGTACCTGTACGGATCGGCGCCAGCAGCAGGGGATGGAGCACTGATGTTCTGTGGTCCACTGGGCAGCACTTCCTGATTCTGAATGCACTCCAGGTTCTCCACGTTTTCGTACTGGGATCCAGCAGCTGTGTCATCTATCTGTGGCTTGTCATCACCAGCAAACAGAGAGTGCTTAGCAGCCTGTGCCTCCTGATGGCTGACAAGTTTAGGGAAGTACTGGACATCCATTCCTTTCTGTACCATCTCACCAGCTGAACCTGTACCCAGCTGGGCCTGAGAGAGAATATTGGTTGCCACCTGCTGAGGATGCACAGGCTGGTGATATAGGGAGGCTGAATTTTGCTGACAGGCATCAAACTCTGTTTTCTCCGTTACATAATTTTTTTCAGATGAAAGTATTTCTTCATTTTCTGCCTCATCCCCTTTGAAAAACATGGAGAGAGTCCCTGGATCTCGATCCGTGGGAATAGACCTATTTGACGTTTCAGACATAGCTGGAGACTGGTTTTTGGGGTTGTTTTCCTGAGCTGTGGGAAGGACAAAACCGGAATCTTGCAAAGGTGGCTGTGGGTAAAACTGTTCCTGGTAAGGCTGGCTTAACCAAGGGTTAGTCGTTTCTGTGTTCTGCCTAAACACGTTTCCAGGCTGGGTGCTGTTCATGTGATGACTGCTGTTTGCAGGGCCATTTTTGCCATTCTTCTCACACCCGGCGGATAAAGGCGCTTGCAGGATGTTTTGTGGCATACCTTGGTGTCCAGGAGCCTGCGGGACATTTGTGTGTGGAGGAGGGTGAGAAGTGCTGACGGAAGGCTGAGAAATGTTATGAACGTCAGTCTGAGGAGACGGCTCAGGATAGGGCACAAAATTCCGAACTGGAGACTGCAGATTCCCTGGGACAGGCCTCCACTGGGGCCCAGGCTGCTGGGGAGGCGGTGGGAAGAGCGCTGCTGCGTTGGGTGCTGAAGGTGCATCATTTGGATCTCTGCCAACATCCTGCCTCGCTCCAGGTTTGTTCGCTGCAGACACCATTCCAGGATGCACACTGAAAGAATTTTCCACTGCTGCTCCTGGGTTATAATGCAACGGCACTGCAGGCCCACGGAGTCCGAGATCGGCGTTGGGATGCCCTTCTGCAGCACTATTTATAACGTACCCCGGGGACGGAGAAGGAACTGGAACATTAGAAAAGGTACTGGTGCCCATCCCTGCCTGAGACACAGGGGCTGGCAGAGACGTGTGTGGTCCATGAGGGCTGTCCCTGGCACGGGCGGGCGGGGGATGCACCAGGGCCGGCTGCGGGAAGGCCGGGGCGTTGCCCTTGGATGGATTATCCAAAGGGGAGCCCTGCGGGGTTTGCCTGCCGAAAGCAAAGGGGTCTGTCACGGGCTGCACCGGCGCAGCCGCGGCGTTTGCCCGTTTGCTGAGCGGGCTGTTCCTCCAGTACATGTTCCGAGCCACGCCGGCGGCTGGAGGAGGAGCCACCCCTGGAGGGACGGGCTGCGGCGGCTGCTGCATGCTGGCCTCCTGACAGGGTCACACGGTGACAAACCGCTCCTGGAGGCAGTAGAGAGATTCCTTCTTCTGCCCTGCTGAGACAACACAGGTACAAGTCAGTTCCCTTTCATATGACACATGCAGCACTTAAGTAACGTTTATTTTAGAAACAAAACCACTCGAAGAACTTGAAGTGGAAACTGACAGACTCCATTGCATTTCCAAATCCAAGTCTGGTATTAATGAAGTGTAAGGCTGTGTGATACCAATGCACATTATTTAACAATTCTATTAAATATATCCAAGTGAGACTAATGAAACACAGTTCAGACCTGTATTAGTGTCAAACCCTTCAGTGGTATCCCACTGTTATGTTTCCCAGAAATAGGCATCACAGACAGGACAGCAACCAGCCTGGAACAGAGCCTGCAGCACCATGCCCTGCTCGATTTAATTACGAAGAGTTGAGAAGTCATTATCTAACTCTAATTCTGTTAGAGATGATCTTCAGCCCTGCTGCCCTGGCACTCCATGTGAAAGGACCATTTCAGAGGTAAGATGAGAAGCCTTCCAAGAAGGAATTCATCAGATGTTATCACCCTCAACAGTCCACTTTTGGTTTAACCAAGAAAACATCACGTGGCACAGTATTGTTATTTGAGAAAGGCAACTGCATCTTCATCATAAATATTCTCTCTTCTAGATGAATGCTGCAGAGCAAAACTGCACTTAAGGACAGAAAAACAATCTCATCAATGACCATTCTCACTTTAACACCCGTGGGACTTTGGCACAGTATCAGGGTTACAGCTGCACTTTAAGGTGGAAAGGACACGCTCGGAAGTAATCCAACCCCAACTCCAAACAATTCCAGTCAGGAATCTGGTAGACAGGAAGTTCAGTAAATTCATCAGGGTGTCTTTTTTAATTTTATCACCTCTTAACAATCTGGAGAGGATGGAGGCTGACAAACCAGAGGAATTCATCATTACTTGTTCAGTGGAGCTCAGTGAAGCCCTAGCAGCAGATGATAATCTTTTTTCTCATAGTACACAACAAATATCATTTACAATATGCAGAGTGAAGTACCCACAGCAATTGCTCCACACCAGATGCACTTCTGCTTATCAAAGAAAAAAGCTGTGCAATTCTTATTTGGAGTTCTTTTAAGATTCAGCATCTTGTCATAAGAGTAATAAAATGGGAAGCCAGAAAAGTCAGATGTTTTTAATCAGGTCAAAACTGCAATAGTTATAGAGGAGTTCAAAAGCAAAGCACTTCTGGTTTCTTGTTATCAAAAATACTACATGTATTTCATAAAGATTTATACCTAAAAAATTCCAGTAGAAAGCACACTGACAGTACCACAGCACACAGACTTTACTGAACATCAGCACAACTTCTCCTAAAGAAGAATGTCTCCAACAGCCCTGTGTATAATCCAGGTCCCTCTTTCAGAGTTAACAGAGACTCTCAATTTTTCCCCTATACCCATATATTCCACAGCCATATCTAGAGTTAAGACTCCATAAATTCGTGTTTTATTACGACGGGAAGGACAACACAAACCAGATTCCAACAGAAGCATTAAGCTCCATCAGTTTCATGCATTACTTGCATGTGCCTTCACCATTCCTTTTAAAGCACAGCTGCTGAACTCCATCAAGGAATGCTTACAAAAAGGTTTCAGGACTTTGCAATCTCTTCTGCTGTTACAGTCCTGAGGTGAAGGTTTTCCAGCTGGCCATGCTTACCAGCCTTGCTGCCAACCACGTTTCCAGGAAATCCTGCCTAATACATCCATCCCAATTCCCACATGCTTAAGGGAATTAAACATGTTCTGGGCATCCCCATTTCTTCTTCATCATGTTGCATTAACTCTAAGATTGCTCTGTTTGTCATAGCAAAGTTGTTTCTGAAATACAGCTGAGCACAAAAGCCAACTTAAATAGCCTCTTCCAAATGTCCAACGTGGACTTTACTCCTTGCAGTGTCTTATTAAAAAAAAAAAAAATCCTAATACTTGGCCATATTTTTGTAACAGCCGGTATCAGTAATTAGCTAATAAAAATAAGTGTAAAGTCCTACTTTAAGGCAGAACTTGCAATTCCTCTAACAGGATCTCTGATGGTGCATGACAGAGGTTCAATATGAGTGATCAGCTTCCTCAGCAGCAAAGTTAATATTAACAGACTGCACACAGTAGTAAAAGCAAGCAAGATTTGAGGGACTGAGTCCAAATAAAATGAACGTGCCCGTGTCAAGTAATTTAAACAGAAGATAACTCAGTGCTACTGACCCTCCCTTGTGCCTCATCCAGGATTAACAGAAATGCTGATTTTAAGGAATTTAGAAATAACTACACAAGAGCAATCCATCTCTGCTTTATCTAGGTTGGAAATTCTTAACTTCCAGCTGGTTTATTAATTGATCAAGCAGGGCAGCCTGCAAAACATGAGTCACCAGGAGTAACAATTGCAGAAGGTGTTTCCAGGCGTACCAAAAAAACATTGCCAAAGAGGAAAAAAAGATTAAAACCCTCTGGACAAGGCCATAAAATCAATTTCACCTGATGAGCTTTACAGCTTCATCTATAAAGAATTAATTTCTTTGGGGGCAATTAACTCAAACCTATCTAAATAAATTACTCTTAAACGGAGTAACTATGCCCATAAAGCAGGTTACAGAGGACTAATACTGACTCTCATCCTCACACATGAACCAAACAATAAATAACGTGTTCAAATACACAGATTCCTAACAAGAACAAAGTGACCAAAAAAAACCCCACAACCCACTGCAATCTCAAATACAGGAACAGCTGGAAAATTGAGATTTGCAGCTTTAAAATCAGCAACTGCTTTTTCAGTTTTATCTCATGTAGACAGCTGCACATCTGCACACATGTGGGTGACAGATTGAACACGCTCTGCATCGCTCACGCTCCTGCCAGATTCCTACCGGGCTTTTCCTAAACAGCAACTAGAGTTACAAATGTTATCCCGTTAAAACGTAGCAAGAGGACGAGGTGGGGGAGGACGGCTTTAAACAGGCACAGGGAATGTTTAATAAGATATTAGGAAGAAATCCTTCCCTGTGAGGGTGGTGGAGCCCTGGCACAGCGTGCCCAGAGCAGCTGTGGCTGCCCCTGGATCCCTGGAAATGTCCAAGGCTGGATGGGGCTTGGAGCAGCCTGGGACACTGGAAGTTGTTCCTGCCCATGGCAGGGGGTGGGATCTGATGATTTTTACGGTCGCTCCCGACCCAAAGCAGTCTGTGACTCCATGAAAACAGCTCGCTGCGAATCAAAAGCACGGAAGCAGCACAAAGCGTTCCCGTTTATTCTGAAAGGAGCCCCACTAGCAGCTCTCCAGCCCAGCGGGTCCCGGCGCTCTCAGGCAGCCGCGCTCCTGAGTCAGCACCAGTTGCACAGACCTGTGGCACCTGACAGCTCGGAAAAACAACCCTGACCTGGGACCGGCGCCGTGCGCTGTCATTGGGGTGCGTGACAGCCAACATCAGACCGAACCTCCTCCCTCCCGCACCCCACGGAACAACCTTCGGAACCCCCGCAGAGTGTCCTTGTCTCACCTCCCCACTCGAAACCACCCAGAGCGACCCAAATCCTGCGGGACAAACCCCCGGGCAGCGCAGCCCCGCGACTGCGGCAGCGCCTTCGCCCCTCCTTGCGGCACCACAGCCCGCCCCAGCCGGGGCCGGGGGCCGAGCCCGGGGCTGCGGCACCCGCCGGCTCCCTGCGCTGCGGCAGCCCTGAGGCCCACGCTCAGGCACGGCGGGGTGGGCACCGGGGACACCGGGGCCCGCGCCTCAGGCCCGGCGCTCCTCACGCAGCCCACCCGGGACCCGCGGCCCTCGCTCCGGGCGCGCCCCGCGGTACCTGGCAGCCCCCGCCGGCCGAGGCCCCTCAGCAGCGGGCGCGGGCGCCGCCGCCCCTCACAGCCCCAGCACCGGCCGCCGCCATCTTGGCACATCCGGCTCGGGGTTCCGCCGCCGCCGCCGACGTGTCACGGCGCGGCGCGCGATGACGTCACGGCGGCGCGCGCAGCCGGCGGCGTTGCCGTTCGGCGGCCCCTTGGAGAGAAACGGGGGCGGGACGGGCCGCGGGTTCGAGTCCCGGCTGCGGGTTCCAAAATCACGGGTTCGAGTCCCGTTCGGGGCGCTTCGTCCCGGTGCCTCCCCTGTGCTGCCGCGATCCTCGCCCCTAGCCCGGGGAGTGGCGGAGCGCGGCCCCGTGCGGGTTCCGTGGAAGTTGCGGTTCCCCTCGGTTGCCCGGTGCGGGTGCAGTGGCGCCGGCGGCCGCCAGGGCGGGACAGAGCTCCGCCGGTCCGGTGCCGGTCCCGGGAGAGCCGCTGCCCATCGCGGGCCGGGGGAGCGGGGCGGGTCAAGGGCTCCCCAGGGCTGCTGGAACTGAGAAATCTGTGTTTATAGACTCAGGAAATGAGATTCCGTCTCACGGAGCGAGGGTCCTGTCCTGCACGTCCGTGGAGGCTTAATTAGGAAAGGCACATTAATTGGGGAAGGCTGGGGTGCACGTGTCCAAAAGCATCAGAATCAGAAACGAATCCCAGAACCCTTAAGGCTGGAAAAGCCCTCTAAGGTTACCGAGTACGGGGTTCACCGCTAAGCCTCATCCCCAAGTGCCACATCCCTGTGCCCTTTTGAGCACCCCAGGGATGATGATAACCACCCTTTCTGCCATGAAATTTTCCCGAGCAGCCAACATCAGCCTCCCCTGGCACAACTCGAGGCCGATTCCTCTCACCCCATCCCTTGTTCCCTGGGAGCAGAGCCTGAACCTCACCTCCCGGGGGGCTGTGGACAGGGACAAGGGTGGGATGAGATGATCCTGAAGGTCCCTTCCAACCCACACCAGTCTGTAACTCCCTGAAAACAGCTCTTTGGGAAACAAAGGCACAGAAGCAGCACAAAACGTTCCCCTCCTGAGCCTCCTTTTCTCCAGGCTGAGCCCCCTCCCCGAGTTCCTTTAGCCGCTCCTGCTGCAGAGTTGCAGCTTTATTTTACCCAAACACGAAGCTTTTTTCGGGATGGGGGGTGACCCCCTGTTCCAGCCGCTTGTCATTCGCCCCCGTGCTGATACTGTCACACCCCGCACCCAAAGACAAGCCTCGGAGAGGAAAACACAACGAGCTAAACAAACATCTTAATCAAGGGTCATTATCAGTGCGAGAGCTGTTCCTGCACGCTTGATCATTAAAGCAGGGGAATATCCTCAAAGCCCCGGCCGAGCAGGGGAAGCAGCACTTTGATGCTGGTGTGGGAACCAGAGGCAGCGCTGTGATTTTTAAGTGCCTTTCATCTCCCTCTTTTGTAGGAACATTCTTATAAACCAGCTTGTCAAATGCAATTTCCCTGCGCAGGCATGAGTTGCAGATAAAGCCCTGGTTCTCCCCTGACATTTCCCTGAACAGGTGTAATCTGAGGAAACACGGTTTTAATTAGCCTGATTGGCTTTTTTTTTGTGTGCTAAATACCATCAATAGCTCACTTCTGTGTCTATAGTTAGACATTTATGTTACATATTTAACCCCCTTGTGCAGGGGTACACAATGCAAACGCCAACAATGGAGTCTCACCTTTGCTATTCTCCTGAGAAATATGTGATTATAAAGAGTTGGCACATTTAAGCATTCAATCCCTTTTTAGCCTGAAGTTTTCCAGCTGGTTTGCTGTACTCAGCAGTAGTTCTGAGTGACCCATTGTAAATGAAAACCTTTGCCAGTGAGGACAGCGTGTCTCCTGCTTCACAGAATGATTTGGAAAGGAGTTTAAAAATCATCAAATTTCACCCCCTGCCATGGCCAAGGACACCTTCCACTATCCCAGGTTGCTCCAAGCCCAATCCAACCCAGCCTTGGACACTGCCAGGGATGGGGCAGCCACAGCTTCCCTGTTCCTTAGCTCACCTGGGATACAACACAAACAATTCTGACCTTTTTCTGGTACTTTATTCAGTCTTCAGGTTGCACACAACCAGAAACGCAACCTTGCCCCACGAGCTTGCTATGAAAAGGATCATTCTTTGAGTTTAGAAACATTGGGGAAAAAAAAAAAGAAAAAAAAAAGAGAGAGAGAGAGAGAGAGTATCTCAAACCCTTACCAGTGTTCTGCACCATGTTGGCCAGCTGAACAATCTGAGTCTTATTTATTTACTCGTTCAGTTGCTGCGATTATTCAGACTACCCCAGCCACATTAACCCCTGTGTGATTTGAGCAAGGCTAAACCCGAGATGAATTTGGCTCCTTTTGCACATTCTTCAGGGGCTGATTTCAGCTGCAGCAACGATTCCTCAATCAGGGCTGGAGCAGCTGTGAGCAACTTGGTGAGCAAACACCAACAGCCCGGGGGGAGAAGCAATACAGAGTAGCAGTTTCTAAACTGCCCCATCTAATTGAGCAGGAATAATGAAGACAAAGAGTGGAAAAAAAAAAAAAAAAA
>VWYO01017339.1:50536-78141 GCA_013400275.1 Rhadina sibilatrix
AGAAAGAAAAAAAAAGAGAAACAAGCCCTCCAGCATGTAAACAAATAGTTCAGGTGCAGGGATTCCTCAGAGCAGCAAGATACCTGCCGTGGCAATAGCTGGTGCTAATCTTGTTTTACGCCAACTTTGGGATGTGATTTTAGTGCTTCTCAGCCTTTTTCACCTGGAATGCTGAGACAGCCCTGCTCGCCATGATCCAGTCCCTCCTCGGCATCTTCTGGTGCTGAGAGAGCTTGAAATTCAGCTCCCAAAAGTCTTTGCCCACACGAGGTGAGGATGAGCTGCTTGTGGCGGGGCGAGGTGGGTTGGTTTGGTGTGGGGAGAAGCTTTCAGTGTGAGGGTTTGAAACCAGGGCCATTTCTCTTGTTTCTCGTTTAGCTTTGCCTGGATCCCAGCTGGATCTGTGACACCACAATCATCTCATGTAGCCACAAGCTGGTTGGTCACCAGATGCCTTCACAAATCGAAGTCATTTGGGGCTAAACACTTGAAACCTACATTTTTTTTTTTTTGCAGCCTTACTCCTCTACTACTGAAAACCTTCATTGACATCTAGTTTGAATTACCTTGTGGACAATTAATTATCATCTATCCATTTGCTTCTTTCTGTGGTATTTAACATGTTTCCTTATCCTGTCCCTCTGATCATTCCTCATGGAAAATCCCACATTTTGCAGCTCCTCTTGTTAAACCAGCCACACGTGTTGCCCCTTGCAATGTCACATTGTTTTCCCTGTCCTCATAAGCCCCAATATTTATTTTATTTTATTTTATTTTATTTTATTTTATTTTCCAGGCCAAATTTCTGCCTAGCCTACGAGTGACTTGGACCAGGCAGGAGAGGATCCTTCTAACTCCTCCTCTCTTTGGGATGAGGCTCTGCCAGGCAGCACTGGGAGCCGTGCAGGGCTGGTCCTGGGAATGTGTGGGAGAAGCCTGGAAGGCTGGGCTGCGTGGGATTTGTGAGCAGCTCATGTGTGAGTCACGCTGGAGGCAGACAAACTCCCCTCCAGTGCATTCCAGATGGGATGCAGCCAGCCACAGGCAGGGGGGATGACACATCCCTGGGAAGCCCATCTCCAGGATGGCCCCCTGGGTTATGGAGATCCTCGCTGGTGACACGTTTTGCAAGGGGAAGAGGGGTTTGTTCTCCCTTAAAACGCCCCTTTCCTTGGAGCCTGATGTTCCCTTCCCCCGGAATGTCACCTCCCTGACCTCTGAAGGTGCATTTCACTGCTGTGGGTGCCACTGTGACAGCACCAGCAGCTGACCAGTTGTCCAGCAGGTGTTTGGTGGCCCTGGATCTGTCTGGGGTTGGATGCACACAAACCCTCTCCCTCCCCAGCCACGGAGTGGAAAATACCAGCATTCCAGGCTTATGTGATTTGGGAGGAGGTCAGTGGCTCCTCTATTTATATCCAGTTATTTGGGGACTTTGCAGCTGCATTTGCACTGCAGAGAGTCCCTGTGGGGTAGAGAAAGAATCAAATCAAATTAAGTTAAATTACCTTAAAAATCTTGAGCACGGCAAGGCAAGGACAGCAAACATTCCTGGGTGGTGTTTGTGCCCAGAGTGGCACAAGTAAAACTCTGGGGTTGCTGTTCCTGGTTTTTTGTTTCTTGTTTTTTTTTGAAGATGCATGAGGGACATTCTTCACAACCATTTTTCCCTTTCAGATCTTGACCTGATGCCCTGAGGGTATCAGAGCACCCACAGCAGGTGAGGAGCTACCTGGGCAGAGCCCCCTCCTGCCTTGCTCAGGAATCTCAAGTCAGGAGTCTCTGTAAATTCTGCTAAACTCTCACTGAGAGTTTAGCAGAATTTACAGAGAAATTTTCATTGCCCAAAGCTTTTTACACAGAGAACAAGATGTTGAGGAAGCTCCTCTGTGCAAGCAAAGACAGCAGGTGTCAAATCCAGAGTTTCAACCCGCCCCTAACAAAAACACCAAGTTCCAGTTTTAGTAAAATCTAGATGCCCAGAAGCATCATTTATTGCAAATCAGTTAACCAAAAAAAATACATCATTTTTGCAAACTACAACTTTGCATGTAGATAACTTTATTACAGAAGATATCTTTTCTTAAACTACACTCTAGTTTATAAAACATAGGAAGATTCAAACACCACGTGATGTTTTTATCACTCATATTAGGCGTGTCACAATAACAATGGTCTGAAATGTTAACTAAGATGAGTGCTCAAGCAAGGCGCTGTGCCTTGAGAAATAATCCGTTTTATTTGGTGTTCTAATAGAAAGGAGTGAGGAAAAGGAACCCTTTCCTTAGGTTTTCTTGATTAACTGCTCTCTATCTGCCTGTCCCATACACATTAGCTAGTCTTAGGGTGTCTGCTTGCTTTTGCACCCGAGTGAGTGATATTCCAACACCTCTATAAGGTGATATATTTATGATATATTTAAGACTTGCTCATTTAGATTTTTGAAACAAAATCCACCTTTTTCTTGGAGAAAAAAAAAAAACAAAAACAAAACCAAAAACAAACCACCAAAAAAACCCCCCGTATTTACAAACATTAAATCTGCCACAGGCTTATACTATATTTTACATGATACACAGAAAGAGTGCACATCAATATAAAAAAAGATGCATCACTCCAGGCTAACGTCACAGAACAAAATGTCAAACTTTCCACAGCACAGCTGTGCTGGCCCCTCGCCCTCCAGTTTGGCCAGTCCAGCCTCCCACCAAAACCAGCAGCACATCCCACTGGGCACCCAGTGAGGGCTCTGCCAGAGGAGCTGGGGCCGGGCGAGCACGTGGGGGTGGCAGTGTGATAATGCTTTGTAATCTCACTCAGGGTGTCTGCACTGCCAGACACACCTTCTTTATATTTAAAAAAAAAGAAGAAAAAATAATAGGCAGGCCATCCTTAAAATAAGGACGTGGTTTACAAAGTTTATATTGGCATTTCTTTCTTAAAACGGTTACTCGAACACGAAAACGAAACAAACAAACAAAACAAAAGATCAGTAAAGATATTCAAGGTAAAATTAAGTCTCCTTTGTGTATATACTCCATAGTTATGGGCTTGCTCTCTTGGAAGTTTGGCAAATACATTTCTTTTTGATGGGGGACAGTATTCATGTTTTGTAGGGTTGGTTTTTTTTTTTAGCTTAGAAACTGTTCTTACAGGTCTATAATCCTGATTTTCTTTTTCTTTTAGATCATAAAAATCATTTAAATATATATATTTTTATATATATAAAAACAAGAGAGAACAAAAATTTCTATTATCAAGGCAAATGTACAACTATATAATACTGAAATTTAAACAAAGATTCATGACTGGTACCATAAAATGTCCTCTCATATAATTGCAAAGGAAACATTTTAAAGTACATTTAAAAAATTTGTCCATACTTAATTTTTTCCCCTTAAGGAGTGGTATTTTTAGTCAATTTTTCCTTCCCCTCTTCTTTCTCACCTCTCTTTCTGAGTTGAAAGAGAAAAAAAAAATAAATTAATGGCATTTCAGAATCACAAATCGTTGCTTATAGCTTTACATAAACATTTCCTCTCAAATCAAACACAATGAACCCCCCCCAAACAAAAGAGAACATCCTATAAAAAACCTAATTTGTTGATTTCTCCAAACACAACTGGTGTCCCACATTGAGTTCTTAACAATAGAACATATAAATAAAAAGGCAGTGTTCTCATGTAAAATAAAAAGTACATAAATAAATACTAAAAAAAAAAAAAAAAAAAAAGGAATCAAACCGTCTTTTTCTTTTTTTTTTTTTTTTTTTTTTCCTTTTCCTTTTTTATAAAAACATATTTAAAAAGGATCCTTTAATAAAAGCATCCGGCGGTCCTTTTTAGAAAAAGATCTCCCTCGAGCTTCTGGCTCCCGGCGAGCGTCTCTAAAACACCTTTTTGTTTTATTTTTATTCATTTTATTTTTTTTTCACTTGAAGGCCTCGGGGATGTGTCCCATCTGTGACTGCATACTCGTGGGAGGGCTGGAGATGCCCTCGGACCAGTCGGACACGTTGGAGTGAGGAGAGGAGCTGGACCACTGGTCCGGCGACTCCGGCGAGGGCGTCAGGAAAGGGTGGTCGGGCACCTGGAGCTGGTGGCTGGGGGTGTTGTCCAAGGGGGAGGAATAACTGTGCTGGGAAGGCGGCGTCAGGAACTGCGTGGTGGTCATGGGCTGGGCGAGGGAGGAGGGCAGGGAGGTGGGCAGCAGCTGGGAATCCTGCGGCAGGATGGTGTGCACGGCCATGGCGCCGCCGCCGCCGCCGCCCACCGGCTGCAGCTCGGGCTGGCTCAGCTCCGTACCGAGGAAATTCTGGCCCATGTGGCCGCCCCCGTTGGAGCCGGGGTTGTGGTGCTGCTGCGGCTGCTGCGGCGCTTGCTGCGGTGGTGCTTGCTGCGGCTGCTGCTGCTGCGGCGGCGGTTGCAGGCCGGGCTGCTGGAGCTGCTGCTGCTGCTGTTGCTGCTGCATCCCCTGGAGCTGCTGGCTCTGCATCAGGTGGGGCTGGGAGGCCAGCCGGGTGTTGGGCATGGCCTGGTAGCTCATCATCTGCGACAAGCTGGTGGTGGGCAGCCCGTTGTGCAGCGAGGTCATCATGCCGTGCTGCAGGTTTTGGGGCTGCTGGTGAGCGCCGGGCTGCAGGTTGCCTCGCAGGGGGTTGTACTGGCTCTGCACCATGCCGTTCTGCAGCCGGGTGAGCCAGTCACACTGCCCGTTCAGCCCGGCCCCGCTGCCCACCGAGAAGCTCATGGGGGCACTGCTCATGCCCGTGCTGGGGCTGGACACCGGCAGGTGGGACAGGCGTGGTGGCACCGAGTCGAAGCCCATCCTGCTGGAGTTGCCCATGGCCAGATCCTGCTTGCCCGCCATGTTGAGGTGGTTGATGCTCAGGTGGGCGTCGGGCATGCCTGGCAGGTGGTTCAGAGGCATGGAAGGGGACTGCTGGAACGGAGAGGTCATCAGCGGGGGAGAGGCCACGTCTGAGAGGTACCCGTGCGGCGACTCCAGCGAGTCCACTGGAGACAACACGCTGGAGTTGTCGAGCAGGCACCCTTTCCCATCCTGGGACTTTTTCCTCCGGGCTTTGAGGTCTTTGGCATCCTTGCCGTTGCAGCTCAGCCCCTTGGTGCTCGGCTTCCTGGCCTTCTTGCCCTGCACGGCGGGTTTGAGGTTGCCGATGTAGCTGTTGGGGGAGCAGAGCGGGGGGGACAGGGTGGGTGCCCCCAGGGGGCCGTTGTGCAGGGTGGGGCTCCGCACTAGGTTGTACTCGTCCAGCAGCCGGACGATGTCGTGGTGCATGCGCTCCTGGGCGATGTCCCGCGGCAGCCGGTCCATGTGGTCCGTGATGTCCCGGTTGGCAAAGTGGTCCAGCAGGACCTTGGCGGTCTCGTAGCTCCCTTCTCTGGCTGCCAGGAAGAGCGGGGTCTCCTCCTGGAAAGCCAGCAAGGTTTGGTTAGGGTTGAGGTCACGGATTCTCCTGGCTAGCGCTGCACTGAGCTCCACACCCGTGCTGTTGGCTGGCAGAGATGGTCTGCCATCATCTCTCCTCTGGTGAGGGTTTGCTCCTTCTTTTTCCTACCCTGCTGAGCCATGTCCTTGTACTGATATCAAACCAGGAACCCAGCTGAGTGACCCAGAACATGCTGGAGGTGGCCACAAAGACACTGCCCCCACCAGGCACTGCACTGCCCCTCAACATCACCCCTACAACCAAATGCCACAGTGCTCCTTTGAGCTAAATCTAACCTCGTTCACAGCAGAACAATCAAATCAGTCTCAGTGCCAGACATCTGTATTTTAGCCAGAAATTACTCTTTAACAGACTCCCCAAATGGTTCTTCCCTTCCATATATCAGCCTAGGAGATCCTACCTTATTATTCTGCATGTCCTTATTGGCACCATTCTTCAGCAGGACCATTGCAGCTTCCACATTATTCACAGCAGCCGCCCAGTGCAGGGCTGACTTGCCTGGAGAGGAAAATCACAAAATATAACCCGCATTAGAGAGTGCTGAGATCAACAGCAAGCAGTCCTTTTGTCCCATGTCTGGGTCAACTGATGTTTTTAGCTGCTCAGTACCTAAATCATCCACGGCGTTGACGTCAGCGTGGCAGTTGATGAGGTCATCCAGCATCCCCTCCACAGCCAAGCGGGCAGCCAGGATCAGGGGAGTGGTCCCGTCATGCATTCGGGCATCCAGGTCTGTTGCCCTGTTCCTAATCAGTATCTGCCACAAGAAGGGCCAAAGCAGAAGGAACACCAAGGTTAGGAGGGGCAGACAGCAAGGCACTTCAGGTATCCAGGTCTCAGGACCTGCAGTGCCCTTTCCAAAGGCCCATCTCTCCAGTTCTGCTCCCAGCCCAGGGGTGCTGCCGTGGGGTCGCTGCTTTGCAACAACAAGACAACCCCAAGACAACACCAGGCTTCATTTCTTACGACTGTCACCCCACACCTTCCCCAGGCGAGCAGGAGACCCTGCGATCAGGGTCAACAGCACCACCTCCACCACCACCACCTCCCCGAAAAAACCCCAACACTGGTGCCCAGACCATCGATTACCTGGAAGACTCCTTGGGCGTCGGCAGAGACGGCGGCGTGCAGGGGCGTGCGGCCCATGTTGTCCTGGATGTTGGCGTCGGCGCTGGCCTCCAGCAGGCGCTTGGCCGCGTCCGAGCGCGAGTACCTGGCGGCCAGGTGCAGGGCGGTCTCGCCCGTGCGGTCGGTCTGGTTGTGCAGGCTGGCGCCCTGGTAGATGAAGTCCGAGATGACAGCGGGAGCGTCGTCCTCCTCCTCGCTGTTGCCGGTCTCCAGCCCTCCTCCGCTGCACGAGGCGATCATCAGGGGGGTGAAGCCGTCTGAAAGCACAAGGGGAGCCCGGGGAAAAAAAAAAAAAAAGGCTTTTTTTTACCCTCTGTAATGCAGGAGGCTCTGCCTGCGATAGATGGTTACTCTCCTGGGTGCAGCAAGACTGAGTTCCTGACTAGTTCTGAACATCAAACACGAATATCCTTCCTCTGATATGGATCTGAAATTCCTCAGTGGTATCTCACTGCTTTCCCTATTTCATCTGGCCTGTGTAAGGTGCAGTCTGTGAGGAAGGCTGCTCAAAGCAAATAGAGGATGGTAAATACCTTCATTATTTCAGAGGACAGTTTCACAGACACGGGGAAGATCAAGTGTTTGTAAGAATTTAAAAAGCTATTAACCATTGTTAAAAACCTTCAAGGAAGACTGTGAAATGTACAGTTGGGTGGGAGGAGAGGAATACAGGAGCAGCAGAGAGATAACCTGGGTGATCTAATAGGTACTTCTGTAATTTCCATCTCAGTCACTGAACAAAAGAGCTCTCATGGAAAGCAAAATGTGACAGGGTCTCTCTCTAAATCACACACAACAGCAACCCCGTGGTGCAGAGCTTGTGGCAGTGCCTCTGCACCAGCAAGGGACAGGGAGGGCTGTGGGGCTGCTCCTCTGCAGGGGCTGAGGGAGGGTTTGACATGAGCTGAGAGTGCAGAAGTGCAAGGGGTCCTTACCCGGCCCCCTGACGTTGACATCCATGCAGTCAGCATCGATTTCCCCCTGCGGAGGCGTCGGGGCCATGGAGGAGATGCGCAGGTCAGCGGCGTCCAGGTGCTGCTGCGTCCACTGCCTGTGATCCGTCTGGTCATCCGTGTCCGGCAGCATCGCCTGCTCCTCGAACTGAGGGGAACAGCAGGGAATGAGCTCCCAGAAAAGCACCCTGGGCTGAGCTCCAGCCTGGGAAGCTCTGTGAGGCTCCAAGGTGTGCGTTTGTCACGGGCAGGTTTGCAAAGGAGCTGAGAGCAGCAATGAGGGGCCCTGAGGGTCCCTCTGCTCCTCCCGTGAAAAACCCAGGAGCAGCACAGGCAGGGAGCGTGGCAGGGGGCTTACCCTGAACTTCTTGGTGTCCAAGGTCTCCTCATCACCCCACTCATTCTGGTTGTCATCCATCAGCGTGCCATCCGAAGCATTTTTGAGGGGTCTTTAAAAATAAAACCACACAAAAAGTTATCTCCCCTGCAGGAACTGTTCGTGATGTTTGCCCGTGTACAGGCACAAACTAAAAGAAGAATCAACCGATTTCCAGGAGGCTCCCCTCAGGCTGCATTTCATTCTTCACCAGGTGCAAAAAGATTACAAAGCACGACCCAGACGGAACACTGCCTTTTCCCCCACTCCACGCAGAACTTTAGGACCCCTGATTCTTCTCCTCCCTGCCACACCACCGGGGAAACAAAACTCCGACGGGGCTCTCTCAGAGGAGCCCCCCGAGCAGCCCCCGCTGCGCCGCGTCCACCGGGTTAGCAAGCAAATCACTCACTTCAGCCCAACAGAATCCTCCCCGAGGGGCTCCCGCCGCTTCTTCTTGCTCGACTCTGTCACTTTGAAGCCCTCTGGGAACCAGAGCTGCCCATGCTCCCTGCGGCGCTTGCGGGACACCAGCACTCCCAGTCCGATGAAGGCAAGCAAGACCAGCGCAGCCACCACCACGTACATAGGATACAGCTGCGAGTTCTTCGTGGGCTCGGCCGTCTCACCTACAAAACAGTGGGGCACAAAGAGATGCTGAGACATTAAGCTGCATAGCAAACGAGGGACAGAGTGGAAATGAAGGAAAATTTGTTAATAGAGGTACCCGAGTCTGATCTAAATCAGCTCCCCCCCCCCCCACCAAAATAAGGTCATTTTATACGCTATTAATCAGAATTGCAAACTATCGGCAAATTCTCGGCTGCGCAAGGCAGCCTGCACCAGGAGACAGCTTCACTTTTTTCTCCTTTAAGGAAAAGGATTAGCAAACTTCAAATCATTGCGCTCGCATTGAGCTGTTAAGACAAAAGGATTTAGGAGGGATTTTCAAGATACAAACTTCAACTCCTCGCATGTCACTGATTGATTGGAGCTGCTCGGGTTTTTTCTTTTCCTTTCCTTTTTTTTTTTAATAACTTTTAGAGTGATAATGATTTTGAAATAAAACCTGGAATAAGCAAAAATAATAAAGTGGGCTCGCAATTTTTTTTAAAGAAAAGACTTAAAGGGAAAAGAAAATAAATATGTGAGGTTATTAAAAGCAGACTGTGCTCAAATGCAGCCAATTGACAGATAACTGAACTCGAGGAAGGCTGGAAAGTTTTGGCTATCTCTCCTCCCCAGCTGACCAGCCTGTACTTACTTTTGACAGCCTCTATTTTGTAGGGTATGTTCAGGTTGCCAAGGGAGGCCAAGGCTCCCAGGAATGCTGCCACGTCGGTGGCACTCTGGAAGCACTGGGAAGATGACTGGATGCACTGGCGGTTATCAATTTCTAAGTAGACAATGGATCTGTGAGAGAGAGGAGTCAATAAGGAACAGGGAGCCATGACCACACTGAGGACAAGGGAGAGCCCTGTCTCCCCTCTTTAACCCCCATCAGTGGGAATTAGAAGGTGGGAACCCATCTCCTTGTTCCCCTGTGGCCCAAAGCCTGCAGCTCACACTTATGGTCTGCTGGATTTGCCTCAGTGAATGCTGTAAAATCCAGCTCTTTATCTACAGGAATGGAAAGGAGTCTCTGCTTCACAATGTTTTATAATTACCCAGACACTACAGTATCTTAAATAATGCTGTTTGGGAGCCTTCAGATCTTCTCACATCAGTTTCACTGCTCTAACTCCTTTGCTTTCAGGGGTTTTTGATTGAGTCCATGGAGAGGCAGCAGGTTAGATGTGTATGTTTACACCAAAGATCTCCAAACACAGATTGCAGTAATTGAGTTTTACAACAAAGCTCTAGAAAGCATTTCCCAGGGAGAAAATGAGGCTTAGCTTAATGACTTCCTGAAGTCAGACAGTCGGTCAGGCCAACCTCTGCTTCCAGGTCCCACCCAGCCCAGCCTCGGCTCCCAACAATGCACAGGACTCTTTCAATCGTGAGAGTCGCCGCAGCATTGTACCAGGGATTCCTGAATGATCGCTCCATTTTCCCACATGGGAGCAAAATCCGGTTTCTGTTCACACAGAAAGCAGCATCTAAATACAATCATCTGGCCTACATCCTTCCCTTCCTAGCGTGTTACTATTACTGACACACAAAACACGCTCTGAGTGCTGCTCAGAGAAAATGGAACCCTCTTACCCTCTGATGTCCATCTGATCGAGCTCCCTCCTCTGCCTCCTGCCAGCCCTGGGGTAGAGGCTGCTCTTCACTTTGTTGATGACAGCACTGGACATATCTGACCAGTCCTCTGTGGACCTCTTGATGTAATGTTTTTTCAGCTCCTCCTCATTGCCGTAGTATGGGAAGATCATGTACTCCCCCTTGGGGTTCTTCTTGAAGACCACGTTGGTGTGCAGCACACGGCTCAGCTCCCGCAGGAAGTTGAAGGAGTTGTTCTTCAGGTTCTCGGGGGTGATGAGGACCACCACCACCAGTGTGCCATCTGCCAGTTTCTCTGGCATGTTGTTTGCACAGTCCAGACCATCCCACTCGCACTCAAAATTGTTGCAGCCCTGGTCGCAGTGACCGTCCGAGAAGTGATCCTTGCAGTACTGGTCATACAGAGGGCTGGGGGGAGGGAGAAGCAAGGCAGAAGACAGAATTAGACCAAGTACTGCAAATAACACCTATCAGCTGAGAAAAGCAGTGCTTGTCTCTCTTTTTGTGTAAGTATTCTTCACCCTGACAGACACCAAACCAGTTTACACAGAAAGCAGCTGCTTCATGCAGCACTGTGAAGCATTCACCGCTGCAGGTGAGAGAGAGCAGCTGTTAAATTACAAAAGAAAAAGGGACAAATTACTGTGACTCAGAGAAGGCATGGGCTCACAGAGTAGTTACTAAGACCACAGTTGGTCCAGGAATCTGGGACTAAGTTCCTGCTGTTGCCAAAGACAATGTTTGGGAAATGCTTGGATGTTAACATCATTATGTTTCCTGGCTGCTCTTCCATCTGGGGTCTCCCTGCCTTGAAACTGACTGCGTTACTGCTGTCAGTTGGAGAGCTCACTTCTGTGGAGTGATACAAGCAAGGACAGGGAAGCCATCTGCAAGGAGTCAAACCCAGAGAGCTTCCAAGTGGATGTAAACTCAGAAAGACCACAGGGAGACGTGATTGCTTGAGTTGCAGCCCCACAGGCAGCAGAACAGAATGTTGGGAGTGAACAGCAGGCCTGAGTCTAGGACTTTCACCAGACACAATCAGAAGAACCAGAGGGTCACCACATACAGTGACCCTCATGGGCTTTAAAGCAAGAAGTTTTTAAAGAAGCCACTTACTTGCACTGCCCCTCATACTTCTGGCAGTCAAACCCATCGTAGAGGCAGCCAGCATTATTGCACTGCGAGTCACACTTGCCATCGTTGAAATACTTCCAGCACTGCAGAGACTGGGAGCAGTTCTTCCAGGGGTCGTTGAAGTTGAGGGAGCAGTCTCCCCCGTCCCAGCCACAGGCATGGTTGTTGCACTTCCCATCACAGATCTTGTTGCCGGCGTAGCCCGCGCAGACCGCGATCTCGCACTTCTCCTCGATTTTGGGGGGGATGATGTCCTGCCCGATGCCCCCCTGGAAGTCAAAGTCGAGGATGTGGCAGTTGAGGCCGTTGAAGTTGGCGGGGCAGTTGCAGCGGTAGTAGGGGGAGGCGTCGCTGAAGAACTCGCAGGTGCCCCCGTTGTAGCAGGGGTTGGAGGTGCAGGGGCTGCTGGCCGGGTACTGGCACTCGGGGCCCGTGAAGGCCGGCGTGCACATGCACTTGGAGCTCTTGTGGATGGAGATGCAGGTGCCGCCGTTCAGGCAGTGCAGGTTCCCACAGGTGCGGGAGTCGTTCTCGCAGGTGGCGCCCACGAATCCCTGGGGAAGGCAGGGCAAGGAGGGAGTCAGAACCACTGATGCTCTGCCACAAGCAGCATCAACACACGTGTGTTCTGGGAAACTAAAACTCGCCCTCTAAAACCGGTGATGGGCAAGAATAATCTTGAATGTGAAGCTCGTTAGAGCATCCCCTCAAAGTGAGGGGAGCTCTTCTCCATAGCTGCCTGTCCCTCTTTGTGGTGCAGGTAACATTCAGCCTGTTCTACCTTCAGGTCTGAGCCATCTGCTCCTTAACTCTATTCCAGCATCCTTGCAAGCATGGAGAGCGCACATTTATGGATGCGCCCACAGCACATCATCCTCCCATCCACACCTATCCCAGCTGGGGAAGCCTCAGGTGCTACCCTGGTCTCTTGACCACCCCTCAGGCCCAAGCAACATTCCCTGCTCAGGGCTGGAGAAGAGCAGGCACCTACCGGGGGACACTTGCAGATGAAGCCACGGCCAGTGTTGCTGGCAACAGCACAGGTTCCCCCATTCCTGCAGGGTTTGCCTTTGCAGCCGTCCACCACGGTGTCGCAGCGACGGCCTGCAAGGGAGAGGAGCGTGTGAGGAGCAGAGGAAGGCGTGCGAGGGTGTGCCTGGGGGCTGCAGGCCGGACCCTGGGAGCAGAAGGGGAGGCAGTGCTCACCTGCATAGCCAGGTCGGCACTCGCATTTGTAGTCGTTGACCCGCTGCACGCAGTTCTGGGTGCCGCGGGCGTCGCAGGGGTTGGACAGGCACTCGTTGACATCTCCCTCGCAGCGCTCCCCTACAAAGCCAGGGGGGCAGATGCAGCTGTAGCCACCTACCCGATCCTTGCACTTGCCATTGTTAAAGCACTTGGGCCCCAGGGTGACAGGATCAAAGAAAGGGCTGCAGTCATCCACATTGATCTCACAGTGCACCCCTAGAGAGAGGGGGGAACAACCCACACAGCTCATCAAACAGTATCGGGGGGCCCGCTGCTCCCCCGTGTCAGCCTGCCCTGCCAAGGGGCTGAGCCTGACCACGTCAGTGGCAGCCTGAGCCGCCTCTCGGGCAGGAGGGACACGGCACCACGTGGCCAAGGCCGCGTGGCCTTGATGGCTAAGCCCACAAGCAAACACAAACCTCGCCCGCTGCCTTTGCTGCTGCCAGCCCCGAGCAGCTAATGAGCAGAATCCAAGGATATCTGCACTCAGCCCACTAATGCCCCAGCCTGGGGAATTAATTTACCTTGAGTTCCTCTGGGGCAGGAGCATTTGTAGGTATTGATGAGATCGATGCAGGTTCCTCCATTCTGGCACGGGTGGGACAAGCACTCATTGATCTCCTCTGAGCAATTAACTCCATGATAACCAGCCACACACTGCAAGGAGGAAAGAGGAGAACTATCAGAGAGATTCCTTCCATTCCCACGTAGCCCTAGGAGCATAGCCAGCACCCCAGTCTTCAGCTTGCTAAAGGGGCATCATGCAAGGGCAGCATCTTGGACAGCAGAAGGGCAGTAATGAAGGCTTTTTCCCTGGGAATTCCTGCCCCCCAGGCACCCACCTCGCAGGAGTAGCCTCCCAGGTAGTCTGTGCAGGTGGCTCCGTTCTGGCAGGGGTTGGGGGAGCATTCATCCACCTGCTCCTCACAGTAGCTGCCGGTGTAGCCAGCTTGGCAGCGGCAGAAATGAGTGTTGCCAGTGTCAACACAGAGCCCCGAGTTCCTGCAGAGATGTGCTACATCGATACCTGTCAGGGAGAGCAGAGTGAGATGCAGGGACCCTGCTGACACCCATACACCACAGGGCCATGTCCTGGCCACCACACATCCCACAGGGAATCACAGCCTTGAGGGTGCATTGCTAGAGCAATCCTTGAGATCACTGTGTGCCAAAGAGAACTGACCACATCTCCTCTCAGTGCCCAGCACAGGGGACATCTGGGGACCCCAGCCTGGCCCTGTAGACATGGCAGAGCCTTACCTTGCTGCTTAGCAGCCACCTCACAGGACACGCTGGGGACATCGCAGTAGAGCCCTGTCCAGCCGCTGTTGCACTCGCAGTGGTACAGGTTGCTGGTCTGCCAGCACTTGCCTCCGTTTTTGCAGGGCGAGGAGTCACACCAGCGCACCAGGTTCTGGGGGAGCAGAGCAAGAGATGAGGGTGAGGACCCAGCAGGGCTCCTGCAGGAGTGCAGTGACCCCCAGACCCCCACAGCAGCATCCACCCAAGCCTCCTGTACCTGGCAGTTGAGGCCGGTGTATCCCTGGGGACAGGTGCACTTGTACGTCCCGTAGCTGTCCTGACACGTGCCCCCGTTCAGGCACGGCTTGGAGTCACACTCGTTGATGTTGTGCTCGCAGTAGCTGCCCGTGAAGCCGGGCAGGCAGACGCAGGTGAAGGTGTTGATGCCATCCACGCACGTCCCACCGTTGAAGCAGGAGCTGGGGACAACAGACATTGCACCCCAGTGAGTGCACCCCACGCCAACGGCCCCACACACCAACCCAGGGCCGTGGGGTGACACAGGGACCTCAGGCACAGGGACCCCAGGCCCTTGTCCCAGCTGGCAGGACTGTACCTCTCTGTGCAGTCAGGGGTGTTGTTCTCGCAGTGGATGCCGCTGAAGCCGGAGGGGCAGGTGCAGGTGTAGCTGTTGACGCAGTCGGTGCAGTTGGCCCCGTTCTTGCAGGGGTTGCTGGCGCACTCGTTGATGTCCTCCTCGCACTTGGGCCCACGGAAACCAGCCAGGCACTCGCAGAAGAAGGTGCCAATGCCATCGGAGCAGGAGCCACCATTGTGGCACGGGTCTGGAGAGGAGGGATGTGCATGTGAAGGTGTGATGGGTCCAGCTGCGGTGCAGCAGCCCAGGAGCTGCCCCACAGCACTGTCCCCATACACATTCCCTGGCCACGTGGAGGAATGGGACTGAGCCCATGGATTGGGCAGAAGGCAGACCAACCCCACCAGGAGACTGGGCACCAGGAGAACCCACAACACACATTATCCCCCAACTGCTCTCCTCCTGCTCCCATCTTGGACTGACACAGCTCAACAGGGACATGCGTGAGGTGGCCCAAAAGCCAAGCAGGGCTCGCAGCACAGCCCAAGCCACGGTGGCAGCCAGGACTGGTCCATGCATGGGGAGGAGAATCCCAGCCCCAGGAAGGGTGAGGAGGCTCAGAGCTGGGCTGGGTGCAGCCTGGGGCAGGCTCTGCTCTTACTGGGCTTGCAGTCGTCGATGTCGGTGTCGCAGTTGCGGCCGGAGAAGCCGGTCCGGCAGGCGCAGCGGTAGCTCCCGTTGGTATTCTGGCACGTGGCCCCATTCCTGCAGGGGCTCTTCACACACTCATTGATGTCAATCTCACAGGTCTGACCTGGGCACAGAGCAGGACAGGGATTGTGTGGGCTGGGGGTGCTGGTGAAAGCCCCCAGAGGTGACAATGACATCTTGGGCACTGCTCACACCAGGGCAGAAGCCAAGGGATGCAATGGTTGTGTCCCATCCACCCAGCTCAGCCATGGGGCAGGTCAGGACCCTCCCCAAGGCCTGGCTCCTTCCCCTGTGCCTTTCCCTCCCTGAGGGAAAGGTTCTGACCCCCAAAAGGGCCATGTCCATACCTTGCCAGCCAGGAGGGCAACTGCAGGAGAAGCTCTTGTAGTCTTCTGACTCCTGGCACTCGCCGCCGTTCTTGCAGGGGCTGCCAGCACAGGGGGCCAGCACGTCCTCACAGGTGGCTCCTGCACAGGCACAAGCACCCACTGGCACCCTCCAAAATGACAGGTGGCCTAAGACCCTGCTATCCCTGTCCCCTGCCCTGGGCTGCTGCCAGTCTGGAGAAGGCTCTGGACTTCCCCAGCACCCCAAGGCAGCCCAGCTGGGGCTGTCTCCTCCATTCCAGGTCACCCATGACCTCGAACCCCCATAAACTTTTAAGCCCTATCTGGGCTGCATGAAAGCACTGCACACTTCCTTTGGCAGGGAAGTGCTTGCTCGGGGTGTCTTCTCCCCCTTGCACTCCCCCCTCCCCCCTTCCCTCTCCGCTGCTTTTCCTGTTTACGTCCAGCCAAGGGACACGTTCCCTCCGAACCCTTATCTTCCCTGTCAGCCAATATCTCCTGAACTGGCCTTTGCTATTTTCCAGAGCCTTCCCCTCCCTGCCTGCCCGGTCCCCGTCCCCCCCAGGGGTTTCTATGGCCACCGGCGAGGGCAGGAAACAGCTCATGGCTTCCTGCAATTGTGCCGGGCTGCGCGAGCGGAAGCGCCGGGCCGGCAAACAGGAATCGGCTCAGCAGAATCCCCCGGCCCCTCGGCCTCGGATCGCCTTTTCCAGCACGGGCATCATGGCTGGGGAACGGCCCCTGGGTGCTGCTGCCCCCCAGCCACCGCCCCGGTGCCCTCCAGGAGGAGGAGGAGGAGGAAGGGAGGAAGCTGTGGCTGGCAGCTTCTCAAAGCTGCTGCCGATTTCCTCCAGCTGCGCCGCGCAGAGGTGGAGCCGTGGCTGTGGGCAGCCCCTCGGCAGGGCAGGATGAGAGAAGCCCTCGTGCTCAGTGCCAGCTCACTGCATGTGCTGGGGACCAGTTTGGTGCCAGACGTGAAGCAGAAAAGCTCCACAGAGCCGTGGTGGGACACAGGGTGCTCCCCTCACCTGTGTAGGGCAGGAGGCAGTTGCAGGTGTAGCCAGCAACATCATCAATGCACGTGCCCTGGTTCAGGCAGGGGTTGGAAGCACATTCGTTGATATTGGTCTGGCAGTTGGGGCCTGTGTTAAGAAAAACAGAAAGAAGTGGCTGTGATGGAGGTGTGCTGGTTGGCAGGGGGCTGAGGGTACAGTGGGGGCACGGTGACAATGACAACAGCACGCCCATTGCCCTGGGAAAGCCCCCTGTGCTCAGCTCCAGCCCTGAGCTCTGCTGAAGGTCTCCAGGATGGCTGCACTGCCACAGCTCCCAGCCACACCTGGGGCTCCACTGTCCCCAGAATGAAGCCTCCAGCCCACCCAGCATCATGAGAACAACCCACAGCTCCCCAGCAGGCCTCAGTGTCAGGGGAACACGGCAGCATCCCTGGCTGCACCCTTAGAACAATGGAATCACAGATTTAATGCTGGAAAAGCCCTCTAAGATCAAGTCCAGCCATTAACCCAGCACCACTATGTTCCACATCCACACCCCTTTTGAACACTTCCAATCATGGTGACTCCACCACTTCCCTGGGCAGCTTGTTCCAGTGCCTGACCACCATTTCCAGGAAGAAATTTTTCAGAATATCCAATCTAACCCCCCTACTTACCGCTGAAGCCCTCCCTGCAGGTGCAGATGTAACCACTGGTCATGTCCTTGCAGGTGCCACCATTCATGCAGGGATTGGATTCACACTCGTTGTTGTTAATGTCACAGTTTGTCCCACTCCAGCCAGGGTCACAGTCACACTTGTAGCTTTGGGGAAAATTTGAGGCATAAAGAGCTGCTCCATCCTGGCCCTCTAGGCTGCACCAGCTGTCATTTATCCAGCAAACCCCATCCCTTCAGGGAAATATCCACGGCACTGGCCCAGAGCACAGCTCAAGGGACAGATGCTCGCCCTCCTCTAACCCTGACTCTGTTGGGGACCCCTTGGTCCCTGCAGCCCCCCAGCAGCCCCTGCACCCTCCAGCCTACCCGTTCAATCCATCGTGGCATTTCCCATGGATGCAGGGGTTGCTGTTGCACTCGTTCACTTCGGACAGGCACTTGGGGTCGTGGAAGCCCTCGGGGCACAGGCAGGTGAAGCCGTTGATGCCGTCCTTGCACGTGCCCCCGTTGTGGCAGGGGTTGCTGGCACACTCATCAATGTTGATGTTGCACATGCGCCCTGGGAAGGGGGGAGCAAGGAACAGTTACCCCATAAGCGTGGATGGCACGGCGTGGGGAGTGCACCCAGCGGGCAGCTCCCCCTCCAGCCACCCAGGGAATGTCTGCTGGAGGCTGGGATTTCAGGACACACGCATGCTGACTTCACACCCTGCATCGCCTGCCTGCCTTCATTAAATGTGACTGGGAAGAGGCCGTGCCCTGGGCTGCTTTGGTCCAGGAGGGAACACTGAAGGGAGGAGGTTTCAGGCTGTAACCCTACCTGCCACGGCTGACAAAGCCAGGCTTTATTTCGGGCCTGAGGACAAGGGGCCGTGCGAGCGGGGAGCGGTGGGGGCTGCTCCCATCAAAGCCCTCCACCACTTCCAGCAGCCATCAAACAAACCAGTCGGACAAGGCAGCAACCTGATACCCATGGGAGTGGGCGCAGCAGGAGTCGGATTCGCAGCACCAGACACCCCTTTGATTTCGGACTGAGCCGGGGTCATCCTCCTGAACAAGCAGGAGCGCTGGAGGGTGTAAAACCTCCTACAAGCGGGATGGCAGCCTCCCCCCTCCTTATTGCACCCTCGTCCTGGTTTTGTGAGGCACCAGCAGCTGCAGCTCCCCAGGGTGTGAGGCCCTGCCTCTCACCTGTGTACCCCGGCTCGCAGGTGCACTCGTAGCCATTGATCTTGTCGATGCACTTGCCGTAGTCACAGGGGTTGCTGGCACAGTCATCCAGGTTGATCTCGCAGTTGGGGCCTGGGGAGGAGACAGGGGTTGTTAGGGGGTCCCCAAGAGGAGAGGGGTGTCATTAGGAGGTCCCCAGCCCCGTCAAAGCAGTAAAATGAAGCCCGCTGGCACCAGCTGCCACCACCGCCCCACAACAAAGCGCCTCCGCCATGGGCAGCTCCCAGCTGGGGCGCGGCTCCTGCCAGAGCTGGGCACCAAACTGGGAGAACTCGTCCTCACCCAGGATGCCCCAGACTGGGGCGGCTGCTGGTGGTGGCCCAGGGCCAACCTGCCCCGGGATGAGGATGGGAGCGGGATGCTGCACCGGCACTGCCGACCCGTCTGAAGCCCCAAGGGTTCCCTCCTGCTCACCCGTGGTCCCTTTGAGGCAGATGCAGTTGTAGGCGTTGTTCCTGTCCTGGCAGGTCCCCCCATTTTTGCAGGGCTGGCTCTGGCACTCGTTGATGTTGATGTCGCAGCGGTGGCCCGTGTAGCCGGGCTGGCAGAGACAGGTGAAGGAGGCGATGCTGTCCTTGCAGGTCCCGTAGTGGCACGGGTCAGGGTCACACTCATCGATGTCGATCTCGCAGTGAGCGCCCGTGAAACCTGCCCACCAGCAGGAGAGACACCCAGCGTGAGGATAAGGGACACGGGGTGGGGATGGGGGACACTCCTTCCCATCCCATCCCATCCCATCCCATCCCATCCCATCCCATCCCATCCCATCCAGCTGTGAGGCAGTGCACCGGGGTAGCTTTACCTGCCCCACCGTGAGCTCTGGGACCCCCCAGCAGCGGGGTGCAGGCAGGGAACACCCCAGTGTGCTGGTGGTGAGGCTGGTCAGACCCCAGCCCAGGGGGTTTTGTCCCGGGGTGCACAATGACCTGCATTAAAGCCAGAGCGGGGCCCCGCGCTCGTCCCGGAGCGCGGGGGGCCCGGCCGCAAGCACCCCCGAATAATAACCCACCCCCCCGGCAGCTCCTATTCTCCTGGCCCGCTCCCTCCCCGCCGGGTTTGGGGGTGGAGAGCCGAGGACAAAGTACAGCTTTGACTAGACCCCGCCAAGCCCACATAGCAGCTTTTCATCGGGGCTTGGCATTAGCAAGACACTAATTAGAGGCCATTCAGCTGGAAGATTTCTGGCGGGAGCTGCTCCACAAAAGAGCCACTGTTTGCCACCAGGGCTCAAGTCATCATTTTGTGCAACTGCTCCTTGGGTTTCGGTCAGCGAGCCCCCGCGGCCCTGCACCTTGCGTCCCCATAGAGGCAGCTTTATTCCTTCCTTCCTGCCTTCCCCCTCGCTGCCGCCCTGGCGGGCGGGAGCACGGTGGGACGGCTGCTGCGGGGCCACACCTAAGGAGAGCCAGGCCCCACACACCTGGCTCCGGGGCCAGCAAGCTCCAGAGCTCGACTTGTTCCGCCAGCACCAGGGAAAGGGACGTCCTGCCCCACAGGAGTCACATCAGCAGGGACTGAACCCTGCTGATTGGACAGCTGGGGGACACCTGCCACAGCAGGTGCTCGGAGAGGTGGGCACTAAATGATTTGTCAATGTGGTTTTAGAGGCACATCACAGTGCAGGACCCCCGCAGCCCCCCAGGATCCCCTCACCTTCAGTGCACTCGCAGCTGTAGGTGTTGGGGCCATCCACGCACTTGGCACCGTTCTTGCAGGGGGTGCTGGCGCACTCGTCGATGTCAAACTGGCACAGGTGCCCGTTGAAGCCTGGAATGGAGGGAGAAGTCACGTCCCTGCGCACGGCCGGCCCCGCCAGGCTCCCCTCCCTGCCGCCGGGCAGCTCCCGCCGGCCCCCCTGCCCCGCTCCCGCCGGCCCCCCGCATCCCGGCTGGGGCGCCGGGTTTCCATGGGGACGGCTGCTGGGGGCCCTGAATGCGGGGCTGCGACCCACCATTGAGAGCATCTTATTTACATCTCTAGAGGAGCAAAGTCTCTGAACTTCAAAACCTCCTTTCACAGATTAACCGTCTCCCCATTCTCTGCTCCACCCCGTGACTTTGACACCGCATTCAAAGCCGCTGGTGCGGCCCCCCCCCNCTTTTCAAGTGCAAAGCTGTGGGGTTTAATCCTCCTTCCCCTCTCCCATGGGCCGGAGCTGGAGCAGCATTGCCTGCACGGGGCTCAGCCCCTCATCGCAATTGGAGAAGCCCCCTCCAAAGCACCAAGAGGTGCTCGTTATGCTCTCCTCATTTCGGAGGGCTATGAAATTTAAGGAGCCCGTTCTTGGTTCGAGCCAGGATGCATCCTGGCTTTGTTTCCACCACAGTGGCAGCGGGAGGGCTGCTGGCAGTGGGAGGGGTGCCACGTACCGGTGGGACACTCGCAGTGGAACTCGTTGATCTTGTCCAGGCAGTTGCCGTTGTGCAGGCAGGGGCTGCTGGCGCACTCGTCCGTGTTGATCTCGCAGTAAACCCCCTCGTACCCTGCAGAGAGACACCGTCAGCACCGTGGCACAGGGCTGGCACAACCCCACAACAGGTGCATTACACCCGGGCACACCTGGGCTCCCCCGTCTTTAAAAGGCAGCTGAGGGGCTGTCCTACACGTGGTGGGATTTGATGCACAAGCTGCTCCTTGGATCAACAGGTTTTAGCTCGATCTAAGCCAGCAAGATTGGCAAGAGGAAGAGCTCGGTGTAGGGCTGATGGTGCCCAAATCTCACTTCTTGTCCCCTCACCACACAACCTTTACTGAGCTCTCTCTTTGTGGTGCTGTCCCCGGGCACAGAGGAGCTGCTGACCCAACCCTGCACTGAGCTGAAGCTCAGGGGCATTTAAAGCCCCCTCACTGCCCACTCCCAGCACTAAGGCTGAGTCCACAGGGCTGCCCACACACCAGGCATGCAGATGCACTGGAACTCCCCGATCTGGTCCAGGCAGGTGGCATCATTCTGGCAGGGGTTGGAGAGGCACTCATTGACATCAATCTCACAGCGAGGGCCTGAGTAGCCCTGCAGACACTGGCACTGGAAGGACCCTTGGGTGTTGATGCACTTCCCCGCGTGCTCACATGGGTTGGCACCTGTAAAACACAAGCACAGCTCTCAGGACTCGCCCCTGGCTGTGCCAGAGCCTTCCCCAGCCACGCTGCTGTCACCCCGTGAGCTCACCCAGCGAGCACTCGTCCACGTCCTGGTTGCAGGCTGGCCCCATGTACCCCGAAGGACACGTGCAGATGGCTTTGCCATTGACAGGGTTGGTGTCACAGTTGGAGCCCTCGTTGCAGGGGTTGCTGATGCAGGCGTCATCCAGGTGGCACAGCAAACCTGGGCAGCAAAAAGGCAGGTTGGCACGTCAAGGATGACGGGCACACGGGTCCAGGGCGCAGCAAGGAGCCAAGGGACACGCAGGGCAGGGGAGGAGGCGGGGCAGGGGCTCACCTGTGCGGCCGTGGGGGCACTCGCAGTAGAAGGAGGCCACCCGGTCGTGGCAGGTGGCCCCGTGGAAGCAGGCGGCCATGGCGCAGTCGTCGATGTTCTCGCTGCAGTCCTCGCCCGTCCAGCCGTTGACACAGACACAGTTGTAGCCGCCGTGGTTGTTGTGGCAGGTGCCACCGTTCTGGCAGGCGTTGGGCATCAGCTGGCACTCGTCCACGTCCTCAGTGCAGTACTGACCTGCCAGGGGACAGGGCACCTGCATGAAGCTGGCACTGAGCACTCCCCATGTGAAGCCAGGACAGCTCTGCCCACACTGTGCCCAACATTCCCCCTGGGCTGGGCCCGTCCTCCCAGCCCAGCCCTGTGCCACCCTCACTCCCAGCATTACCTGTCCACTCAGGTGGGCACTGGCAGTTGTAGGTGTTGACGCCGTCCACGCAGGTGCCCCCATTCTTGCAGTTGTTGCCCGGGCAGTCGTTGATGTTCTCCTCGCAGTTCTGACCCGTGAACCCTGCGCAGAGGAGACACCTGCCGTGATGCCAACTCACCCACTGGCTGTGCCACCACCTTGCCCCTCGCCAGCCCCCACCACCAGCAGGCTGCTCATTCATTATCAGGTGCTGAGCGTGTGCCAGGTGCCTTTGAAGCAGCTGCCTGGTTTCATCCTCATCCCCATTCCACCTCTGCAGGCAGCAGCTCCCTCTGCACAGGGCAGGGTGTCCCAGCTCTGCAGACGCTTGCCCCGAGCAGTGGAGGATCTGACTCCACACAAGCCAGAACGAAGCAGGGCTGCTCCCACGAAGGCTTGTGGCACCCAGTGCTGAATCACCAGTGTTTAATTTCACTTGTAAAGAGCCTCAGCAGCAGCGCTTGCCCCTGAGGGGGATCCAAGTCCCTGCCAGGGCGAGCCACCGTCCCACACGGCGCTGGGATCATCCCAGCCCACCTCCTGCTTGGGTTTGTTATCACCTCCAGCTGATGGTGTGGAAACCCTGCCGCCCCCAGCCTCTCCAGCAGGAGCACAGCAGCCAGGCCCTTCTCAGGACATGTGCCAAGCCACCTCTGTCTGATATCTGTGTTAAAAGCTGCATTTACTGTACGACCCTCAAAGCTCTTGACCCAGCTGCTTGGGGTTTGGGGTGGCAATGCCAGCCCACAGTGCCAGTGTCCATCTGCAGCTGCCTCAAAACTCCCCAGGACACTCTCCAGGTCCAGACCAGGCTGCTCCCTACCCAGGTAGCAAAAAATGTCAAGCTCCACAGGTAAAGACCAGGTGTCCAGACTCATCCTCTGTGGGACCCCAGACCCTGGCCCAGCTGGGAGCTTTCCCCTCACTCTCTCCACATCTTTCTCTCCCCAGCCCCATCACGTGGGGAGCAGCCACAGCTTTTTATGATTGCTGGTAGGAGTCCAGAGCAGATAACATTGATCTGCACCTCATCTTTAAGCAGCGGGGCTGAGCCTGAGCAGCAATAACTCGCAATGTCCTAGATACCAGGATTAACTCATTTTGAACCATCCAAATGAGTAATTAGTACGGCAATTACTTTAAACTCAGGGTTACATTCTGCAGCGATGGCACGATAAAACAGCCAAGATTAGTTTAACTTGAAGAAACCCGGTACAGCCAGGCCTCTCCAAGAATGAAAAGGGGACATTGTTCCAGGTTTGCTGCGCCACATACCAGCATATCAATCACCCCCTTATCATGAGGAACAGCCCCCTGTCCCTCTGCCTCTGCTGCTGGTGCAGCTCCCGCACGGTGTGGGATGGAGGAGGTGCTGAGGGACCCTCTGCTCCCCGGAGCAGGGGCTGTGCCACCCCAGGGGAGCTGAACCAGCTCCTGCAGGATGCAAATCTCCTGGAAGCGGCCCACGGAGCCGCAGCTGGGTGTGCCAGCGCCGATGCTGCCGGGAGCAGGGCTCTCCCCCAGGGCCCTGCCTCACCCCGCCGTGCCCGACTGCTCAGCCAAAGTGCCTCGTCAGCAGAACAGCAGGGCAGGGCCAGCACAGCTCCTCCTGCCACCTCCACCTGCCCAACCCTGAGGGACAGGGCTCGGAGCTGCTCCGCCAGAGCATCGCCCCCGGCAGCTCATCCTGGAAGGAAAGGCTTCCTTCCTGGCAGTGCTCACCCAGCCAGCTCCACACCTCCTGTCCTCCCTAAGGACAGGAGCTTTGCTCCAGCCTGGGTGAGCTGTGGTGGAAGTGAGGCAGGAGATCCTGCAGGGCCCTGTCTGTTCTGGATGGTTGATGGGATTCCTGAGGTACTGCAGCCCAAAGCTTTGGGAAGGGGGTGGAACCTCTCAACCTGTGTCAGACATCAAGACAAGATCCCCCACACAGCTCACAGGGATCACTCACCTTCCCCTAAGCTGGCCTGGGCTGCCAGCAGGGTGTGGGTGTCTGTGCCTTCTGGGAGACCCCATCCCCACCCTGATGCCACGTCCCCAGCAGAGATGGGGCAGGAGCTACAGGGAGGGAGGCTGGAGCTCCCCATGGCAATGCCCAGCCTTGCCCAGGGCGCAGAGCAGAGAAGCCACCCAACCCTCATCCTGCTCTGGCCACTGCTGGGCTATGGGTGACCAAAGGATCAAACCAACCCCACAAGAGACTCCTCAGGCAGTGCAGGGCTGCCCACAGCTTCCTTCCCAGGGACAGGGTGGGTGCATCCCTTCCACATCTGCCACAGCTGGCCAGTGTGGCTGGCTAGGGTGAGGAGCAGCACTCATCCCAGGAAACACAACCTGGTCTGAGTGTGGCTCTGGGCTGAAACTCCAGTTTCATTTCTCCAGCTGACCCAGGGACGGGGGGAGCGTGGAGCTGCTCAGTCCCTTCCACTCCCTGCCCTTAGTGCACTGCAGACCTGCTGTCCAAGGGCAGAAGTGAAAGGGCTTGCTGGGGTCAGGGGGCCCTTTCACAGCTGCTGCTCTTCTCTAGGGTTTGCAGGGTGCCAAGCTCCTTTACAGGGTGTCAAGATCCCTTCCAGAGTGCTGAGCTCCCAGGACAGCCCCCACCAGGAGCTCTCCATGCCAGAGGCTGCAATCCTGCTGGGCTGCTCCAGAGCTTGCCGGAGGGAGCAGCAGCGAGCACAGAGAGGGTCTTCCTTCCCCAGCTCCATTAGCACTCGGAAACTTTCCAAAATAGCTATTCCGGGCTAATTATTCCATTCTGGAAGTGGATTAAGCTAAAGCGGAAAAAGGCACTCTTATTCTGGAATATGAGCATCCGCACAGGGGCCTCTGCTCAAACAGTTGTTTTGGAAGAGCTATTTTGGTGAAGCACAAAGTATATAAAGCCCCCAGATGAACTCTCCTCCTCGGGCATCGCCGCCCAACCCCTCCCCTAAAGCACATGGCACGACCAGCCCACAGCCCGAGGGTTTTGCCCCTCCCAGAGCCACAGCCTGCGGGAGATTCAGGCACTACTCACTCAGGGTGGCCTAGAGGTGCTGCCCCACGCCTTTCCCTCCCTTACCTGGCAGGCAGGTGCAGTCGTAGGTGGTGTCGCCAATCTGGCGGCAGGTGCCCCCGTTCTGGCAGGGCGAGGGGTTGCAGGGCACGTAGAGGTGCTCGCAGTTCTGCCCGGTGTAGGCGGGCTTGCAGGAGCACTGGTAGGTGCCCACCTCGTTGGTGCAGCTGCCCCCGTTCTTGCAGACGGGCGGGGAGATGTTGCACTCGTTGACGTCCTGCTTGCAGTTGGCGCCGTGGAAGCCGGCGGTGCAGCGGCAGACGTAGTGGGCTTCGAAGGGCACGCACTGGCCCCCGTTAGCGCAGGGGTTGGAGGCACAGGGGTCGGCCTGCTGGCAGGTTTTGCCTGGGGAAAGGCAGGGAGGGAGGGTGAGGGTGCGAACAGCGGCTCGGCTGCAGACCTGGGACCGGTTGTGACCCCCACTGTGTGCAAGGGCGCACCCACCACCCCCAACCGCGTTGGCAGACCCCCCCATCCCNGGCTGCAGACCTGGGACTGGTTGTGACCCCCTCCTCACACTTCCACTGTGCACAAGGGGTCCCCAACTGTGTTTGCGGACCCCCCATCCCTACCTCCCCAAAGCCAAAATCAGAGGCAGCCCTCCACCCACGGGGCTGAACCCCCCGCGTGGCAGGCCACCCCTCCTCCCAAAGCGTGCCAGGTGCCACCCCTCACCTGACCAGCCGGGCGGGCAGCGGCACTTGTACTCGCTGAGCGTCAGCAGGTCGCAGGTGCCGCCGTTGCGGCAGGGGTTGCTGAGGCAGACGTTGTCGCGGGGCGTCAGGCACAGCTCGTCGGTGAAGCCCAGGCGGCAGGCGCAGGTGTAATCCACCGTGCTGCCCCGCACCACCGCCGTGCAGGTGCCGGCGTTCTTGCAGGGGGAGCTCAGGCAGGGGTTGGGCAGCTGGCACCGCTCGCCCACGTAGGCACCGCTACACCTGGCAAGGGGAGAGAGAAGGCGCCGTCAGCGGGATGGCCCCCGAGCCGCCCCAGGGCTGGCACGGCCCGGCGGGTTTGGCAGTGGCAGGGCTCTGCCCCGGCTGCTCCGGGCTGGGAAGAGGAAGATGAAAGAGGTGCTGGGAACAAAGGCGTCCCCCATGGAGGGGCCTGTGCTGACTCGCACAACCGCAGCCGCGGCGCTGACATCCTGCGTCTGATCGCGGGGAGATTCTTCTCCCTCCCCTCCCCGAGGTGGGGGCAAGAGGAGCAGCCCCATACCCACAGCATGGGGACAGCCCTGCTCCCTGCCCATGCTGGAGTCTCTGCTTCAGCAGGGCTATTTTTATCCTCCCTCCGTCCTTAATCACTCAAACACAATTAAGCAGGGGCTCAGCATTGGCTGGCAACAGGTGGGACAAGTTCCTGCTCCTCACAATCAGCTGAGAGCTTCCCCAAAGCCAAACCCTGCACAGGGAGAGCGAGTGGCCCTGGCTGCTGCATCCCTCTGCGTGGGGACCCTGAGAAAAGAACCCTCAGCTTCACCATCTGTCACCATTGGCCACTGGGCTGGAGCAGGACTGGAGCTGGCACCAGGGATATGCCCTGAGGGCAAATCCCACCAGCCATCCTGGTGGGCCCGGGCAGGATGTGTGGCTGGCAGGACCCTGCAGAGGGGGGAAGATGAGGATGGAGCAAAGGTGTGCACCTGACACAAAAACATCCCAGGGACAAAGGCACAAACCCTCCCGGGTGGCATCTCTTTTATCCTGCTTGCAACACATGATGCCACCACAGGTTTTGCCCCCAACCAGCTTTGCCCACATTAAAGCTCTTGCAAAGAGGGATGTCCTGTCCTGGCTGTGCTGTGCTGAGCAGGCATGGTGAGTTGGGCATGGGAGGAGTGAGACGGTGCTGGCACTCTGCTGTGCCACACCACCATGGCAATGCCACCACGGGGTGCCCCATGCTCTGCTCACGGGTTCTACCACAGGCCTTGAGAGCAGGAACAAATCCGGGAGCCTGCATGGCCAGGAGCTTGGGGTAAGGCAACCCCAGCTGGAGGTGGTGGGTGGGGAAGGTGACAGCACCTGGGCACCGGGGAACTGTGGTCAGGTCAGGCTCAGGGCACCACGAGCTCACACCTGTTGCCATCAGATCTCGTGGGACATCACATTCCTGAGCCCCCTGCACAGCCTCCAAGGCTCCTTTGGCAAGGGGGTGAGCGGGGAGGGGGGGGTGGTCCCAGAGAATGCTGCAGGCCACAGCAGTCACCTGCAACCCCCAAAACAAGCCCGTGGGGCTCCTCTGGTGAAGCACAACCAGCAAACCCCACCCTCAGCCACCCCAGCCCGGAGCTGGGCGCTTTGCCGGCGGCCAGATGACGTTTCATCCCCACTCCCCCTCTCCTCCTACTTTTTTTTTT
>VWYO01017340.1:8843-44768 GCA_013400275.1 Rhadina sibilatrix
AAGGAGAGAAAAAAAAAATCACTGTACGCTGTATTTACAGTGTGAAAGAGCAATTAAAGGAAGCTGCCTCAACAGTCTAAGTGGAGGAAGCGCGATAGCTCAATAGTTATCGATCCCCTCCAGACAGGCATGCTGCTTTGTTGGAGCTGAAGGAACCCTGCCTGATGCAAGGGAAGTGGCGAGAAAAAAAATAAAAAATGGTCCCGTAAATTAAAACTCCCAGGGAATTACATGGGAGGAAACGAAGGTGTTTAAGCAATTTTTGGTGGCATGGTAATCTGTAACTCTACTGTTTTGCTGTCTAGCATTAAAATGAATGTTCCCATCTGGTTACCCCGTGAGGAGGAAGGTATTTAATAGAAGCCTGTGCCTGTGGATGGGAGGGTGGAAACGGAGAGCAGAAAGAGGAATGGGAGCATTAGCAGTTATTGTTAAAACCTCCCAGGGAAGCTGCCCCCGTGTGCTCCCTGTGCAGAGCGCGGAGGTTGTTCCCACGGCTGTCTGTCCCCAGGGGACAAACACACAGCCAGGGAACCTTAAGGGCATGGTCCTGGCCCAGTGCTGGACTACAGGGGTGTTTGGGCAAAGCTGTTCCTGTGAAAAACACGATTCACTTATTATGTAAAATTTATAAGTTTAATAAAAATAAAATAAAATAGACAATTAGGAGGAAAAAAAAAAAAAAAAAAAAGCTCTTTTCGGCCAAGGTGCTGATACCAAGAAGATCAGCACCTCGTCTCTTTTCAGATACTTTGTTTTAAGGACTTCTGTGTTACATATTTAAATGAACTAATACATGATTCAAATATTCATTTTGGTTTCAAGACCCCCCCTTAAGTACACAGTTTATTTATAGGGCTCCATGCAGTCTGGATGGAGGTGGTAAATCTGTCTTCTTCAACAAGGCTCAATTGTTCCTTATCTTCAGGAATTCCAGACGCCCCTCCTGTCTTCTATCTATTCGAGGAGTTACATAAAAAAAAAACAACAATCCCATCCCTACTTTGTTACAATCTAAGAATATTCATCTATTACATTTTTCAAGTCCTGTTAATAAAAGAACATGCAATACAACCTTCCCATATTATACATAAAGCAACCAGCCTGCTGTGTGCGAAAAGCCAACTCCAAAAGGTGCATTTATAACATTCCCAAAGGGGGCTGTTGTCTGGTGTCCTGCTCCAAGGTGTCACTGCACGGTGACGTGCCCGGCGTGGGCACCGTGATCCTGACCTGGTGCTCAGCACAGGCATTTCCACCGCTGCAGTGGCCCAGCAAAGGGCAAAGTGGGAACTGAAAACAATGCCAGCCTCAGGGTGAGGCCACAGCACACCATCCCCGTGCCGTGGGAGCTCCCTGCACCTGCCCGGGCTGGGGCAGGCGGGGATTGGGGGGCTCTCCTTGCACAGCTCGAGCCCTTTGGCTTGTGGCACAGCCAGGGGCTCTTCTCTTTGAGCACCTGGGCCCGTGAGGTCTGGAGTGAGACCAGGGAGACCACCAAGATGATCAGAGGGCTGGAGCACTTCCCCCATGAGGAAAGGCTGAGACAATTGGGATTGTTCAGCCTGGAGAAGGTTTGGGGTGACTTAATTGTGGCCTGCCAGGACCTGAAGGAGCTGAGAAGAAAGAGGGAGAGAGAGACGATTTACAAGGAATGGAGTGATGGGACGAGGGGAATGGGTTCAGGTTGAAGGGGGGCAGGGTTGGATGAGGTATTAGGAAGGAATTGCTGTCTGTGAAGGTGGGCAGGCCCTGGCACAGGGTGCCCCGAGCAGCTGTGGCTGCCCTGGGCAGCATCCTAGGCCAGGCTGGACAGGGCTTGGGGCATTTAGGACAGTGGAAGGTGTCCCTGTCCCAGCAGGGGCAGGAAGAGGATGGTCCTCAAGGTGCATTCTGTGACTCTACGATTCCCTCTGGCAGCTATCAGTAACAGCACAGAAACACTTTGATATTTTCCCTTCAGGGGCGGGCACTGGTTGTGTTGGTACGCGCTGGTTTTGGGTGAAGAGACGGGGCATTTGGGTGTTTGTCGCCAGCGCTGCAGGAAACCAGGGCAGCACCTCGCAGGACCTTGGCAGCCGTCCCCGGCGCGAACAACAAACGCTGGCAGTGCCCGGGGCTCTCACACCGCCCTGGCAACAGCCAGGCGGCTTGGCAGGACCCGTGCCCAGCGCCCGGCACAAAGCGGCTCTGTGCGGAGCTGGGATTAACCCCTCACCACCGCCGAGCATCCTCGGCGCCGCCCCGCTGTCCTGCCGGCCCTGCCACCGGCCCGCCCGCCGCCGCTCCCCGGCGGGAGCTGGGGGCCAGGGCACCTGTTTGCAGGCGGGGTGGAGGCAGACTGCGCGATGATGGCACGGTAAACAGCTTAATTAAACACCGTGGAGCCTGGCTAGATAACCACGGCCCCTGACTAGATAATCTGTGCTGCATCCTCAAGCGCGGGGGATTGTGTCTCTCCTCAAGCAAGGGGAGGCAAAGCTCTCAGAAAGCTGCCTGAGCGTTTACATCAATTTCCCGGTGCTTGGTGAGGAGGGAGCTCGGGATCAGAGTGTGCCTGGAGTGTGTGTCAGTAACGGGAGCTGTGACCGTCTCTTCCCCCCGCCCCGGCGCGGTGTGGTTTTTAATCCAGGCTCGCCCTCCGCTGTGTGAGGCAGCACAGGTAAGGCAAATGCAGGGAGGTGTGGCTTTAGTCCTGCCTGGCCAGGCGTGGGCTGTGGCTGCCCACAGGGAGAGGGTGCTTCTCTCCGCTGCCTCCATCCCTCACACTTTCGTGGACGGAGGGTGCAATTTTCGTCACCTAATCACAGCAGGTGCAGCCTGAGATTCACCCCTCCCGCAGGCAGAGAAGGCAGGAGGCACGGGGGGGACATCCAGGCTGTTCTGCCGGGCTCCTGCCCTGCCCAGGGTGGATTTCACTGTGCTGGTACAAAAAGGCTGCCACGCTCGCAGCAAAGTGTTTGTCTTGCACGGTGTCGCTCTGTCTCCCATTACAGCAGGCATTCAGCCTCTCTCGGGGTTTAAATCGCTGCCTGCTAAAATAAAAAAGACTGGAGTGTCTCATCAGGAGCACGCTTCAGACATCCCCTGCCAGGTCTGGGCGTGCTGACACCAGTGAAGTGACAGCAGTCGGGCTGGCACTGTCGTTCCCGCAGCGCGTCCTCCCCGACACCCGCCGCACCACATCCCTGGCGTTTCACCAGCCCTTGGAACGCGGAGCAGAGCTGGTCCTACCTGGAGGAATTTGCACCCTGGGAGGAATCTTCAACACTTTCATAGGCCCAGGCACAACAGGCAGAGAATAAAGACTCTTTTNCCCGGCAAAAAAGGAAAAAGAAAAGAACCTTTTTTTTTTTTTTTTTTTTTTTTTTTCCCTCTTAACAAATTCCGCAACATGAGGAACCCAGCCACATTTCCAGAGGTGCTAAGAGGCCTGTCTGCTGGGCAGCATCTCAGTGCCCTCGGGGGAGAAAAGCACCTTACAAATCAACTCTGCCTTCTCTCTGCGCGGGTGGAGAGCCCTCGGGAATTGGTCCCCTGCTGTCAGTTTCCTCACAAGGGGTGTCCCAGCTGAGCGCTGACCACTTCCGAGCCTGGAAGATCGTACGGTGGGGTAGAGTGAGGGCCATGTAAGAGCCGGATTTTGTGCGAGAGGCAGCTCAAAAAGCAAGCAGTGTTTCTGGCCTCGGCAGCCTCCTCTCCCAGCTGCAGGCTGCCTAGCCCACATCCACATGCTGCTCACTAAATTTTAGCTTTCCTCAGCACTTGGAGCTCGCAGCCCAATTTTGTTCTGTCAGCTGTATTATTAATCAGCAGGCTGCAAATTATGTTGCTATAACCCACGTACTTTTTATATTTTCAATTGAAAATGAAATAAATTGGTGCATAGTAAACAAATCCCAACTCTCTGGGAGCAGTGTGCAGCTGAGCAAGGGGAGCTGTGGGGAACCTGGGGCCAGGACAGATGGGAGCCCATGGAGAACCACCCTGTTCAGGCTGGAAAGACACCGACAGGCTGGAGCGTGTCCAGGGCAGGGAACAGAGCTGGGGAAGGGGCTGGAGCCCCAGGAGAGGCTGAGGGAGCTGGGGAAGGGGCTGGAGCCCCAGGAGGGGCTGAGGGAGCTGGGGAAGGGGCTGGAGCCCCAGGAGAGGCTGAGGGAGCTGGGGAAGGGGCTGGAGCCCCAGGAGAGGCTGAGGGAGCTGGGGAAGGGGCTCAGCCTGGAGAAAAGGAGGCTCAGGGGGCCCTTGTGGCTCTGCACAGCTCCTGACAGGAGGGGACAGCCGGGGGGGTCGGGCTCTGCTCCCAGGGAACAGGGACAGGAGGGGAGGGAACGGCCTCAGGCTGGGCCAGGGGAGGGGCAGGGTGGGCAGCAGCAGGAATTTCCCCATGGGAAGGGCTGTCCAGCCCTCGCACAGCTGCCCAGGGCAGCGCTGAGTCCCCGTCCCTGGAGGGATTTAAAAGCTGTGTGGATGTGACACCTGGGGACAGGGGTCAGTGGTGGCCTGGGCAGAGCTGGGAATGGTTGTACTCGAGGGTGTGAGGGCTTTTCCAGCCTCAAGGAATTTGTGATCCTTTGATTGCAGCCCAGCTGCCACACAGACCCACACAGAGGGCTGGGTACAGCGCTTGCCTGAGTCATTGCCTCAACCTCAAGCTGCTCTGAGTGAACAGCTCTCTAAAGAAAGGCCGGGAAAAAAGGACAATATGAAACATTTAAAAAGAGCTCTCTTGACTTCCTAACCTTTGGTGCGGAAAAGGAGGTGCGGGAAGGCCGACGGAGAGGCTGATTGATGGCCGTGCCAGGGCCAGCCTCCCGTGCCCGTGCTCCACAGCCCAGCCTTCATAAAGGTCAGCTGGTGTTCCCAGCACAAATGCCACTCGATAAGGCATACAGCCCCTCTGCCCTACCTGCTGCCAAGGGGTGCACTGCCCAGCAGAGCTCCGGCACAGCCTTGGTGGTGGTTTGCACGTGGGTGTGAAGCTCTCCTCCTGTGGTCCAGCTGCATTAGCCCTGGGTTGGTCACACCTCTGAAGATGCTCTGCTTCCACCAGGAAAAGATGGATTCTCCAGAGGAATGTGTGACGGCAATGTGTGATTAGCTGCCCCAGAGTAGCATTAATATACGAGAGTAAAGTGGAAATTAGAAACAGCAGGACAGAAAAAGGCTGTGAGTGTCAATCTGGGGAAATAAAGCTGCTGCGGCTCGCCGTGCGCTCTGCCCAGTCCCTCACACACACCCTGATTTCTCCCCTAAGTGTTATAAATCAGATTGATGCTTAACTACGGGTGTCTACAGGGCAGCTGTGCAGGTGGGGAGCCGTGCAGGGAGTGAGGCAGCCCCACCCTGCACCCTGCAGCCCCACACTGCACCACTGCCGGTGCAGTGCCCTTCCCCGTCCCGCTGGGGCTGCGGGCATCACCACTGAACACCAGCCTGTGGGGCAGGCATCACCCTCCTGGGCCTTCCTTACCTTCAGGACAGGCCTGGGGGTGGGTTTGTACCTCTCAGAGGGGTGGGCTGCTGCTGCAGGGCTGGCTGACTCGGTGCAAAGCTGGGGGGTGTGAGGGCCCCCCTGCCCTGCCCACAGCAGCGGGGGGCGCTGGCTCTGGGCTCAAACCTCTGCTGGACACCAGGACAGGAGCCAAGGCACTCCTGCGGGCTGTCCTCTAGGGAAAGGGCTCCTAACAGAGCCTGCCTCCTGGAAACGGGAATGCTTCAAGGGAGGAAGTGTCAGAGCACAAAACCTGCCAGGCACAATGAAGAATTGCCCTCAGCCCTGCCAGCTCCTCCAGCGAGGGATGGAGAGCTGCAGGGAGGAGGAGGGGTGGCAGGTACTTTGGAGCAGCACTGGATATCCAGGGCTGGATGGCGTGGCCAAGGATGGCACAGAGCAGCTGGTGTGAAGAGTGATGGAGTGGTGAGCAGATGTGATGTCCGGACACGGAGCTCCTGGGGCTGGGTCTGTGCAGAGAAAGGTACCACGGCACAACCCACCTACTCCTTATTGATTGCAAATTCTTCTTCACGCCTTGTGCCCCACAGTCTGTCCCCACCGCCCTCCTGACTGTCCCACAGCTGCACCCAGCCCCCCTGGCATCCTGAAATAACAGTTCATTCACTCCTTCCCCCGTTTTCTGACATCACACTTGATTCAATGCTGGTATCAGAGCACCCACCTACCACCAAGCCAGGGCAGGAGTGGCGAGCATTGCCACTCCCCAGCTGCGAGGGATCCCAGCCTGCTCCTTCCACCTCACTGGCAGCAAAACTAGTCAAGAGAAAAGCTTTTGATTTCCCAAACTGTCATCAGTTTAGCATCAACTTCCTTGAAGGTTTCCTTTCCCTTCTGTTCTATTAAACTGACCTAAAACTGCCAAGGCGAAGAAAAAAGATGAAGCCTCTCTCACGTCGTAGGCAGCCACCTTTGTAAATCCTTGGGAGCGAGCTTGTCACAACTTCCTGGCACCGGGGGACGCCGCTAGAGCAGCTCTTCTCTGTCCACCCACACTCCCCATCACTTTTCACCTCCTGCTGTTGTTTCTTGCGTGCCCTGTACCCAGGCTTTAGGCACCCAGAGCGTGCTGGAGCGGAGGCAGGACACCTCGGAGGTGACAGCTCCCAGCTCCACGTGCTGGGGGCTGCAGGGATGGCCCCAAATTTTGCCACAGCCGCTGTCCCAGCCCAGAGAAAACGCCAGGAACGTTTCATGCTGAGCAGGAGGAGCTCCCTCAGACCACAGCATCCCCTCCCTCCACCCCAGCATCCTTTCCTGCTTACCACACAAGCCATTTATCCCGGCACATCGCTTATTAATAAAGGTTCTAATTAAAAGCACAGTCTCTGCCTGCTCATAGCCCCCACAGCTCCTGGTCTAGCCCTGGACACCGAAGCCACAGTGGACAGGGAGAGCCCAGGCACAGCAGGAAGGCACCACACAGGGTGCAGCTTTACAATTCTGGGCACAGGTGCCCGGATCTGCTGCATTCCTGGCTGTACCTACAACAGAAATCCAACCACAAGAAAGAAAATGGATGGCATTATTGCTAAAGTGGTGTTTTTCTTCCTGAAAGCCGAGGCCTTTCCTTTGCCATGGCTGTCCCCAGCCTGTCAGCTGCAGATGATGCCCAGGTCAAACAGCACCACCTCAAAAATGCTGTTTTTTACTCCACCCTTTGGAGCAAGTCCCTTGCAGTACCTGGATCCCGGCTGAGCTTTAACAAAGGAGTTATCCCAGGAACAACTCACCTGCTCACCTGGGTATTCAGGTGCTTTGCCAGCTCCCAGCATTTGCATTCCTGATTGTTTGCAGGACTAAGCCTGCAGGAAACAAGCAGCCAGGTTATCCATTGCATGGACTTCCATGAGGTGTTGCTCCAACTTACCTGGGAGAAGCGTGGGAAGCAGAAGAGATACAAAAATGGGAGTCAGTCATGGTCTTCCTATTTATTCAGGGATTATTCTGCCCATTAATTAAAACAGAGCACGCTTCAGAAGGGGAACTGCCTCCCCGAGGTCCCAATTAGGCAGGATGTCTTTGCAGCAGGCTCAGTGGGTGTGCGAAGGGCTGGGCTGGGCTGGGCAGGGGGCTGGGGGGTGGTGGTGCTGAGGGAGCTGTGTGACCGTGTGCGAGCCGGGCTCCCCGGTGGCCTCCAGCAGCCTGCTCTGGGCAGGCTGTGCTGTGTCTGCCAGGAGATGCTGTCTCCTCCAAGAACAGCCCAGATGAGGCATCCTCTGGCCCTCTGTGCTCCAGATCCAATGCCTTGGGAGTGTTCCAGCATCAGAAACCACCAATGCCAAGCGCATAGCGAGATAATTTATTTTTTTTAACTTCCCCAAGTGTTGGGGAAGATGAAAAAGGAAAGCCTTATAAATATGATTGCCTAGGTTTTGAGAATATGAAACCTATAAGTGAAATAGAATTGAAAGCAAGTTTCGATGTTTAGAGCTTTAGTTACTGGACAACTGGAGAACAACAGTGTGGCCAGCTGCAGGTAATTAATCCCCTTTTGATTAAACAATGCCCTTCTCCTCACCAAGAGTCCAAGGGTCAGAGCAGACCCTACCAGCTTGGCAGAAGGAGTCCAAAGAGTCGTTTTTAGGGTTTGAAATATAACACAGTGTGGTAATGTAATGATTCTTATAGGCTGTATGTAAATGCTGTAGGATTTGTATCTTGTATTAGATTGGTTGGTGTAAGTTAGAATATTCAGTATAGAAGAAGATTTAATGTATTGTAACGGGAACTTCCCTCTCTTGCTCTTGCTCTTGCTCTTGCTCTTGCTCTTGCTCTTGCTCTTGCTCTTGCTCTTGCTCTTCTCTCTCTCTCTCTGCTCTGAGCTGCAGCTGGCAGCTCTCAGCAGAGCCCTTCACCCAGGCCCTCTGCAATAAACCCCACGCTCCCAGAGCAGCTCTGACCCCAGAGATCTCTCCTCACCATCCCCATCCCCCCGGCCCCCACACCCAAGAATGGCCCTTTTCCTGCATTGCTGTTCTAACTGCAAACAGTGGTTTGAAGCTCCAGAACCTGTTTTGGAGGTGATGGAAGCTGCCCAGCCTCCCAAGCCTCTCTGATCCCAAGGCATACTGAAGCTGAGCAGCATCCATCGGCATTGGCCCTTTGCCAGGGGGGAATTCACAACTCCACCCCAGACACTCCAAAGCTGGGACTGCAAAGGGTCGAGGGGCTGGCAGTGACGGCCACCTCCCTGCAGAGAACCTTCCCAGCCCAGCACTGCCAGCAGCACCTGAATGTCTCACGGGGAGAACGTTTGAGACAATGCCCAAGGTAGCTTGGGAAATGAGCTTTCAATTAATACTGCTGTGCTTTTTCCAGGGACTCTTAGCTGCCAGTGCACAAGGGCAAGGCAGGCAACGATGCAGAGCTTCTCTCTTCCACCCAAGTTGAGGACATGGAAATACCCTGCATCCAACCCTATCCTGTTTGTCCAAGCCCCACTGCTGTGTGCTTACTCTGGGAGATCAGGGACTGACACGGCAATTTCCATGCCTGGTGTGTAATTTATTAATGAAACTTCGGGGATTCTTGTGGACTTTCTCATCTTGCAGCTCCTTTCAGCCACGAGCATTAACGAACCTTGGGCGCTCCCTTCCAGCAGCTCGCCCTTCCAGGAGTTCCAGCAGCCCGAGGATGGGATGTGGGCAGTGATGCTGTGGATTGCTGGCACCTGGCAGAGGAGAATTTGACTGCTGATGAGGTGCTACTGATGGCAGAGCTGAGAGCCTGCCCTTGGGCCAGCCATATGGGCCTGGCCATCGCTGCAGGGCTTGAGCCCCAAAATCAGGCACATGGGGCAGGGCCGGGCTGAGTGTCCCCAGCTGTGCCAGTCACCTCCTCCTCACAGGTCCCTGGAGCTGGATTTTGCTGGGGTAGCTGTCCAAAAGGCATTATTCTACCAGTTATTCTCTCAGTGGAGGCAACTGCTGACTCCCCTGCACACAACTCCCTGCTGTCTCCTGGTGGCTGCAGCCACTGCTTTTGTGCCTGGAACAAGCCAGCAAGCCTTGCGTGTCCTTGCAGGAATGCTCCTGCTGTGTGGGACGTGTGGGCTGCTCCTCCCAAGCTCTCCTTTCCTGGGTGCCTGCAGGCAAGGTGTCACTGTCTGGGGGGACAGCTGGTGTGGGGCTGTGCCCCTCAGCCTGTGGCTGCCATGGCCATGCTTTTCCTTTCAGTGCCCCCCAAGAACAGGCAAGGGCTGTCTGGTTTCACCAGGACACGGTTTGTCCCTGGGAAAGGGTCTGGACCAGCCAGGGCTGCGTTTATGGGAGCTGAGGGAAGCATCAGTCCTGGCTCACACGGACACACAGAGCCCTGTGCACTTTTCTGGTGCTGCTTTCACCTCTCTGGTCCTCCCAAGCTTTCAAGACATTTCCAGCTGAAGAGCAAACCAGAATTGCCAGCCAGGCCACTGGTGCCAGCCAGAGCCTTTGGTCTGAAGGAGACCCCAGCTGCCAGAGCTGCTGCCAAAGCCATTCCTTCCACAGCACGGGGAGCCTGGGCAGGATGGAGATGGAAAAGACAGGACAGCCTGCAGAAGACCCTGAGCACCTCAGTGTGGCTGTCACTAAAGGCCACAGTGGCAGTGACAAGGCCTGAGGAGCAGGGAGGCACTGCAGGATTGTTTTTTTATGTTTAAAACAGCAGATTAATCTGTAACTTGATGTTTTCAGCCAGGGAAATCCTACCTCATCTGAGGAGCTCCGTTTGTATGTTCTCTGTGTGTTTGTGGGTTGCTGCTGCTCCCACCAGCCGAGACTAAAGCTTGGCCTCAGCAGAGGAGAATAAGGGATTGGAAATGCTCCCACGAAAAGCAGGAGCAGGCTGAGGAGCTTTGTGTCTGGGTGCTGCCATTAATCAAGATAATTCACGTAAGTGAGCCATTCAAGTGATATTAGGCACAGCAAGAGCAGAGAGAGAAAATTAATTAAGGCTTTAGGAGAAAGAAGAAGACTCCTGAAAACACAGATCAGATTTCTGATGGTTTCTGTGGGCACACAGAGGAAGCCAAGAACCAAAGGGACCAAGGGCCTGGAAGCCCAGGACGCACTTGAGGGTCAGAGCACAGAGGATTTGGTGGCCAAATTCACCAAGCAGGAAGGACCCTTCAGTGGCTGGATCTGGGTGCAGTTTGGAGCATTTTTTAAAATGACGTGGTTCAGGTGGAGATTTCTAAGCATCCTTCTGTGGTTGCTGGGGGTTCACTTGCCTGCCTCTGAGGCCAGAGACAGGAATAAATCAGAAATCACCATCTTTGCACAAACCCTCCCTGCAGCCACCACTGCCCAGATCTCCCCTCAGGCATCGTCCCTCACATGTGGGCACAGAGAGGAGCCAGAGCTTCAGCCCCTTTCCTCACTGCTTTTGGAGTGAGAAAACATTTGAGAGACCTTGTGTATCACCCCACACCGGGGTTAGGGGATAGGCAATCAAACCAGGGGAAAGCAAAGGATAAGAATTGCCACTCAAGCCATCTCATCATTCCCTTGCCACCTGCCTCTGTGTTCTTTGTGCCTTGCAGTGGCATTTCGTAGAGGTGGAAAGAATGGGAATTGTCTTCCCCAGCCACCAAGGCGAGAATTCCCTGCATGGGCTCCCCATCCTTCCTGCAAGGCAGCCTGGCTTCTTCCCATGCTGCAAGAGAGCCGGGGCCTCAGCTCTGGCTGGATGAAAATGTCCCTGCTGAAGGCAGATGAGTGGAAATACCGAAAGCAGCATCAAAACAGCTCGCGGCGGCGCTGCGCTGAGCAAAGCCTTCCAAAACCTGCGCTTTAAGCTTGATCTGCTCCAAAAGTTGGCTCTACAAAGCTCTGCAGGTTTGAGTCCCACCCCCACCTCTGCACTGCGTGCTTCCAGCTTTAAAAAGAAAAGGCTGTTTTGCTGTTTCCTGATGCTTCTGATAGTATTTCGCAGAGCGTCTCTCCCGCGCTCTCTTTCCAGGTGATCTTCCCAAGGCTTGTAAAAATTCTGATTATGGGGCTGAAAAAACAACATCCAAGGGAGCAAATCTGAAGCTCAGGTGGGAGAAGTAGAGAGGCACACGGCTACACATGCAGAAAAGCTCCTGCAGCAGGATCTGCATGGGATTTGGAGGCAAGGAGCCCCAGAGACGGTGAAATTTCCCATTTTTCACCTGCTTCCCATTTCTTCCCTACTTCTGGGCACAGACAGGGAAAACCACAAATCAAAGCTACAATCAAAAAGAACCAGAGGAACTGTACGCACATGGAGAGAACCCCCAAATCACAGAAGATGCACATCCTGCCTGCTCAGATAAGGGCCCAAATTAAAAGTTGCAAACCACTGGTCATGGAAGGGTGCTGGTGGAACATTCACCCCTCTCAGCCTGGTGTCCATGACCATGAGTAGGGTTTGCAGTGTTTGTCCCTACAAACGGCGGCACCAAATTCCACAGAGAAAAGTGGGAAGGCAGATTACTGCCAGTTCCTGGCAGCAGCATCCCTGGCTGAGGAGACACCAGAGCAAGGAAGGAGAGCAAGTCTGGCTTTGAGAAGATGGAAAAATGCAGGGCCAGAGCTTGCACTGAGCAGCCTCCAAGGCCAGGCACAAGGACAGGAGGTTTTCCTCAACCATGGCTGGATTCAAGCTGGATATTGGGAGAGGTTTTTTTGCCTGTTAAGGCAGAAACATCAGGGCTTCCCGAGCTGAAGGGGCAAAGGTACAGCCAAGAGGTTTTAACGTGGAGGTTGTCAAGTCCATGAGCAAAAAGCATCACTCCTCAAGCAGGGATTGGCAAGGCTGGAGCTCGGCGGAACCTGGGGAGGTGGCAGCCAGGGACAAAGCACTTTGTGTGCAGCCTTAACCACCAGCTGGTCGAGCGGCCTTGAGAAGTACTTAAATGCCTTAACAGCTCGTCTTCCTTTTGTACAACAGGGGTAACACTTCCAGCCCGTGCTTAGGAACCGCCCGGGAGCATAATCACATATCACATAAAGGCATAATCACAGGAGAACCCGCCCTGGTTCCCACTGCAGCACGAGACATCAGCGACTTCGAGCAATTTGTGAGGGTTTTGGGAGTGGGACCCGCTGAGTGTCCGGCACAGGCGCTCGACAGAGAGCTCAGCTCACAGCCACACGGGCAGAAGCCCGAAGAGCTCACCACGGCAGGGGATGGAGCTGCCGAAGCTCCTCAAACCTCCGAACACCTCCGGGAGGGCAGGACAAGCGGGGCCAGGCGGGGCCGGGGGAGCCGCGGAGCCCGGTGCCCCCCAGCACAGGCATCCCTTCAACATTCCCATATTTTATTCATAGGCAGGGGTCCCGCCCCGCGGGCTCGCTCCTCGCATCAGAGGCTGTTTAAATTTTAATTGGCGTGCGCGTGTACATCCATCCCCAACCGGCTGCTGCTGCCAGCGGTGTTGCCATGGCACCTCCCAGCCTCTGCCCCAGCCTCCGCACCGGCCCCCGGGTCACCCGCGCCCGGGGCCGCCAGCGCCGGATAAAGCGGGCTGCGCTCAGGCTGGCTGGGTTTTAAACAATCTGCGAAACCGCCGCCGTCCTGCCTCATCACCCGCTTCGTTATCAGCAGGAGAAAGTCACGCTGAGACGCCAGCCGTTCCCAAATTTCCCGGTTGCCTGGAGGGGAGAAGTGAGGAGCTCGGCGGGGGTGGCTATCCGGGAAAGCCCCTGCGCTGGGCTGGGGATGTATCCTGCGTCGAGACCCTCCATGAATTCACTTGCCCAGCGGCTCGTATGTGTGTTCCCATCTCCCATCCTCTGCGTGCAGCTTGCGGGCAGCTCCCGGGGCTATTTCCCAGCGGGAAGCAATTCCCGAGCCTTTTCTCTTCTCAAGCGGCCGAGAGACAACCAAGAGGAAACGCTGCTGCAAAGAATAAACAGAAAACCCGAAGTATTTCCAGCTTGTAACAGCCAGCATATTATTTAATTTAAAAAAAAAACAACAACAACAACAACAACAACAACAACAAACCAACAACAACAAAAAACAACCTCTATTAAGATCAGTGTGATTTCCCAGAGGGAAAACGCGTTTAAATTATTTCAGCAGCTGCTGCTGTTACTGTAAGGCAGGGAGGCAGCCCTGCCCCAGACACCCTCTGCACCAAGGAGTGATGAGAGGAGGGATATTTTTAATGCCATTTCTCTGTGCAGCCAGGTTACAGGGCCACCTTCACCGTCGTGAGTCTTCTCACGAGGCAGCACAGGCTGAGAATTTACAGCCCATTTATTCAGACATGCTTAAACAAGTAACCTTCTCAACCCAAGGGTTTTTTTTGGGTTTAAAAGCCTCCTGACTCCTAGGATATTGTAGGAGTACATTACTGGGCATTGCTAAAGAGCTGGAAAATGCAATTTTTTGATTTAAGCTCATCTGAAGGCAGATAACTGCAGCATCTAGAAGTGCAGTTTTCCTTACAAGCTTTCCCAAAGCTCTGACAGGGCTTCACCATCCCAAATTATTTTAATAAAATAAACCTGGTTTATCCACCATAGGCGTCATCTAAAGACATGCGTCTTGAGCAAAGTGCTATACAGAAATTAGAAACTCTTATGGCAGCAGGGGGGAATTGAAGGGTCCCATCAATCCTTTAATTTATTTCCTTCCTCTTTAGCAAGGGTGCAGAATGGGCTCGTCAGACCTTCGATCCAGGCTGCCAAGACAACCGGCACAACCACGCTCTTCCCAGATGGAAGCAGACAAGAGACTAGCAACAAACCTGCTCTTAATTAAACATTTGTCTTGCAATTACATACTTCTGTGTAATTATCGCCATCAAGACAAACACCAACTGGATTACATCAAGAGAAGACAGACAGTAAAGGTTAATGGGCCCTTTTCTCCCTTTGCAATTATTCCCCAGATCTCGCAGAGGGAAGGGCAGGACGTCCGGAATGCCACTGCCACTGCAACGGAGGAAAAAGCCCATTCCAGGAACAATTAGCCTGAGCTAGCAGACTCTGAAATTACATGTCTGAGAGGAGGGATGATGAATTCTTTGAGGTCTTGCTGCAGGCTTGGTGCAACCTAGAGCATGGCCAGCTCCAGTGTTCCTGCATCATTCCTCTGCACTCACCTTCCTGTGTTCTACCACCCTCAAGGCACGTGAGGGTAAACCTGGACCACCATTAAGGGTTCTGCATCTCTCTCTACACTAAGTAAGCCCAGTTCCTTACTTTTCTAGCCATCCTCACTTCCATCTGACAGATTCTCTGTAATTTCTCCTACTAGGCAGCCAGGATCTCACAGAGAGAGTCCAAGCCTTGTCCTCACCTGTAATTAGGAGGCTGACTGACTGCTTTCCATTCCTAACACTTTGGCAGACTCAGATCCTATCGGCGTTTATTTGCTCACTTTGCAGTAGCCACACGAATGGATTCCTGCTTTAATCTGTGGTCTGCTGTGACCATCAGGTCTCCTCTGACCTACCACTGCTGGTCAGCTCATTCCCAACCTCCGAGGTGATTCATTCCCAACCTGCCAAGCTTCTCTTTCCCACGGGTATCTCTGCCTCCCATCATCCCAGGATGTGGCACAACAAGGGGAGATTAGATGTGTTAGATGCAAGAGGTATGGAAGCAGGGATGTCTGGATACTGGATTTTAACAAATTTCACCACCACGGCACCTTGAACATCTGAATAATTGATCACATCTGCTTGTAACTGAGGATAAAAGGATGCCCAGATAAAACCACGAGTACCTAGATAGGGATTTAGCACTCTTATGCTCCCATAGTGGGCACGCTAGCAACTCTCACCCTTCCTGACATCCCTGCACACCTGTGACACAGCTGAAAGCATCACAGAAAACCAGACTACTGAAACAACTAGGATAAGATGGATTGTTAAATCGAACATCTGAATGGTTTGAATAAATCTCAGACTTGCACAACAACTAAGTCACGCTTAGCCGCGGCAGAATGAACCCTCCAGATGGGTGATGCAGGTCTCTCCCTGCTCAGAAAGAAGGGTTTTCCTGCTTTAAGAACAAAGGTTGCGCGTAGCAGCAGCCTCGGCGTGTTCCCAAAGGTTAACCCAACGTGCTGTGCCACAGATGAATTATTTATGATTAGTGGGGCAGTTTCTGTCAAGGAATCGAGCACGCAGGTAGCAAACACAATGCCAGCAAAATCCTACAGGGCAGCACAGCTCACATCTACAAGGCAGCTCATCCAACTCCTGCTCGGGCCACAGGGAAATTTAATTATTTAGGTGTCTCAGCTGCTGCATAAATATCAAACATAAGACATTAGCTCATAACTGAAATGCTGCTGCTCAGCACAGGGCAAGAGGATCTGCATCAGCAGGGATGAGCGAGTTGGGGCTGGCCAGCACCAAAAAGGAGGTGGGAACAGGAGCTGAGCTTCTCTTGAACTCCCCCTGAAATTTGGGAAAAAGGAAAATAAAAAGGGGGTGAAAAAAAGGGCAAACCTTGGAACTGGATCAATCCATGAAACTTCTACTGAGCATGAACCAGCCTTAAAATAATGCCCAAACAGCTTCAGTTCAGGAAGTGATGAAAAGGCCTGGACTCATCATCACCTTACCAGTCTCACATGAATTAAATAAGACACACTACTCAACCAAAACAGACAAAACATCATGCTGCTATTCAGTACTATGATATTCCATTGATCTTCCTTCATTCGGTAATTTAATGAAGAATTGAGGAAGGTGGAAAACCAGTTTCCCTAGTGCAATTCTCCATCCATGGAAACTGAGACTACAACCTGAAACATCAAAATAGACACACACTTAATTGATTTGGATCCCAGCTTTCCAAAATACTGAGTTTCATTCAGCTTTGAAAGCAACACATGCAGGAATAAACTTGTTCCATGTTTCTGTCTGTAAATAAAATGTTCAAGTATCTCTGCCCATATATAAACCCCAGTGTGTTTAAAGCTGTTTTGTTTAAACAAGTTTTCCTGCATTTTAATTGCATCCCAATTCCCAGGGAAATTCTCTGTGACACAAAAGTTAGGTTTAAAAAAAAAAAAAAAGAAAGAAAAAGCAGCCACTTAATAAGGAAGCACCATTGTTTTTGTACCTCACTGTGGAAAATGATTAGCCTAATTATGAGATATGAAGCTTTGCAACTGCTTAACTGTATATTATCCTGGTTGTGACACACATAGAGCCCAAATTTCACAGGCAGAGGAAGGCAAGTAGACCTTTGACAGCAATCACTGGGGCTTGTCTGGATTATTCAGTCCCACAAGGTGCAGGACACACCATGCTGGACAAAAGGTTTTAGACTTTTTAATTTATTATTATTATTTTGTAATTGAGAGAAAAAATATTAAAACCTTGTACGGGGGAGAAACCTATTCCTCAATATCAACTAGCTTCTTTACTCAGTTCCCTCACACAGTTCTTGCCAGCTCTGCTCAGTATCAGCTCCCTACAAGCAAAGATCCATGAATGACATGAAATGCTCCTTTTCTCTTCCTCCTCACGGGCACAGTGAAAGGGAACATGTGCTCTCACAGATGGAAATCACTGCCTCCTGAAACAACACGCAGCACTAAATACTCAGGGGTACGAGCTGCTCCGAGCATTGATTTCTACAGATAATTATTTCCATTAGTGCCTCTTCAAAAGAAGAGTTAAGCAGAACAAAAAAGATTATTTTTCTTTAGTCGACAAGACAACAAAGCAGCAGGAACAAAGAGCATTTTAAAAACCAACTCGGTTTTGTCTCAGCTTTTTGGAGGCATGCACGGGTCTCTGACAGGGGGCAAAGCCAGCTCCCCGGGGAGGTGCGGTGTCTGTCTCATCGCAAGCAGCACAGCCCAGCAGCTCCCCAGCCCTGCTCCTGCCCGGCAGTGCTGCTGTCTCCCTGCCGCACAGCTCCTCTCCCCTCCTCCGGTGCCCACACCCTCGCACAGGACTCGGTTTGATTTCTGACCATCCAGGCAGAATTCAGCGGACGCTTCCTTCGCTTCTGCCCGAGACATTTACCGCACCAGCCTGTCCCCAGCATCGCGGGGCCCCCGTTTGTCTGGAGCAGCCCCGGAGGTAACTTCGCTCACCGAATACATATTCATCAGCCACCCCTGCTGCTGCTCCTCGCAGCTCCCGCTGTCCGGGGGGCAGGGAGCCACGGGGGTGAAATCACCAACCGAGGAGAAGAGATTAAGGCTGTGGGAAGATTACAGCTCCCTCCTCGTATATCAGGCAATTAAATTGATGTTGCCTCAGTTCTACTCCCTTGTTTTCAGAAGCTGCTACCAGCGATTCTGGCGGCTGGCAGGGTGTGAGTGAGCCCTGGGAGGCTGCACACGGGCTGTTGTTTTGGAGGGGTTTTAAATTAAACCATCTGGCAGGGCTGGTACTCAGGGCTGCGGCCGCAGCCTGCTGGTGAGGGATTCAGGGAGCAGAAATCACTGCACACCCTGCAGAAAATAGCCATTTTTTTGAGGCAGCTCCCGGAGGCAAACGCTTTACCCCCAAAACACCTTGGACACACCAAAAAGCTCATCCAAGGCAGGAGACAGCTGCTCATCGAGCCCCTAGGACACCAGGGAATTGCTCTTTTCCAGCTCCCAGGCCAGCGTGAGCTTCTGGAGGAAGAAAAGTGGAAGGGCACAGTAGGTGACCACAATCCATGGGCAGAGCTCCTTGAGAGAAGGAAAACACGATGTTAGGACAGGGAATTAAAATAATGAGCACATTTGTGAGAGCCTGCCCGAGGGAAAATAGTTTAGAAAATTAAAAACTCCATAGTAACAGACCAAAAGCTGTTAACCAACATCTAATTGCAAAACCTGCAATCCCTACAACAAAACAAGAAAAGGAGGAAAACCTCATAAATTCATGCAGCAACTGAGCTTACCCAGACCAAAACAAGTACTAAGGAAATTAAAAAAAAAAAAACAAAAAAACCTGTTCAGTGACATCTGAAGAGAAAAAAAGGGACAGGACTTCACAGTGAGTAGCCAAAACCAGGATTATGGTGTATACCATCAGGTCTTGCTTTTTAATACCCATCAGAAGCAAAGGACAATCTCTAGGATCCTCAAATATATTCCAATACAATGCAGAGTACAGATGGCAGCTTGGATCCCAACATTCTGGAGCAAAAGACCAAAAATCTAAACCCCAAAATGCAACCACCACACATGCACACACACACAAAAGGAAATCTAGAAACTCAGCAGAATTGCTTTGTTGACAAAGTTCAAAGATCATTTTATTTTGCAGTTTAAATTTCATGTTAATGCTGACGGGGTACAAGAAGAGGCATTTTAGATGAAATATTAGGATAACAGCAGATATAGGTTCATGAAAGAAAAAGAACATAGCTTTTCTTATCAAAAAGGTTTTTATTACTTTCAGAGTTTATGTTTATCACAATAGATCTACTCTGAACCTTACTATGCTAACAAGTTGTTTGAAAGAAACCTTCTATAATAAAAGCTGTAATAAAGACTTTTATAATAAGAACAGGACAAGTTTGACTTGAATTTTTGTGACAAATGTGAATATTTTCACTTCAAACCCCTACTGTTTCAGGCCAGTCTGAGTATCTGAACTAAAAATCTGGCTGCATGATGAAGTTGGAAAAGCAAAGGACCAAAAGAATTACCAATTAGTCTAGAAGTCTCTGGACTGCCTCAGAGCTTCCTGTTCAAGTGATGCAGAAAACCCCAAAATGTACACTTAGTATAAGAAGAAAGATTAAGAAAAGGAAACCTGGAAATTGGTTTGAAGCTTTTAAAAAAAAAAACAAACCCTGACAAATCAGATGCTTCCTTTGAGTAGCTACAAAATCTTAAACACAGCCTCCAACTCATTGTATTGGTTTAAAATACAGGTGTTGATGCCTTGAGAGGCTACCTAGAACAGAGACTAGACAGTGTTAAAGGGATAAAGTGAGTATTTATTAAAAAGGCCTTCAAAGAATAGACCTTGGGCAGTACAAGAGCCCAGCCATGGCTACACCCAAGATGGACACTGGGTCACCATTTTCACCTTTTTTAGCTTTTATAGCTTCAGGTTATGCAGTCCCATCCTCCCAGATGGCTCTCCTCAATTTTGCTGCTGTTTGCACTTTTTGGGCCTGAAGCTGTAACAGTGTCCTCAGGCTGGAAAAGGATTGTTTTGTCTAACTACCCTGTGAAGAGAACTGGCTAACACTTTATATGAAGTTCTGATTCATATACAAATGCAGTANATGGGCTGCAACAGCACAGACGGGCACACCCGGGGTGGTGAATGAAGTGTAGCAAAGACTCCGCAGCCGTGGGGGTCCGGGCAGTCACTGGGTATAATATATCAGGTTTAAGTGCAGCAAAAAGCCGGAAGCAGCGGCAGAGAGCAGCGGGGCTGGGCAGCGGTGGCCGGGCTCCCTCTGCCTCCGGAGGATGCTGGGGTCCTGTGTTTCCCCCTCAGGCATCCGAGCAGATGAAGCGGGGCCCTCCCAGTGAGGTTGGGTGTTGGAAAGGTCCTACTTCAGTGGCTGCTCTTGCAAGCAAAGGCTCACGCACAGTAAGGAGAAGCAGTGCAGGACAGAACTCTGTCGTAGCAGTGAATTCTCGCCGCAGCAGCAGCAGCAGCAGCCTGGCCCCAAACCCCACCTGCCTCCCCTCTGATCCCAAAAGCAACCAGGGCCAAGCCCAGCCCCTGACCTCTAGGCCAGGCTCATGGTATCTCTGCATTTCCCAAGAGAAACGCCCCCAGCTAAGGGAGGGTAGAAAACTGTACTCCTTTTCCTCCCCCTGCCNCTCAGGCTGGAAAAGGATTGTTTTGTCTAACTACCCTGTGAAGAGAACTGGCTAACACTTTATATGAAGTTCTGATTCATATACAAATGCAGTACAGAACCTAAGCTAATATCAAAGCTAAAACTTAAGGCACCCACATCTGCCAAGGAAGTTGAGAAATACGACCCCCCCTCCCCTCTGAATTATAATAACTTTGAAATCACGGTGCTTTGAGGCAAAGATGAACCTTTACTAGAACACATAAAGCATATAAAGCATACAAAACAAGGCAAACAAACGACGGTGACACCAAAGAGAGCCACAGACCCAGTCTGTCCCTTCTCCTCCCAGGCGCTTTCCCCGCTGGTGCAGTTCCAGGCGCTGCCGGCAGGGGCGCTGCGGGCTCCCGGCTGGGCAGGGGTGCGATGGCTCCCCCGGGGCTACAGGGGCGCTGTGGGGCCNGTGAATTCTCGCCGCAGCAGCAGCAGCAGCAGCCTGGCCCCAAACCCCACCTGCCTCCCCTCTGATCCCAAAAGCAACCAGGGCCAAGCCCAGCCCCTGACCTCTAGGCCAGGCTCATGGTATCTCTGCATTTCCCAAGAGAAACGCCCCCAGCTAAGGGAGGGTAGAAAACTGTACTCCTTTTCCTCCCCCTGCCCCGCCCACAATCCCCTCATCCCACATTTTCTGTCTCTTTTAAGTATCCATCGTTTCCATCTCTTAGGCAACAAATGGGAGAAAACCTCTCTGAGAAAAAAGAACAAAAAAAGGTAAAAATCCTAACCTCTAACACTCAGAAACACAAAAGGACCAAAGGAGCATCATGTGCTGACCAGAAAATGTGATGAACCACCTGTACCCAGCTGGCTTTCTGGTTCGGGTTTGTAGCTCCCCTCAACTTCACAAACCAAAACTCAAATACTTAAATGCCACTTCTAATTTCGGGTAGATGCCTGAAAATCCCTGTTCCTCAGTGCTGCAGTCTGGAGACAGGAGAGGTGGCAGGTCTCTCTCCTGGGCAGGCAGGCAGGCAGGGAGCTGGTTAGCAGATGACGTAGCGGATGAGGCCCGAGCTGCGAACCTCTCTCACTCTCTGGCAGTGCCTCAGGATGCTGAGGATGCTGTGGAAGCGCTTATCCAACTTCAGCTGAGTGAACTCCTTGATATCAGCCTCCACAATAAAAAATACTCCTGGAAGACAAACAACGATTTTGTTACAGAAATGGCTCTGTTGTAGGGTACACTCAGCATTTCACAAGTGACAGCACAGCCTCTTCTTCGTAATTCCACAATCTACAGTTCGTAGTTCTACAGCCAGCTATACGATGGCTTCACACTATATTGGGAACTTTGTTCTGCTTTTAAAATCTGTCATCAGAAAGAGAATTGCCAGCCTTCCCATGAAGTTCAGACGCTCTGCATCATCCACAGGCCCCGCTCCATGAGCTCTGAGTGCCAGCAGGCACTCAGGTTCTGTAATTATTTCTTTGCTGGAAGGACAGAGCCCTGCATGCACCGGAGCTTATGCAGCCCACCGTTCTCTTGACTTATATCAGATTTGGAAAAGAATAATTCATCATTAAGAAAATTTAAGAAAATTACAGGAAAAAACCAATGACTTGCAACAGCATTGTTCCTGTGTAAGTGGCACAGGGAAGTCTTGCATCAGAGCTGAGAGCTCACCCCTTCTTGTGGTTCATTAATTATTTCCATAAGCAAATTGTCATTAAAATTCAGGCTGCCCAGGGCAGTGGTGGAGTTACCATCCCTGGAAATGTTCAAAAAACCATGTGAATGTGCCCCCTGATGACATGGTTTAGCAGTGAACATGGTGCTTCCTTGACAGTTGGAATTTGTGATCTCAGAGGCCTTTTCCAACCTAAATGATGTGTAGTATCATGCTTCCAAGTCTAACGGGACAGAGGACACGAGGGTGGGGGTGTTACAGCTTGGAAAAAGAAGATAGTGGCCTCCCTTCTTGTTTTATCCTTAACACAGAGGCAGTGACATCTTAGAAAAGATGAAGCATCTCTTCCTCCTGTTAAGTCCTTCCAGTTTCACTGGGAAATAGCTAATCCAAGCTGGAAAGCCGAAGATGCTGGTAAAGAACTAAGGTCCAAGAATTATGTTTGTAAGTGTAATGTCCCCCAGAATCTTGCTTAGACAGAGCTGAGAAATAACAGATGTTTTCTCACAGCCTGGGCCTCTCATGAGAGCTGGTGACACACAGGTCTCACAGGGAGTAGAATCTTCCAGAGACAATAACTGTCAAAATCTAGAGATATTTCCCCAGACAGGAACTCTGCTGGAATTTCAGAGCTTATAATGCCACCAAATCCACATACAGATGAGAAGTAGGAAGTTTGTTTACTAGGAAAAGAAAGATTTTGAGCAGATTACTGCTCAAAATAGAACTACTGTAGGATAGAGACCATTTACAACTTCCAGGAACACCAATACACCCAAACAGTGTTGGGAAGCCAGGCAGAACCTGCATGCTGCCTTCACAGTCCATTACATCTGGAGGAGCATCAGAATGTCCTGAATTTTGATAAAAAAAGATTCCTTCTTATATTTGCTCACAATCAGAGTGGCAACATTCAGCATAGCAGGATTTTTTTTTTTGTGAAGAAATCAGAGCTGAGTGAAGGGTGGTGGTTTGGTCCACACACTAAACAAACAGCTAAACTCACTGAATCAGTGAGTGGCTGGAAGTGACCCTGATAAACCAGGCAGCATCTTCTCTCATCTTGAAATCAGAGAAGAGGTCAGCTGGCAATCAGCCCAGGCTGAGAACCAGTGGGAATCCTAAGCAGAGAGACACTCACAGGAGAGATTTAAGCAAACAAATCAATGAATGCGGAACATCATCCTGATAAATGCAATGGATAAAGACAGTTAATCATTTTGTGCTGTCCAGATAAGCACAACCTGACAACCTGCCAGGCCTTTTCTCTAGACTTTCTAAGTGATTAGTCGCAAAAAATCCTAAACAAAACCATCTACCACACAAACACACACACTCTTATCAGATGCTGAATGTCCTAGTTTCCTAACTGAACTTCCCAAGATAAACAAGAAATAAAGACCATCTCTCAGGTACTTAAAGAAATTAAGCACTTTAGTTTTTCAGACTTAACACACCCAGTTTTCTGACAGAAAATTCTCTGACCAGCTGTAGCTTTCTCAAGTTGCTAGAATGGCTTCTTCACTGCAGCCAGGATTACTGATGATCACAGTGCAGACTGAGCAGCACTCCAGGCCCAGGACGGACCTTCAAGTGTTCAGCCTCTCTTCCACAACTGTGGGCTCAAAGTCCTTACTATTGTCCTAAGGAGAGGAACAGTGATACTAAAATTATGTTGTAAATTAAATTGATGAAGCCAGTATTTTAAGAAATCCAGACTAATATGAGCCGCTGTTCTACTGAGGCAAAATATGCATAGAGAGAAATGAAACCATGACAGCCCAAACCAGAAGTCAGTCACATGAATTCATCCAGCTGCATATGCTTAGAATGCTTTTAATAAAGCCCTTTCCAACAATGACCTTTGTATGACAACTGAGAGCTCATCTGGAGTCCTGACCAGGTGACCCCAGCATGAGGAAGACATGGAGCTGCTGCAGCCAGGCCAGAGGAGGCCACGGAGATGCTGCCAGGGCTGGAGCCCCTCTGCTCTGCAGCCAGCCTGGGACACCTGGGGCTGTTCAGCTGCACCAGAGAAGGCTCCAGGGAGAGCTCCCAGCCCCTGCCAGGGCCTGCAGGGGCTCCAGGAGAGCTGCAGAGGGACTGGGGACAAGGCCTGCAGGGCCAGCAGCCAGGGAATGGCTTCCCAGTGCCAGAGGGCAGGGACAGATGGGATCTTGGGCAGCAATTGCTGGCTGGGAGGGTGGGCAGGCCCTGGCACAGGGTGCCCAGAGCAGCTGTGGCTGCCCCTGGATCCCTGGCAGTGTCCCAGGCCAGGCTGGACAGGGCTTGGAGCAGCCTGGGACAGAGGAAGGAAGGAAGGAAGGAAGGAAGGAAGGAAGGAAGGAAGGAAGGAAGGAAGGAAGGAAGGAAGGGTGGTAGTTTATCTACAGGGGACTCCTGAGTACCCAGTGAATACTCAGAGCAGAAGTTCTAGCATTCTGGTTCTAGCATTCTGTCCAGGGCAAAAAGAGCAGGTGGTTGCCATGATGTTGTCAGAGACAGCTTTTTCTGTGAGACAGAAGAGAGTTTGCTCCACTCTTTATGCCTGAACTTGGAAACATGAGGGCATTCTGAGGACATCACCAAGCTTGACATGTGCAGTACACCCCTCCAGGAATAATTACATACTTGTTCTCAAGTGGAAAGGCATGCCAAAAAGGAGATTTTAGTATCACAGATCCACTGTGCCAGCTATTTTTGGAAAAACTAGCCTGTAAATGCAACTTTGCTCAACTGAAAAAAAAGTATTTTGGTTTTCACTCCCTCTATGCTTTTAAGAGGAGAAAACTTCTTAAGATTATCAGACAGACTTCTCTTTTCCACAAGCCACTGCAGCACAATTAATTAGCCAGATTTCCCAACTTCAGAACAAAAGTTTAAGACCTGAGAACACATTTCTATGGTTTGGTTACCAAACTTTCCAGATCTTGTAGTGATTCCAAACTAAATCTTTGTGCACTCAAAGTTTCTGCCTTGACACACCATCAAAGGGACATATTTTCAATGAAAAAAAAAGTTCAGTCGCTTTCATTCAAAAAGGGACCCAATCACTATGGGCAAACCTTCAGTCAGAAATACGGAGAGGAAGACCTGTATTTTTATACTTCTCTGGCAACATCCAAGTGTTACGAGTTTGGTACCCACAAAGGTAAAAAAATTACCTTTTGTATCCTTAGTTTCTTCTTCCATGAACCTGTGGTAGAGATTTCTGACTGGTGCACTCATAGACTTCAAAGGCTGATACAAGATCTTGTACTTCTCCACCACGGCCTTGTTCAGCTGTTGAACGACTGCATTAATCTGATCATATGTTATACGGCCTTTCAAATACCTACAAATAAAAATAAGGACCAGTAACCAGAGAGTCACAAAGTTCCGTGTCTGTTCTTCTCTTTCATCAGCCTTAAATGAACAAGCCATTCCTAGCTAGAGCAGTTTCTCCTGCTTTGTGTTAATGAATACAAGTAGTAGTTAATTCTGTTCATTTCCTTGATTGTTTAACAATCTTGAAGGTAAAAACAGCCATGACAGAACCTAAACCAGAAAGATAAAATGTAAGAAAGCTAAATTAAGAAGCAGAATGTATTCGATTCTTAAGCTGTAAAAAGCTTTTCAAAATGAAATAAAGGCTGCTTTTATAGCGTACCACATAAACTACAAACACAGAAAAATAAAGTAACTTTGCAGAAAACAGCAGGAAACGAAACGTTTGCCTAGGAGCACAATTTGGTTCATATTATCACCACAAATAACCTGTGTTTGATGCTACAGCTGTTTATTGTTCAGTTGTGCCCAACAATCTGGCGGCAGGGGTGGATATTTTATTTTTTAATTTTTTAAAAAAATTTGTTGCTGTTCTTGGATGTGCACTCGGTGCCATGGTTTAGCTGAGGTGTTAGAGCATGGGTTGGACTCTATGATCTTGAAGGTCTCTTCCAACCCAATCGTTCAGCGATTCTGTGATTATTTGGGGTTTTTTGAAGAACTACTATCTCTGTGTTGTGTTCTGTATTTGACTGTGCCTCCTGAGCTGTGCAGATGCAGTTCTGCACCACCAGCACCCATTTCTGAACTCTCTGAGCATTTCATAATACAAGAAGAATAAAGTCTGTTGATAACAGCCTAGAGGTACAGGAAGCACAGAAGATAAGAAACAAAGTGATGTGGAAATACTAGATCACTGGAATATTTGCAAGTAAGGCCATTCAGTATTTATAGATGTAAAGCCATGCCTTCAAGGAAAAGGAACTGTGCTGCACACTGAGAAACCATTATATAAAAATGAAATCTGAAACTCAAATGACAAGCAGTAAGCTAACTAAATACAACACAACCCCCACTCGCCAAAAATGGCAATAAGAGCCAGGCCAGCCTTGCAACCTGCATTGTCCTGTGGTCTTCATTCAGTTGCTACAACAATCCAAACCTGGCTGTTTATGTTTCGTTCAGCATTGGTTTGCAGACGTGAGGAATCACACTAGTGTTACAATCCATTTTAAGAACGAATGCTTTAGGTCAGTAGAGCAGGTGGCTAAAAGCTGTGGGGACAGCAAGACTGGAAAGATCAATGAACAGCAAGTTCCTCCCTTGTTTTAATCTGAGCAGACAGGCTCAATCTTTGGAGAACATACAATGAATTCAAAGCAGAAGTAGATAATCAATTACAAGTTCAGTATTCCAAACCAGAATTCGGACAGGCATTCTGCAATTGCCAACTCAAAGTAGGTGCAGTAGGTTTCAACAGCAGCCAGCCCCTGCCAGGGACACAGGCCAGCAGAAAATGTGTAAAAACTGAATTCAAAGCACTTGCTCTGCCTACTAACCAAGTTTGAAACTTAGTAGCCACTAGTTACTTGCAACCAGCTTCAACTTTATTGATACTTCGATTAATTCTGCCCGAGACGTGCAGCCATCTCCTAGTTATAAAAAGGCTCTGCTTTGCACAGTAATAAAAGCAGCACTACCACCCCTGAAATGCATCCACAGCACAAACACAGCCTGTAACCATGACAAGGCTTTGCCTGTGTGCATTAACTGCTGTTTATTGCTCTCTCTGCCTCCCTACGCCACAGGGGCGTGTGCAGAGCGAGCAAGGCTAAGCCTGCAGGTATAAAATACCTTTATTTAAGTTCCTGTGCTCCCACTGTCAACACACAGACAGTGAACACACTTAATAGAGCCAGGGGAGCACCTCAGCTCAACCTGAAGCTGAAACAGAGAGGCAGAACTGGGTTGCCCAAACCTAAAAACCAAATGCTCTTTTGAGAGGCCCTCAAGGCTTCCAGGATGTTTTAATCTGAAATTAAACTCTGTCAAAACCAAATGGAATTTTTATTCTGTGCATAACTAAGGATCATAAAAACTCCAGCTGTCCCACAGCCCTCTCATGTTTCTACCCAACCATGGCTGGCAAACCTGTTAATGTTGACATTTATTTCAGTCCATACATACACTCATATAAAAATACAAAGTTGAGAAGTTCTAAATTCAGGAATTTAGTTTAGATTTAAAATCACTTTAAAATCTACTTCACTATTCCAAAGGCAATAAAATTTGAAACTCTTCTTTAAAAAAAAATCTGGTCAGTTTCTTTTTTTAATCCACATTCTTTTTCAGCCCTTTTTCAAAGCATTTTTTCCACAGGTATGAGAACCAGAGCACAGTGCTGTGCTCCTCAGACAAAAGAATAACATCAATATATCACATATATACCACTCTAAAAGAGATGAAGCTTGTAATGGCCACCCCCTGCTCTCTCAAAAATGGTTAGGCTAAAATAGCCATGTATTCTCCCAAGCCACCATCTTCTGAGACTTGAGAATTATAATGAATGCACAGAATATAAAATACTTTCACCAGTAAGATTTTTAGAAAGCTGTAAGAATTCTAGGCACAGAATAAAGCAAGCATTTTCCTTTGCCTCAAAGTCAAAAGTTAACAAAGACAGGTACTTTGAAATGTCCTTATCTTCCTCCAAAGAGCACCTTCCTGCAACAGATTTGAAGGGTGAGATAATTTGCAAGTTTCTTATTGTGCAAAATGTTCTGCTTGATCAGGGTGCTCCACATCTCCCCCTTAGCACAGCATGTACCTTTGCTAAATACCAGCTGCCCATCCCTAGGACTATGAAGTCACTGAAGCCTGTGTGTCCTTTTCAGTGGCCTGACGGTGTTAGGAATAGATTTTCCTTCGTGTTCAGCACAAACCAAGTGAAAACAGCCTCAGTTTTTCAGTGACCACCTCCCACCCCTAGTGCTTACCTGAAGAACTGAGCCCTGAATCAAATTCTCATTCTTCCAAGAAAATACATCAGTGTAAGAGAATTTGTATTACAAGTACTTGCTGGTTAGATTTGGTCAATCAGTATGTGAAATTGCAAGTACTCCTTCAATCTTGTAGTACAACATTGCCAGGCAACAGAAATACTGGTAGATTAATAGATCTATGTAAATTCATGTAAATTTTCCTCCACAGAACAAACATGCTTCTCCCATCTGAATAAAATTAAATTATTTCTAGAGCTCCACCAACCCAGTCTCTAAGCTGCAACCTTTCCATAATGGGTGCCTTCCAACACAGCTGCAACATTTCCACAATGGATGCTTTCCAACTCAGCTTATTCTGTGGTTTTGTGAATCTGTAATGAATAGGAAGAGGATTCATCTGGCCTCTGTCCCCATCCTCCACGCCCATGAACTGCAGTGGAAAACCTTCCACTTTCAAGGATTATCATAAACTCCTTTAGGTTGGAAAACCCCTCTGAGATCATCAAGTCCAATCTTTCCCCCAGCACAGCCAAGGCCATCACTAAACCATGCCCCCAGATGTCCTCCCACCTGTCTTGGGAGGTGGAAGATCATAGCCTTAGCTGGAAGTTAAAGCAATATTTGGCTGGAATGGTCTGTGTCTATTTCTCATGCCACAGCAGAGATAAAGACCAAAAACTCCACTGCTCTAGCTTTATCCTCCCCTGATTTTATCAGGAGAGAACTACCTAAGGGAATAAATCCACGAAATACCTGAGGTGTTCTGCAGAATAAAAATACCAGATGCATGCTCTTCTAAGAAGTAACCAGAAGTCCTTTATCATTAGCTCAGCATTCAGGATAGGGAAGAAAACAGGCATTACTCACCTGAAAATTTTGAAGGCTATAGAAAAAATTACTGAGGAAAGCCTCAAGTAAAGTACAGACTCAAAAACATATTTCTTATTGAAACAGGTGTTGTCAGGGAACACGGTGGATCTAGAGTCTCAATAACAATTTAGCCTTAGGCTTCAAGAGATATTTCTTATTTTTGCAGAAACATTTACCCATGCCACCCAAATGCCATTTACGAAGTTATTCCTGTATGTCAGACTTCAGACAAAGATATTCATTAATCAGGTCCTAATGTCAGGGGAAAACACCCACAGCTTTCTATTCCAGAAATTTGGGAATTTCAGTGCAAAGTACTTTTTTTTGCTTTTAAGTCTGATTGCTTTTCCTGTCTCAAAACAGATTGGTAAGTCAAGACTTGAAGTTTTCAGAAGCCACTAGCTGGGTGAAATAAAACCAGCATTTATCATTATTTTTCCTTCTATATGGAAACAAACCCTTCATCTTGTCAGTTCTCAAAATAAGATGAGGATTCACCTGTTAGCTAATAAATCTCTGTTCATACAATTACAGTGATTTTTGAGGTAAGAGGCTTGGGTTTTAACTGATCAGTTTTCATCTTTCCTAATACCAGCAAAACAAAGAGCCCAATTAACCCCATTAAATTTTCAGGTTTGCTAGCATTGCGTTTAAACTGTTTTGAGCTATTATCATGTTTCACCCCAGGAAATACTTTGTCTCTGTCAGTCCCAGTTCTGCAAGAGGTCACTCTCCCAAATCCATGTGTGCCACACAAATTGATATGCCAGGGTGTGAGGGAAGCCATGCTTACTTACATAGGAACACTTTCAAACTCCTCTGTGGTTATTAATGCTGCTTCTTTAATGACTTTTGCATCCTTTGCAGGTTTCTTTGCACGTTTGGGTTCTGCAGCCTTTGCTTGTCCTTCCTGTTTCACAGCTGGCACTGTGATGCTGTAAAATGAAGGAATACTCAGTGTATAAGGAGCAGGTAAGTAAGAAGAATTCCACTACACTATCAAGTCTGCTTAGTCACAGACCTAGGTTCCAGCCTTTCTGTTGGGCTGGATGAACACAATTAATGATGTTTCACACAAGTCAGTAAAGCAAGCCTACTCTCTTTCGAATCGGATCCTTCAGCTGACTTCAGCACAGCTCTTGGTTGCTCTGCTACAGAGGCTGCTAGCAGGTGAGTTGGAAGCAATCCAAGAGCAGCATGGCCCAGCTCAGAATTCAATGTACCATTACATTTCACACAACGCAAGGCCTGGCTTTTTATCAGATAAAACACAGCACAGAGCTGCAGCCTTAACGGGCAGATTTGAAATACTTCATAGCTCTTTGAAACAGGCTCAAATCTTGGGGAGCCTGACTCATCCATTAAACATTTGAAGCAAAGAAATTCAACACCACCTAGCAAACTGGGATTTTTTTAATACTTTTAAAATTTTTTAGACAGGATCCAAAAGGTCAAATAATTTCCTTATTTATTCCTGATCATTAGAACATTATTTTTATAAATTCACCCTTCCCCTAAACACTCAGCTTAGAGCCTCAAACCCCAAGGGATTTGCCAGCCACGCACCCACCTGCTCCTCAGCAGGACAGCAAAGGTGATGCATATGGCCAAATCCACTGTCATCAGAACACATGGACTTCACTGGGATAGGCAGCAGAATTACCTAAAGCAGTACAGAGCTGACCTGGACAAGGAAATGATTCTCTGCTTGGATCTGACTGCCCCACAAGAGATCCGTTTTGGACGTGGGGTCCCACAGCAGTGCCCCATCTGTCGACCCCAGGGCCAGGATTTGAGGCGTCACTTGATGTGACAAGTGACAGTGCCCCGGTGTCCCGCCCCCGAGGAGCACAGGCGCCGTGGAGAGGACAGCCAGTGCCACCTGCTGGGCTCCCACACCGCCTGCTCGGTGACACAGCGACAGGAGCAGCTCTGCTCGGCGCTGTGACACAACACAGAGCCCTTTCGAAACCCAGGACATCTGCAGCCAAAATTATTCAGATGTCATCATCTGAAAAACATCTGTTTGCATCTGAACAACATCAAAAATGAATCCTGGCACCCTGCAGCTAGCAGGGAATGTCAGCAAACAGGAGGGAAGGGGAAGGGGGGTGGATTTTGGGAAGTGGTGGAGGTGGGTTTGGAATGAAAGGATAAACACAAGAACCAAGGGAAGCAAGTTCACGTCTTGAAACTTCATTGCTCCCACGCTCCAGTCTCCTGCTATCACATTGCAACAAACCTTTTCTAGATGATTCCTCAGCCCCAGACACCCTTGCCCCTGCACTGCTGCAGTGAGGTGGTAAAGACACAGTTCACTGCTGACCTGACCCATGGAAAGGAAGAATTGATGCTTGTTTACAAAATCTGGCTCTGGTGGAATGAGAAACTGCTCTCAAGAAGTATGTGGGATACAAAGAGCTTGAGAGATACTGAACTTGCTTTTTATTTCGGTGACATTCCTCTGGTAAACAAGAACAGAAAACGCAGGAATACAGGAGAGAAACAATAGCTAAAGCCATGAATTGTTCAGTTTCTCTGTGTGGGTGTTTCCATCTTCCCAGGGACTTCAAGGCCTGTCTCACCAGTGTTCAAGTGCTCCTCTGCTTTCTGCATTATCTCACAAAAGTCACTCAACAGCCTGCTGGTATTCACAGCCCCAGAGATCTGGGGACATAGGGGAGCAGAAAGGGAGGAGGCCAGGAGAGGAAAGTTTGGGGAAGAGGCCTGAAAATATATTTACTCTGATACACTGGGTTTTGGACAATTATGTCCCTTCCTACACTTCCTTGACCCTTCACTGCACAACACAGTGAACACCAAGAAGCAAAAACGGGACAAAAGGAGAAAGTGTTTTTGACAAATGGCATCATCATACAATGTATTATTACTCAAGAAAAACCAGCAAGAAACTGACACTGACAGAACAGGAGCTGTGAGCTGGCTGAGCACAATCTGTAGAAAACTATCATAAAAGTTTGGTTGGTTTTACATATTGTGGCTCTCTCTAGAAAGGGAAGAACTGGCTAAAGTCATATCACAGTTAACTTCCTGATCACAAGCAGGACAAGATTGTAAGGGAAGCCAACATCCCAAAGAATCCTTCGGTGTCAGAGGTGGCACAATCATCAAAGAAGCCTCATTTACATATAAACGATTTCCAGGAGCTAACACAAAGTTAAGACAAAGGATTTCCTACAATAAGGAAGTAACTTATGACAGGAAGGCAGAACCCAAGTGGTAATTTCTGAAAAACTTCAGTTCTTACACACACACACAAAAAAAAGCAGCTTCTGAATTGAAAGGGAACAAGATACCCCTAGAGACATTTTGAGAGGCTGTTTCCTAAACTGAGGGGCTTCATGTCTAAAGGGTGGGAATAAGAAAAAAGCTTCTGCACAATTCATCCCTTCATCAGCTAAGAATGGTTTCAATACAATACCTACACCAATGACTATGCTGCTACCCACTAACAAAAATTACGGTTAATTTTTCTCTTCTGGAACCCTCTTTCCACACATTTAACCTTTTACTTTGCTGGAATACGTCATGTTTTGAGACTGAGGCTTCTCTGGCATTAGGAACCAGACCAAGTAAGGCTGGTAGATTCAGGGCATATACTGGAAGCACTGAATTCAAGCTAATGCATTGCCTTCTGATAAGCTATGAAGTGGGAAAGAAACTCTGGGATCCCCAGGTAAAAGGACTCTGCAAGTGACCCCACCTGACACACACTAACATCACTCCAGAAGAAAAAGCAGCTCCAACAGGAAAGAGACAGAGATGAGAAACTCAGAATAAAAATGTCTTAGAAGCCTTTCTGAGTAATAGCTGTTATTTCACATACTTGTCATTTTCACACACTTGAGCTACTTGACTCTGAAAAGCTTCTTACCACAGCCCTCCCCAAGGCAAGTGGATGTCATAGCTAGCTGAAATAAATACAAGATTGCTGTAGGGAAAAGAGAACAAAAGTACCACAAACACAGTTCAAAGTCCCACAGAAAGATTACTGAACTAGAGATTTTTTGTGTTTTAATTGTACTTGGAAGAGAAGCGGTGAACTTCAGTTCACCAGCATTTGGGTCACTAACCCTTTAATCCATAGGCACTGCAGTTATAAAATCAGTGTGTTTGTGATTCTAAAGAAAGGGATGCTCAGACTCAGAGAAGCACTTGCTTTCTACATCACACCCATCCCTGGAAGCTCCAGTTGGAACAACTTGGTATTTTATAGACTTGACCTGGCAGATTTGTTGGGGTGCTAGCACAAGCCTGGACAAGACCCAACCCCAGAATCAATACGCACAACAACTTTGGTTCCCAAAATTTCACAGTTCACGTGGAGGGAAAGGAGCAGAGCTGTACAGCCCTGCAACTGAACACTGCCAGGAGCATCCCGAATGTACCACATACCAGCTCTGGGTTGGTTTAGGCAGGTAGGGTGGAATGTGTTCAAAGAGGTGCTGTGCTTCCTTTTGCTTTTTCTCAGCAGCCTTCTGGATTTCCTGAAATTAAAGATTTTCAGCTTTATTAAGGTGTCCTTTATTGTCTCCCCATCGTCTTGCCTCCTTACCCCATAATTTCCCCAGGGAAACTAGTGAAGGTACACAGGAAGGGGCATCTGTCCTTGCCCTTGGAATGTCAAAGAAACTTGAGCAGTCAAAAGGAACTTCAGCAATACATCCTCAGCAAGGTCTGGTCAGGGGAATGGTGGTAGTGAAGACAAGATACTATGGCAAACTCGCATCCATTCCCCAAACTACATTTCCAAAAAAGACTTAACAAAGGCAGTGCAAACACACAGTAGAATAACAGACAAATATTCTAATTGAATACTTTGTGCAGCTATTTCAAAGATGTGTAAGTAGAACTGCTCTTTAGATCACCGTATCTATTATGATAAAGACATGTTTACAAGGCCAATGACAAAGACATGTTTTAATGGCCTTAAGATAAAGGAAGGTAGACTTAGATTAGACACTAAGAATAAATTCTTCCCTGCATGGGTGGGCAGGCCCTGGCACAGGGTGCCCAGAGCAGCTGTGGCTGCCCCTGGATCCCTGGCAGTGTCCCAGGCCAGGCTGGACAGGGCTTGGAGCAGCCTGGGACAGTGGAAGGTGTCCCTGCTCATGGCAGGGGTGGCACTGGATGGGCTTTAAGGTCCCTTCCAACTCAAACCATCCTACAATTCTATGATTATAAGCCTTGAAAAAATACAGTTTTCAATGTTCATTGTTCTGGAGAGCTGCTTAACAAGCCATAAGCAAGCCTGTTCCAAGCCCCAGTTTCTCTTATAAGCACATGTGTCCAAACATCACTAAGGATCCAGGAAAAAAACTGGTGACATGCGCTTCAAAGATTTGAGTCTTTTGGTATTTTATGAACAGAAAAAGAAAATAAAAAAAATTACTTTTAGCAAATCTTTCAATTTTTCTTGCTGTTTAATTTCAGTTTCCATTTTATTCAGGAGATCATGTACATGGATCACCTCATTCTGTATTTTACAGAGCATAGGCTTGCGACATTTATCTTCACCTGCAAAAGAGAGAACATTAAGCTACAAAGTCTCCAAGAAAAAACCAGAATCTGATATTCCTCCCCTTCACAAGCAGTGATTAGCTATATCCCTGCTCCCCAGTCCAGGAGAAGCAACAAACCAAACTGTCAGCCTTATACTCCACACAGCCAACAGTGTTCATGGAATCATTTACTCCCAAGTGTCATAACCATATGGCTTTTAAATCCCTTCAGGGANTTCTTGGAGTGAAGTGCAAACCAAACCCCACTTTTGGTCTTGTTTACCTAAGTTTCTCAATAGGATACACTTTTTAATATTTGAGATCTTCTCATTGATGTGGAGGCATAAATCTTCCAGGGTTGAGGATGCCATATCGGTCGTCATCACACTGAAGGGGAACAAAAATGAAGGCAGGAATTGAACAAAGACCCAAGTTGTAAACATTGCCTACAGAAGCAGAATTTTTAGAAGGACTCTGATCTGTCAAAGAAGCAAAGGGAACATAAATGAAATAGTAAATGGAGTAATTTTCTTTTATCTTCCTAAATTGAAGGCAGGAAAGGAAGCATAAAGTGACTGGCACTTCAGTGCCAATAGGTTCCCCAGAACTCTGGAGATAAATGCAGTGTGATATCAGTGCAGCAATTCCTCATGAGACCGGGAGCATCCTTATTAAATTGAAGTGTCCACTAAAAAAGGAGTTGGAGTTTACCGCAAAAACCAAGCACCTGCCTTGTATAAGGCGGTTTTAGAAGGCTCTCTCAGGGAGACTACATCAGATGATTGATGTTTAAAGAGGTGTGGTTTTTTGAAAATGTAATAATGCAAAAAAAAAAGAAGTGCTAGCAGAGTTTTTAGTGAAGTTTGGAGGCATCAAAAAGAGCATTATATATCGATTACTAGTTTGTCTACAATAATAGAGTTATTAACTCTGTTACGGACAGGAATTGATTAAAAAATTATACAACGTAACAAACCCCCGCTTTTAACACTGCGGCCTGGCACTGAGCGCTCACACAGCTCCCTCCGGCGGCTCACACTTGGAAATCTTAAAAAAGCCTTTGTTTCGCTTTTGGCTGAAAATACTATCAACTACCGCGCTTATTAAATCCGACACCTGCCGCCTTCCCCACCCTCCATACCTGCGTGGAACCAGGACACTCCGAGGCGGAGCGGGATACCCTGAGGGGCCGAGGTCAGCGGCTGCGCCCGGCGGCAGCGCCCGTTTCTCCTCCGGCTTCACCAGGCACAAGCGCCAGTGCTTCCCGGTCTTCGTCTCGGCCTCACTCTCTCAGCGGCGGAGGGCGGGGAAGAAGGGGGCCGGAGAAGGAGGGAGCCGTGCCGGGGCACCCGGGAGGAGCGGGCTGAG
>VWYO01017340.1:46130-64681 GCA_013400275.1 Rhadina sibilatrix
TGAGGGTCGGGCTCTGCTCCCAGGCAAACCAGTGGCAGGACAAGGGGATACGGTCTCGAGCTGCGCCCGGGGAGGCTCAGGTTGGACTTCAGGAGGAATTTCGTCATGGAAAGGGCGTTCTGGCGTTGGAATGGGCTGCCCGGGGAGGTTTGGAGTCGTCATCCCTGGAGGTGTTCCGAGGAACACCTGGGCGTGGCGCTCAGTGCTGTGATCTGGGTGGCAAAAGGGGGTCAATCATAGGTTGGGCACGGTCTCGGAGGTCTTTTCCAACCTGGAATTCTGTGAGTCTGGGGGAACTGGGAGGAAAGGCGTAAGGCAGGAGCTCTGAGGGGAGCAAAGGGTGGGAGTGCGGAAGATGTCGATTTTAGGAGCTCTAACTCCGTGAACACAGACACAGAGTTCGCTTTAGAAAGAAGACAGTTTATACAGCGCAGCGTATAAACTAATCAGCTAATCCCACTAATCAGCTTGTCACGGGGTAAAAAAGTTACATCTGTTGTACACTAAAATTCACATGAACACGCTCGCTTACAGCACATTCTGTCCCCACCTAATGCACATTTTTTTGGGTGATGTAATCTTAACGCACGGCTTGAAACAGGTTATTCCCTTCACTAGGCAAACTCCTCTTGTACAAGTAATTTCAGCTAAGCTACGTTTATGAAAGGAGAGGAAAACCCTGAAAGACATAAAGGACAGCGGGAAGCCGGGAACGCTGACCAGAGCGGGAAGGGAAGGGAAGGGCAGAAGGTGGGGGACTGCAGAGGGAAGTAGGTAGGGCAGTAAGTGACATGCCCATCTAAAAGTGTCTTGTGTTGCTGGGAGCTGCGCTCTGCCCTGTGTCCAGCAAACCCTTCTCGTGTGTTGGTGTTGGAACTGATGGGGATATGGCATTTTACTGGGCGAGTCCCTGAAGTGCTGGAGCGGTGAATGGCTCTGATGCTTTGTCCTTACTCCCTCCCTTCTTCCTCTGCCTTTCCCAGGTGATGGAGAGTGAGGAGTTCATGCTGCTTCCTGCCAACATCATATCTAGTGACGAGTTAAATGTGCGCAGCGAAGAGCAGGTGTTCAAGGCCGTGATGGCCTGGGTGAAATACAGCATCCAGGAGAGAAGACCCCAGCTGCCGCAGGTAATCCTGGGCACAACAGTGACATTCCAGGCTGCTTTATCCAGGGGGAGAGGAATGAGGGATGGTAGGGTGGTGCCAGAGCGCTTCTGAATGATGTAAATCCACTGAAATTCTCTCTTAATTGCCGCCTGTGTTAGGAAGCAGGAGCGGGGAAGGGAGGCAGGATCGCTGAGGCAGCGCCGATAGGCGCCCGCGCGGGTTCCGCCCCTGAGGACTTCACTCCCTCCAGGGAACTGTGATAGCATCGACCAAAAACCGCCACACCATTTATTACTCGGTTGTATAAATTCAGTTTATTTCAGCATTTGACAGAAGACAAAGGCCTCAGTAAAAACTCAAGTTTTCAACATACACATGCTCATGCTGGTGTGTCTCCTATAGGACGTTGTCACTCGTCGCTTTTTCTTTTTTCTCTTGGGGTAGGGATGGAGATAATTAAACAGTTTACACTGATCCCAAGCTAATTTTTTTTGAAATTAGCTACAAATATAAAGGTTTATTTTGGCTGCATATCTCTCCAAGGAAGGAATCAGCAGAATATCTGTTGCTTTTCCACAATTCCTTGACACATAAAAGGTCACAGTTCCCTCCGTTCTCTATCCCCAAAATCCTGAAGAGCTTATAAACAGATTAACATACAAACGAGTTAAAGAAGGACTGTGTTAAAGCAGAGATGCAATCCAAGAAGAAAGTGACTGTGTCCAGCAGAATTGAGGAGAACACAAAATGTGCAAAAGCAGCTCTACAACAAGTTATTGAAATTGCTTTGTACAAGAATGCATCTTTTTAACATTTTCACAGACAAGCATGGTCAGGGCAGAAATGTGGCACTAATTCCCCAAGCTAAACCATACAAGAAAGAGGAAGAAAATGTTCAAAAGCCCTGCTTCATAAGGAATTTTTAATGTCAATGATTAAGAGATTGAAAACAAAAAAGAGAGTTCTGAGCCCAGAAGCTCAAAACCTGGGGTTTTTCATGTTTGCTAGCTGCTCCAAACAACGACACAAATGCTTGTTCTAGACTTTAAACGTGGGGTTGTCTTGCATTAACAACCTCTGCAGGAAACAGAATTACAACATATGACATAAGAAAGGTGAAAAAACCTGAAACTGAACAATCAGATACGGAAAAAACATACTACAGATCCCCATGCCTATGAAAAGTACTTAAACCTGGCATTCAGAAGTTTCTTTTGTTGTTTAAACCACATCATGGGAACGGTGTGAGGTTTGTGCAGACAACTGAAACCCCTCCTGTGGTCTCCACCGGTTTACTGATTAAAAGATAAAAGTTTCAGCTGCATGTTTTTGGGGCAGAGGAAAGAAGGTCAGAAGAAAGTTTCTGTCTGGGGCCTACTGCACCACCCAGTGCTACCTGCAGTCACAGGTCCAAACTTAGCCTAATGTTTCAGAAAGCTGTGGTATGATCACAAGTCAGTTTCATCATCAGGAAGCGAGATTGTTCTTTCCAGTTTATTAAGCAAACACCCCTGAGTAAAGAGGTTGATACCCACTTTCTTCTTTCTTGCAGGTAAGCACACAGACGCTCAGCATGGCGAAGAACTGGAAAAGAGGGAGTGCACAGCAGACTTAGTCCGGCTGTATTTCTGTTTTCAGTCATCAGACTAAACACCTACATAGCAGATGACTTCATCATATGAAAAAAACTCGTTTAAAAATACATTTACAGAAGGTATTATTTTTGCATACCAATTCCCAGGAATAGTTCTGGCTTGAGTGTTTCCTCTCTGGTTTGTCCCATTAATTCATCTATTCACATTAATTACTAGTTATCTTGCCATGGGGAAAATTTCAGTGGAAGGCTAGGATTGTTCTGGGATAAAATGAGTTCTCCAAAATATTTAAGCATGCCTTTGGACAAGGAGTGATAGGGAATGGCTTCCCAGTGGCAGAGGGCAGGGACAGATGGGATCTTGGGCAGGAATTGCTGGCTGGGAGGGTGGGCAGGCCCTGGCACAGGGTGCCCAGAGCAGCTGTGGCTGCCCCTGGATCCCTGGCAGTGTCCCAGGCCAGGCTGGATGGGGTTTGGAGTAACCTGGGATAGGGGAAGCTGTCCCTACCCATGGCAGGGGGTGGCCCTGGATGGGCTTTAAGGTCCCTTCCCACCTAAACCATCCTGGGATCCTGTGACTCCATGATAAAATGGATTCCACATTGAATTTCCGTCCCAAATCCCCTACTATCTTTTGAATCCCTCCCATCATTTTTAGGCAGATGAAACAGAGACAATTGGAAAAACACAAGCGAGGAACATAGGATTGAGTCTACTTCAGAGGCAGAAGAAAGGTGTAGGCAATTAGGACAGTGAAGATGAAAAAGACCTGAGATACAAGGGCAAACTTTACTATTTTCCATGAGAGAAGAGACAGGAATGCTTACCTTTACGATGGCAAACCCCAGGATTACAAGCATGGCATAGCTGATAACGCTCTGCAGCCCAGACTCCAGCTCCTGTGCACAGCCCTGCCATGAAAGAGGTAAAAAACATGATAAAACATGTTCATCCAGCTGAAGTTTTTATTATTTCCCCCGCCCCCAGCTCTCACAAGGAAGCAGGGCCTGGTAAGGCCTGTCTAACCAGCACTGAAGAACTGAGGAACTCCATTCTTGTCTTCCAGACCTGATGGCTTATTTCCTCCTGCACGAGGAGAAGCAGTGACAAATGGCAATCTACTGGCATTTGCTGCATCTGAATTTCTAGCTCAGGTCACTTAAACAAGTGCCCAAAACCCAGAGCTGGAAGGCCATCAGTGGTATCTTTAAAAGTCAGCTTAGGCCCCAGACTGGAGAACCTGGTGTGGAGCTAATAGAATCACAGAATGGTTTGGGTTGGAAGGGACTTGAAAGATCATCCAGTCCCACCCCCTGCCATGGGCAGGGACGGGTTCCACTCTCCCAGGTGGCTCCAAGCCCCATTGCCCAGCCTGGCCTTGGACACTGCCAGGGATCCACAGCTGCTCTGGGCACCCTGTGCCAGGAGCTCATCATCCTCATATCTGATCTACAATGATCATCTTCTGGCTTAAAACCATTATGCCTTTACAGGCCATGCTAAAATGTTTGACCTCATCTTCCTTAAGGCAACGTTTAAGCCCTGGCAGGGGCTCGGAGCTCTCCCTGGAGCCTTCTCTGGTGCAGCTGAACAGCCCCAGGTGTCCCAGGCTGGCTCCAGAGCAGAGGGGCTCCAGCCCTGGCAGCATCGTTATCCTCCAGATTCAGCATGATCAATCCCAGGTCAGTCTGTTCTCCTGCCCCAAATGTGATTGAACAACTACAGCTATGGGCACTTCCCTCAACTCTGCCTGGCATGCTTCTCTCCAGGGTTCCACCTGGCTGAAAACGAGCATGGCCCAACTGTGGAACCGAGCCCCTCCTCCTCACCCGGGTGTTGAGTTCCTGTGGCTGATCCAGATGCCCTGTGCAGTTCTTGGCCTCTTGCTGGCAGCAGCTCTGGGGGACACTGTTGTTCCCAGTGGAATTAAACCACTGGGTGGTTGTCCAGTCACTGTAGTTCTTAACCCCGCAGCAGTGAAGCTACCAAACAACAGGAGGGTTACACAGCAGTTACTGTTATGTAAGATTATACACATGAATTACTAGTTACATTATATATGTTCATATATATGAATGCTCATGTTGAGTTAAATCTCTCTTAGGCATAGTGGGCCAGAGCTGCCACTAGTTTGCAGCAGATTTACAAGCAGCAGTGCATCAAGAAAACAATAAATGCAATAAATCAATCTTCTTCAAACATTATTACATCCTTCTAAGTTTATTCTTTGTGAAAGCTCCAAGAGGAGGGTGACAAGTTGTAGCGTAGAGTCTTCCATCATCTCACTATTTTATGGTGCAATGTTCTCAGCAGCAGTTATTCATATGTACTTACTTGCTCTGATGCAAATGTCACTCATATCAACCACATCCCTCACTACAGGAACTTCAGGGCCTGAACACACCAGCTCTGCAAAGTGAGGAGCACCCTCAAGCTGCCTTGGAGAACTGGATGCTAAACACAGAGCCAAGTTCCAGGATACTGCCCCACTCATCCTCTCCCCTCCTTTCCCAGCCTAAATTCCTTGTTTAGGACCCAATTGTTCTTTTCCAAACAATGCTTAAATATTTTCTTACCTGTTCTTGCAAGTAATCCACAACTGTAGACTCTGGGTTTTTGCCATCATACTTCTCAAAGACTGAACGCATTGTACCTTGCACGTCAGTTTTTACCTGTTTAGAGAGAGAGAGAAAAAAAATGCAGATGGTTTTAATAAGAGAGCTGAAAATTTTATCTGGTGGAAACTGCAAAAGCTCTATATCCCAAGTAAGTTGGCGGGGGGGAAATAGGAAGTAAGAAAAATCAAGCAGTGTTTTAGACAAAAGTCTGGTGGCACTTAGCCAGAATCACGTTCCTGGGTAGGTATTTGCCATCCTTAATGGAAAAGCCCACATCAACAACTGTTTAACCACTCAGAACTTGTGATATCTGCCAGGTACTTTATATATTCACCGTGTTCCTAGCAAAAACATCCCCATTCCCATTTGCTCTGCAGGCTGCAGGACAGGGGTTGAAGTAAAACAAACAAACAAAAAGAAACAAAACAAAACAAAACCACAAAAAAACCCAAAAAAACCCCAACCAACCAAACAAAACAACCCCCCCAAAACCCCAGATAAGTTGGAATGATCAAACAATGTGAGATCTATTCTTCACTTTTATGTTGGGACAGAGATGCTAATTCTTTGTTTACCTTTTCCCTGTAAACAAATCCCAGGACAAAGGCGGACACTTCTGCAATGAAGATAACCAGGATAATGGCCAAGAACTGAAAATAAAAGAGAGGGACAGTAAGAGAGAATCCCCCAGCACTTGAATTCAACTGCACAATACACCTCACATTAATTTATAGCAGTAAGTGATTGTTATCTCTTACTGCCTCTCCAGTCAAAGTAGTTCCCAGAAAATAATTTAGAAAAAAAGGAAGCTGTGGCTGCCTCACCCCTGTAATTGTTCAAGGCCAGGTTGGACAGGGTTTGGAGCAGTATGGTTGTATTGGTTGGTCTAGTGGAAGTTGTCCCTGCCCATGGAAAAGGGGTTGGAACTGGATGAGCTTTGAGGTCCTTTCCAACACAAACCTTTTTGGGATTACTGTGCATGGCTGGGATGATGACTGTGGCTCCATAGGCTCTGTGCCTGATCCTGAACACTGGCATGACATGACCTGTGTGAAGAGCCTATGGAACACTTCACAAGGTGGATGTCAAAGGGGAGAGCGCACAGACGAACCAGCAGCTGAGTTAGGTACATTGTGCACTGCTTGTTGGGCTCACACTGCCTTCAGGGCATGACCTGGGGCATGAAGTTACTCTAAGTGAACCTTTCTGGATTTTTAAAAGTAATTCTATGAGCAGTCAAGGCATACTTTCAGCACTCAGAGGACTAAAGTCAGCAGAAAAACTGATACCCATCTTGTTTGCTTGCTTAGAAACTTGTATTTCCTCCTGCTCCTTCACCACCACACTCCTCAAAACTTCCTGCTTCCCCGCCCTCCTCTTCGTTGAGCCAGCTGAGGCGAATCAGAGCGTCTCAGCTGCAGGTGACTCGCGCAGACAAGCCGCAATTCAGCAGCGTGTATCGCAACAACCTTTGACTTCGACCCACCTCCCGAGGTCCAGCCTAGCACCTCCCCTGCCAGGGGGAGGCAGGCGACACACACGGACGTGCCACTCACCAGCCGCAGGCCGACCCGGGACTCGCGGAAGGTGGCGCAGCAGCCGATCAGCCCGATGACGAACATCACCACGGCCACGCAAATAATGATCACAGCGGGCAGCAGGGCGTACTTGTCCTGCAGAAAGTTGTCGTAGCTCTTGTAGGTGTTGATGACGTACGCCCCAACATAGCTGAGGCCTGCAGCTGCCGCCTGAAATGCAATAAGGAAAAGTGACGAGCAGTTATTCATTAAGCCTCTGGCCTGGAAGCTCATCATGGATTGTTTTCTAGTAGTGATTTTAGAAATTATGGCTACAGTGTGCAAAGAAGTAGATGGAAAAAATGCTGCATCTGAAACTATTATCTAATCCAGCTATGCATTCAAACCTGGACACAGAGAAGACAAAATTCACTGTATCACTCCCCTGCTAATAAGGCACCACTGGAGCCGAGCTGAAAGGCTGGGAGTCTGTAGACCTGCATCAATGTCTCTGAAGAATGCCAAGCTCATGCTGCCTACCCAGGGTCGACTACATCCCACCCAAAGCTGCATTTGAAGAATCAGATCACCACAGTCAGTTGCTGGTTTGGGTTTGTTTGTTTTTTTTAAAAACAACAACAACAACAACAAAAACCCAAACAACCTCATCCTTCATACTCTCCCAACAGCATTAATCACTAAGGCAGGCACAAACGTACCTAGTCTCAGCAAAACAGAGTCCCTCCTTCTCCTGGAGGAAACAGATTTCTGCAACCTCTAAAATAATCTCCCTCCCAGAAGGATGTTTTGCTGGTTGAGGCCAAGGTAGAGTGCACCAGTGGCAGTTGCCCTGGAGACCAAAGACTTTTACCCATTGGACTGGGTACAGCCCTGGACACAACACCAAAAGACTCAGCCGTGCCCTGCCAAACCTCACTGAAGGCACAACAAAATCTCCCAAGAGTCAGGATGGCTCATCCACCCTCTGTAATCCTGCAGCACAATGATATCCATATTCAGATTCTGGAAATGTCAAGGAAACCAGCCGGTTTGTTTTCAACAGGTCACAGCAGGATTTCATCACACAGCCTTGGAGCAGTTTGTTACTTCCCCAGCACTGTACGTTTTAATTAAATCAAACACTCCTCATGCTGGAGCTAGGACTTGCTAATTCCTTTACCTTGTTTGGCTCTTTCCCCTCCAGCCAGGTCTGCTGCCTGCCTTTCAATTACCTCCCAATGCAGGAACATCCACTGTTTCAGACAGCTCCCATCCCATGATCTCACATTCCTGGATGTTGTCTGTACGCCTGAATTACTGGGGTCAGATGCACCAAGTGAATGAAGTGAACCAAGTGAAATGAAGCCAGACATTTAGCACATGACCTGAAAAATCCTGCTGCACTGGGGCTCAGCAGGTCCTCTATGAAGTGGGATATCAGGAAAAGGAATAGGATCATCACTAATTCTCAACAGATTTTGTTTTTCTTCTCCACATGCACTGGGTTTTCAGATATGCTAATAATTAAAGCAGTCCCTAAAGCTTCCTTTCATTTTTCCTCTCTGAGGAAAATCTCTTTCCTATTTCCCTTGTCTGCAAGGTGTGGGGTGACCATGGCTTTTTCCTGCCAACCCTTTTTAGGGATGCAGAGAAAGGATGAGACCACTTTATCTCAAGAGGCACCACTGCCTTCTCACTTCACCACAGGAGTGAGGTGTTCGGGAGGAGCAACCTCACCTTCTCCTCCAACACTCTGTTCCTGAACTGAAAGTGGGACAGGAAAAGTCCTTGGAATGGCAGCAGCAGTAAAGGTGGAGGCGGGGACACATCACCTCCATCCTCCTTTGCCTTCAGTTGCACTAAAAGAACGAAGGTGCATGACTCAAAAAGTGTATTCTGTATTTCTGGCCTGGAAGGCTGGATGCACGTGTGTGTCCACCTATTGTCTGTTCTGAAACAGCATCATCTGGGCAAGGACAGTCACGAAGAGGCAAAGTTGTGCCAGGGCCTCACCACCATCACAGGAACAATTCCTTCCCAACATCCCATCTCACCCCACCCTCTGGCAGTGGGAAGCCATTCCCCCTTGTTCTGTCACTCCAGTGTCTTGTCCAAAGTCCCTCTCCATTGTGGCAGAGAAACATTCTTCATTTTTCATCCATACTTCATTCTCCATCCATACTTCATTCTCCATCCATTTCCAGTGTGTTCAACATGCAACACAAAGGAAGCAGCACAGGGCATGCTAAAGACCAACCAGCTGTGGGGAACCAAGAAAAACCTTGCTGCAAGTAAAAGGCTGCCACAAATTAAGAAAAAAGTAAGTAAACTATGAGCCAATTCACAGAAGGCCGCTAAAGCCAGGACCAGCAAAGCTCCATGACTGCAAGACAAAATCAGAAAGTCTAGTGTTAAGTTCAAGGACCTCAAATATAAAGCACTTTCACAGTGGGTTTTATTGTAATACTCATGATTGCCCTGTTTCTGGTCAGAGACAAAACACAACCAGCAAGAAGTCTATTAAAATTTCCAAACTTCTGCTTCCAAGCAGAAAGAGGAAGTGTAATGAGGCAAAACCAGAAGTCTTTGGGAAAAGACTTAAGGAAGATGACATTTTCCCCCACAGATGCTGCCACAGCTTCACCCATGATTTTCAATTCAGTGGGAATAATCCTGAAGTCTGAGGAGCAGGGTCACTCAGGAATAAAAGGCATCACAGCTAATGATCTCTTCCCTGATTTTTGCAGGTGAGTCCCAGAGAAAAGTTTTGAAGGCAAAGATGAAAAATATTTCAGAACTTAAATCGGAACTCTTCCCTTAAGCCCCTCCAGAATTTAAGGTCAATTCAAAATCCAGTGGAGGGATTTTTTCAATCCAACATCACAAAACCTGCAGCCCTTTCCTAGATTTAAGATGAAGATGTACTAAGATGTACTAAGATGTACTAAGATCTTCTTTTCTAGAAGAAGTCCTTTGCATTGCAGAAGATGGATCTCAAAGTATGTCTGATTAGGTTTCTGCTGGATCTCAAGAAAAACTGTCACAAACACAAAGGCCAGTTTGAGCGATTACTTTTGACGCGGAATAGATCAAATACTCCTCCTTTTTCACAATTAGTCAATTGCCTTCTCAAACACGTCTAAAATTATACACAAGGATGCTAGCATTACGCCAAGAAATTCACAGTACAAATGGTTATTGTTCTTCAAGCTTTTTGTTGGCCTCCTGCTTGGCAGCTTACTTGCAGCCAGTTCCCATGCCCAGCAGGCTCAGGTGATGCAGGGCACAAACCCCAGCACAGGCAGCCAGAGAGGGACTCCAGGTGGAAAGGGGAGAACCATCTCCCCCGGGACACCAACAACCAGCACAACACCCACGCCTGGGCCTGTCCTCCCCACGCAGCCCCAGCTGATTCACCAGGGCTCCAGGAAACTGCTGCTGTTTCTTTACAGTGCTGATGACTTCCTTAAGACAAGATGATGAGATGAGGCAAAAGGAAATTTTGTAAGAAAACCCCTTTTCACAGCTGGGCAACAGAGCTGCAGCCGCCTCTGCTGCCTCACCCACCACGGCTCGTGGTGGACCTGATGCCAGAATCACTCAATTTTTTATATCCCACGCCCTTGACAGAAAGCAGAAAAACTATCTGAGCGTGAAAAAGTGAACTCCTTGGGGGTGAGTGAGAAGAAAGCCAAGCTGTGACAATCACCAGATTTTCCCAGGCTGAGGTCTGGGCAGGGCCTGGGCTCACCAAGTTCTTCCACGCTTAGGTGAGCCAGGAAAGCAGGTGCAGAGAGTACAAACACAACAAAGAGGGGACTCTCAGTCACCTAACACACACAGCACTGTGAATATTCAATACTGCCCATGAAACAGAAGCCTAGACTGTCTCACTGATGCAGAACAGGACAGCTGCTGGAAAACACTAATTTTATGTATTTTTTAAAATACAACGAACCTCTTATTTTGTGTTCACTGTTTTTATACGCTGATGATCATAAGGCCCTACCCTTTTCAGGAGGCTTATAGCCATGCAAATACTTCACGCTACCTAATCACAGACATAGAAGGGGCTGCATAAAGCTTCCTCTATACCACTGCTCTGAAATACATGCAAATTTTATATATATATATATCTACCTCTTCCTTTTTCTATCAGTGAGGCAGAACAGGTGCTTTTCCACCTTCCCTGTTTTCCTAAGCCAACCTTATGTGATGGCTGAGAACAGAGGTTAGTGTTCGTTCACAGTTATCAGCACTGCCTTCTCTGTCCCCTGCCAAGCCCAGATAAGGTACAGCCAAGGTGCCAAACTGCCAGCTATGATGTTCAAAGGCAGTGTCTGCTGGTTGGAGGATTTGGGGTACTTTTTAAAAGGTTTCTCCCAGCATCCGCCCACTTCAGAGTGTCCATTCTAGGACTTGGTCTGTTACTGTAAACTGCTATAAGACTTCCTTTTTAAAAGGCTGGTAAATAAAAAATACAGAGTAACAAAGCTGTAGTGTTTAAAGGAGAAGCTTAAGAAGAGGGTGAATTCCAAATTCACCCTGTGTCCACCAAGATGCAGCCTCTATACAGTAAAAATTGAGGCTCTGAGACTTAAAGTCCAATGGGGCTTTCCCAGGGCCAGCACCACCACAGCACAAAACTCAGGCTGGCTGGACTATATAATTAACATTTTATGGGCAAAGACAGGTATGATAAATAATACCATTTTTCATGACACAGTAAGAGCATTTGTCTTCTACAGCAATCTGGAAGAACTATGAATATCCACACAAACCCCTTCTGAACTACTGCCACCTACTTCATCATTAGACAGCTCACAGAACTGGTTGAGTTAATTTTAAGGCTCAAATCCCACTTTTTTTCACCAGTATCCTTGCATAGCCAAGGCTTCTCACCCAGTGCAACACCTGGTTTTGTTTTCCCTTCACATCCAACACCTACATGCACTTGGATGCTATCACCTTTTCAGCAGTTTCAGTGGGATATGTCACCTTCAATTATTACTTTGCCAATTACAGTTATTACTGTGCTGCCCTCATGCCTTGCATATCTAGAATCAGCTCCCAGCAACACTGGTCTCAGTTACAGCTGCTCATCCTCTCCTTAACACAGAAGACTCTCCACGTCTTTGTTTTTTGGCTTTTTTCTCTGTGTACAAGAAGCGTTTCTGATTTACCTTGACAGGTAAATCTTCTGCCCAAAAAGTTTTGCACATTTCCTCCATAAATAATGTATTTTATTACCCAACAGCCAGCAAGCATGCCAAAGGGAATCACTATCTGGCTCCCTTGCTGATTTATTGTACTACAAGATTTATTCTTCCCACTCACTACCAGAGTTTCAAGTCCTCCCTGGCTGCTGCACTACTTCATTTTCAGGGAGCCAACAGGTCTTCTAGTGACTTTAGGGGAAAAGAAGGGCACTTTTGAGAAAGGTTTCCTTATTTTATCCTCAGTTTAAATCTCCCCCAGGCCCACACGGACCAGGCACTTCCCAGACCTGAGGGTCTCCCTTGGCTCAAGGCAAAGCTGGTTTCTCCCAGCAATGAGAGGGACCCTAACTCAGCACCTCCCATCCCACGTGCACAACTTTTTCTCCCTTCTGCCATCCTGGGTCTAAAACTTCCAGCTAGAAGGGACCTCCTGGCTTCAGTTACTGTTTCCTACCCTGCTTATGGTATTCACTTCTCTAAATGATAAATCAGGTATTGCCACATTTGAGTTCTCTGGTTTCAGCCAGGACAGCGTGTGACAGTGTCTGGTCACTCTCACAGGGAAAAAGGGTTTCTGACGTTCTTAAGGATCATCCAGTGCTTCAGCTTCTGCTCACTGGTCCTGTCACTGGGCACCACTGACAGCATCATCTGGGCAAGGGCAATTCCTGCCCAAGATCCCATCTGTCCCTGCCCTCTGGCACTGGGAAGCCATTCCCTGGCTGCTGGCCCTGCAGGCCTTGTCCCCAGTCCCTCTGCAGCTCTCCTGGAGCCCCTGCAGGCCCTGGCAGGGGCTGGGAGCTCTCCCTGGAGCCTTCTCTGGTGCAGCTGAACAGCCCCAGGTGTCCCAGGCTGGCTGCAGAGCAGAGGGGCTCCAGCCCTGGCAGCATCTCCGTGGCCTCCTCTGGCCTGGCTGCAGCAGCTCCAGGTCCTTGTGCTGCTGGAGCCAGGGCTGGAGGCAGGACGGGGTTTCCTGTTAGTACACAAACTTGCTGTGTTCCCTCAGATGTTCACATTGTGAAAATGTGAAGTTACAAAATAATAAAAAATACTGAACTCAGCAAGTTGGCTTTGGATTTGAGCAAAAAGCACCAAAGCTGTGAGCTCCTAGCAGGCTGCCCTTGATTCCAGCAGCACCAACAACTCCAGGAAAGAATTCCTGCCAATCTGATGGCAGTCATTACCCTCAAACTAAAACCTTCAGAGCACAGTTTCCTCACGTGAGCTACAGAGGTGGGACAGAACCCAGAGAACTATTCTGAGCCAACTTACACCACACAGACTCATCAAAGTCTGTTTCACCTAAATATTCAGCTGGGATGTGCAACTGTGGGGCATGTTTCAGCCTGCCTTCAAAACACACCTCAGGGCTGCTTGCTGGGTATGGTGGGAAGCGCTTGCTTTTTCCTTTTCTTCCTCAAATGAAAACAATGAGCAGCTGCCAGAAGGCTCTGAAAACCTATGTGTCTCAGGAGAAAAAAACCCCAAACCGAAACCAACATTTTCTTGCAGTTTTTCTATGCTGCAAAACCACGCACTCAGAGGGGATTCTGGGTGCAGTGGGATTGTTTTCAAGCTATATTAAGTAAATGTCTGCCTTAAGAGTTGTTTTAACATGTCTTCTTCAGTTCCCCAAGCCTAATTCCAAGGTTATTTTCCCATCCCTAAAAGCCAGCATATGCCCTACAAAGCACAAATGGTGGGGTGTCCTCACGGAGACACCATACAGCAGTGCAAAGCAAGGAATTCTGCCCCAATTCCTAGGAATTTCAATGCTTAAACCCCTGCCTTGGGGATAGGGTGCTGCTCTTAATCACAACCACAGGGGCAACAGGACCAAGAGGAGGAGAAAGCAGAACCCCCATTTTCACTTGTCAGAACCCAAATTTTCACTTGTGTTGTCCCCAAATACACAGACTGCAGGGCATGAGTTTGCAGAAAGTGTAACTTCAGCTGAACTTCATGGACTGATTTATCAGCCAGTGCCAGGCCGTTCTGGATCTGAGCAGCCTGTTTGTTGGACACATAACACCCCGTAGTTCAATATTTGCCTTCGGAACCACCCCAATTTCTCAATCAGCTATTTCTGGCTCAGACACTGGGCCCTGCAACTAAACCAAGGTGCACCTAAATCACAGCAGAGCGAATCCTAAATCTTGCTAAAGAAGTACCAAAATGGGATCTCTTGAGCTGTTGTAATTACCACATGCACTTCCACAACATGGAATCACGGAAATCCAGAACAGTTTTGGTTGGAAGGACCTGTAAAGTCCAGCTCCACGCCCTGCCATGAGCAGAAACAACTTCCACTATCCCAGGTTGCTTCAAGCGCTGTCCAGCCCGGCCTGGAACACTTCCACTTCTCTGGGCAACCTATGCCAGTGCCTCCCCACCCTCACAGGAACAATTCCTATCCCAACACCCAGCCTAAATTTCCCCTCTTTTCAGTGTGAAGCCATTTTCCCATCACTACAGCCCCTGATGAAGAATCCCCCTTTGGTTTCCTTGTAGTCCCCGCCAGACTCTGGAAGGCTGTTAGGTGGTCTCCACACAACTGCCTCATCTCCAGGCTGATCACCCCCACCTTCTCAGCCTGTCAACATCAGACCTCTGGTTCTGCTGACCTGCACACTGGCAGACCTTCAAAGAGATCAAAGTGCCTTTAGGGACAATAACACAGCTCAGCCATCCAGCAGGTCCTTTCACAGCCGCAGGGACCGCTGGGGACAGTCTGGCTGAGGCTGTTCCTCCAAATCTGCATCACTGTCCCAACACTTCCCCTGTGCTGATCACGCAGCACCAGCACCGTCATTTTAATCCGTGAGGCCCCTACGCAATACAGCAAAGCCCATTTTCCTGAAAGTCAGTTCCCTTCCGCTTCCCAATTCTGGGCAGAATAATTTAAAACAAGGAGGAACTTCACCCTTTCAAGGCAAGCTCAACAGGGTCACGCCAAAGTGCCCAGCCCAGGCATCAGCCCCATCCTGTGACCACTCAGAATCATGTGGCTGCCCTTCTCTCACCATTCAGAAACAAATCATAGAATGGCTGGGGTTTGAAGGGACCTTAAAAATCACCCTACTCCAACTCCCAAGGAACCCACCACCTTCCCCTTCCCTTCTTCCAGGTAATCTTTGCTATTCAAGACATTGTTCATTAAAAGTATCCAGATTGCTCTCTGACTGAGGCTTCAGAGTAAGCATTCCCAAAGTACTCATTACTGCCATGAGTGATTTCAAACCATTCACACATGGAGGAATATTTCTAGTGGGTAAGTTCATACCTCCAAATCACTGAAAATTATTTAAAGTGAACTACAGTAATACTGTGATTCCTTGAGCAACCTGGTCTAGTGGAAGATGTTCGTGCCCATGGCAGGGGGGTGCGCTTCTTGTCAGCAGATCAAATGCTGCTCTCTCAAATCCCTTGGTCCTGCTAAAGCCCCCCAGGGCAGTAACTTGTCCTTATGCTTCTGTGTTGGGCAAGTAAAGCAAGGAAGCTGGGGAAGTGCCCACTTCTGCTTAAAAGTGAATGGGAAATCTGGCCAAACAGGATTTTCACTGCAGGAACACCTAAGGTAGCCATTTGGTGATGAATCAGAATATCTTGAGCTGGAGGGGACCCACAAGGATAATGGAGTCCAAGTCCTAGTCCCCAGGACCACCAGTGGATGCCAAGCCCCTCTGAAGGCAGAGACTTGTTTAGTGACAACGAAGCTGAAGGTGAGCAGGGGCAAGGTGCTGGATGCTTTAAGGTTAAAAGCAACCTGGGAAGGTGTTGACTGCACATTATACAGAAGTATTGGAGCACGAAGCTTCCATCTAGTTTTAAGATTCTCAGTTTCTTCTCTTGGAACCAGGAAGTGAATCCCAGCATTTCACCTCTCTCCTTCAAAAAGAGCATCATCACATCCCACCCAGCCCAGTTCCCTCAAAAGACATTGCCAAGAACATCAGGGTCTGTTCTGACCCTCTTTTCGATGCCAGGAGATGAACCTGCATCCCTGCTCTTCACCTAGAGCAGGCCATCACCACCCACTTACCAAAACAACCAAACACAACCTAATTAGTAGGTGCTAAAGAGCAGAACAGGAGGTGGGAAGAACTCCCACATCCTGAAGCACCACCACCCGGTAATCTTATAATTAAATAATCTTTAATCACTGAGTTTTGGGGGGGAGTTATGCATTGATCCCTCACTCATAGAATGACCCGCAAATACGATGTGGAGCCTGGTGCTCAGGAGAAAATCTGTTTTTGCAAGTCATTTAGGAAGCCCCGATTTGTCATTGTGGAAGATCTGACTTCCTTCGCTCTGCATGATAATGATCAGAAATCCAAAAGAGGATTTTTTTGCCTTTTTAGGATATTCTTAAGTAACAACTTTGTCAAAGAACCACATCTGCACCATCTGCTGACTACGCAGGTGGTGAATTATTTTCCATAATCACTTCCAAGCTGGGAAAGATCTGCAGCATGCAATGTCTGGACATGAATTGCTCCTTGGAGAAGGGCTCTAATGATCTTTGCAAATCCTGTGTTTTCACAATCATCTGGAGCCTTGTACTTACAGAGCCCCGACTGTTAGAAATGTTATGAAGGAGCATAAAACAATCAGTCCCACCATCTCCACCCTCCTAAAACCAGAATTCCAGGTTCTGCAGTTCTGCTGCTGGAATGTGATTACCACACGTAATAGTGGCAGCAGCACCTAAATGCCACAGCAGCATCTAAATGGGCTGCACTGCTCTTATTGGGATAAAAAACAACCCAAAGGACTGGCATAGGCCACCCCAAATTCAGAGGCCACAGACACGCAGAAGAATAATTTCTGACAGTCCATGGATGCAGATGACCAATCACGATTAAAAAGTTCTCCTACAGCAAAAGAAAAAAGTGCCAGACACATTTCTAAGAGGATATAAGGCTGTTGTTTCATTTTTAAAAAGCCAAGCAATGATGCTAACTTGAGGCACATCTGATCTGAGGCTCGGGGGCTTTTTCCCATACAAACAGAGGGATGCTGCAATGTTTCTACTGTTTCTACTTAACAATGTTGCAATGTTAAGGTGGCTACTTCAGAAAAAAAAAAAAAATAAAAACCATCGCAGACCAAGCAGACACGGTGATGTTACCTGTTGTGCAGCAGTGACTCGGCCTGCAACTCCATTTATGCCAGTGGCTCAGGAGTTACATGGGGCACAAGCAGCAATAAATTGTGCCGGGCTCCCATAAAGGAGGCACAGGACGCACAGGACGGAGGGGACGAGCTCCTCACCACAGCCAGCAGCGAGTCATGTTTTTACAAAACGACACCACACCCCGCGAGGCCCCAGGGATTAATCTGAGCACTATTCCTTCTTTTGCATTATTTTTTTCTCTCCTCGTGCAGCGTGCCTCTTTGGAAAACTCTGGTTCTTCTCTTCAGGAAGAGCCCCTGTGGCACCCACAGCAAGGGGCGCTGCCATGCTGAGCCCGGGCCGAACAGCTCCAGGCCCTCGCTGTCGCCGGCAGGTTGGAAGCACCCCTGGCAAAACCCCCTCTGGAAAACACCCAGGGGCTACAAAGCAGCCGTGAACCCCCAACCCACGGCACAGACACACACGAGGCTTGACAGAGGCCCCTCCCTGACGGCAGCACACAAGTCGCAGGGCAGTTGATGGTGGCGGTGGGGGTTTTTCCAAACTTCCCCATGCGGAGGGAATGCCCGAACCTGGGTACCAGAACAATCCTCAGCTCTTCCGAACACCCACGAGCCCCAGGCCCCGCTGTCACTGCCACGAGGCAGCTGTGCCACCAACCTCTGATGCTGACACCCCCTAACCAGTATGGGTTAGACTAAAAACTATACAAACCACCCTCATTTTTTCGCTTGCTTGTAAATACTTATCGCGGAAGTGATTTGGAAAGCTGTAACTGTGCCAAGGACATAGCTGGAACAAAGTTCTCAGCAGTTTTCCTCCCCAAAAGTCTCCTCACCCCAAATATGGAGCAGAGCCCTTGCACAATGCCCTCACCATGCGGCTCCCTTTGCTTCCGACCACAAAACGTGGCGGTAGGCTGCTTTAATTAAAAACAGTACTGAGAAACCGGGTACATTAAAAACACGCCACGAAGAACAAGCAAACAAGCAAAAAGAACTAACAAGCCCTGACCTTTTTTTTTTTTTTTCTTTTTTCCCCCTAAGTAACTTAAACCCCTAAATCTCCTTGTTCTTTAAAAATACGCAATTAGGGGTTGCTACAGAAATGTACGAGTCACCTGCAGACAGCTCAGCTCAAAGCCCGGCTCGCTGCGGGAAACCCGGGATGGCGGGCATGCCCCGCAGCAGCGCGTCCCCCTGCCAGAGCCCCCATCCCCCGCGGCCCGGGACAGCCCCGCGGTACCCAGAAGGCGAGGCTCAGCAGCAGCAGCACGGTCTCGGAGGTGATGACTCCGCAGTCCATGTCGGGCGCAGCTCTGGGGCTGTGCTGCCGCGCCGGCCCTGGGCTCCCC
>VWYO01017341.1:1287-54648 GCA_013400275.1 Rhadina sibilatrix
GGATCCCGGCGGGATCCCGGGAGGAAATGGGCTGGACTGGGAGGGGGGAGGGGGGGCCGTCCTGGTCCCAGGGGGACCCCCACGCCCTCCCGCAGCCACGCCAGGAGCCGGGCCGCGCCATGGGGACTCTCCAGGACACTGTGAGCGACCCTGAGGAAAGGGGTACCCAGGGGGTCTCGGAGAATCTGTGGCCTCGGGTTCCGGAGAATCTGTGGCCTCGGGTTGGGGGTCCATTATGTCCTGGGGCGTTTGGGGGTGTGATATACTTGGGAATGTCTGGGGGTTCCGTTTGTCTGGGGGGGTTGGAGTCCCAGTCCCTCGGGGTGGGTGTGCTGGGAAGGAGGGAGCCCCTTCAGCACCCCCAGCAGGACCCAGCTCTGAGCTCCCCACCCTCCTTGCACCAGCTGCACATTTTGGGGAGATGGAGGTTGCATCCCAATATGTGGGTGAGAAAACACTTGGTCCTTCCTGCTCCTGAGCTTTCGAGCACACCCAAATTTGGGGAGGGGGTGACTTGAGGGGGGTTCGTCCCCTCTTGTGAGTGTCTGTTTGCCTGGATGGATCCCTGACCCGTGTGCCGACGGTTTTGGGTGTGAGGACCATGGTCTTGGTCCCCCTGGCCGTACAGCTACTTGAGGGGCTGGAGGGGCTTCAGGACTGTGGGTTCAAGACAGGAGCGAGAACCCGGAGATTCAAGCTGGGAAACGAAGGGAAGGAAACGCTGTCGGGAAATTGCCGAAAGCTGCTGACGGAGAGAAAGAGAGAAAGAAGCTGAGCAGGGCCAGTGCCCCGGGCGGGGGGCAAAAGAGCACCTCCTCCCCCTCCGGATGGGAAGGTGGTGGTTTGAGGATGTCCGAACTGTCACTCAGCACGGGGGTGGGATGTGAGACTCTTCACTGCCCAGTGCAGTGATATGGGGGTTCCTGTGATCCCTGTGGGTCCCAGCCTCCCAGAACCCAACTGGGCCTGACCTAGGAGGGTGCTGACAGCTGGGCAGGCTGTGAACCCCAGATACAGCCCCCCACAGGGATCTGGGGGTGGGTAAAGGAGCCACAACTCCCAGCCTAGGGGGTAGAAAACCCACCCAGATGGGTGGTGGTGGGCAGACTGCTTTTAACCCAGACCACCAGTGCTGGGGTGGCAATGAGGAGTGGATGATATGGTGGGGCAGAGATGCAGCCCCAGCCATCCCTGGCGTGTGAGGCCACAGTGGCAATGGGATGTGGCCCAGGATGTATGAGAAGTGAGTGGTGGGGCTGGATCCTGCCCCTTCTCCAACTCATCCCAGCCTAGGGTGGGTGAGGAACAGCTCATCCCCCATAAAATACCACAGGACTTCTGTCCCCATTGATGTCCTGGGTACTGACTGCACCTGGAACTCCCATCCCCAAGCCTGGAGGGGCATATAGGGGGTATACAGGGCTTGGGGCATTATTATCGCCAACACCCTGCAGTGGGGTGAGGCTGAGAATGTGTTTCTCCTCTCCCTCCCTGCCACTAGCTCCAATGTAATTACCTGCAGACTGGATCATGAATCAAACCCTAATTGATACATGTTCACAGCCTGGAGAAGCAGGCGGGGTTGAGGGGGCCCCCACTGTCCCCAGGGATTGGGAGGGGCTGTGGGCGACTCAGGCACCTTTACCCACCTGCCAGGGAGTGGGGGGCCTCAGCCAGCATTGTGGGGTTCCTCCTGCCTCAGTTTCCCTCTGTGGGACCAACCATGTTCAGTGGGCTGAGGACCTGTTGAGAGCAGTGAGGGGACATGCATATGTGGGCGTTTGTCCTTGTGTTTCCTCTGGCAGACACAAACACATCAGCAGGGCAATAAAGGGGAGGAAAGGGCCTTGGCGGCTTCTTTCCATTACATGCGGCAAGGCTGGCTTCCTCCCACACTCAGCAGGGCCGGGGCTGTAGAGCTAGATCCCCAAACTGGGATGGGTGGGTGCACCCCAGTGTTTCCCAGCCGGGTGGTCCCCACAGGCCAAAGGTGTGGGGGTCTCAAGGAGTGACTGCTTGCAGGTGTGGAGTCAGCCTGTGCTGGCACTGCAACGTCCTGGTGCTGATTTTTGAGGGGCAGTGGGGTTTGGGATGTAGGTTCCAGTGCTCTCATGCCCCATGACATCACTTGAGAAGGGAGGTCTGAGGTGAGAGTGCCCTGCTGCACCCCAGGCAGGGGAGTTGAGATGGGGATGTTCCTGCTGCACCCCAAGCAGAAGGAATTGGAGGGGATTAGTCCTGCTGCACCTTGGGCAGTGAGAATCTGGGATCAGGATGCTCCTGTTGCAGGGTGACATGGTGGCATCTTCTCCCTGAACGGGATAAGCCCCGTGGGTGACCTTGGCTTTTTGGAGTCGAGCTGTGACATTTGGCAGGGAGATGATGGGCTGGGATCCCCTGAAAGCCTGGGTCAGGAGAGTGGCCCTCTGGCAGCCGAGTCCATGGATTTGGGGACTGGCCTGGGACCTTTGCAGCTGAATCCCGTTGCATATCCACCCTGGCCACTCCGTGGATGTGGGGGAGAGGATGGTGGGGACCTGCCTGAAGGAGCCAAAGGTTGGAAAATGCCACAGAGCAGAGCTAGCTCCCGAGTCTCCCTCCTCTTGGTGCAGGAAAGATCGCTGCTCCTGGCCTGGCTCTGGCAGATGCAGGGTGTCTGGCACCTTTGGATACCCTGGCCACAGCTTTGGAACCCCCCCATAGACAAAGAGGGGCTGGAGGCCAGACCCCAGGCTGGGTGCTGACACATTAAACACCAGCACTGTGATCCTTTCTGCCATGTAATGGGCTTTGCTCTTCTCCTGGCTGTGCCTCAATTTCCCCATCTGAATAGCGAGACTCTCCCCCCAATTCTTAGACCCCTTCATGGCAATTAAGAGCGGCATCCCACCACCAAACCCTCTCATACATGAAAATAAGAGCAGCCCCTGTACAGACAGAGTGAAACCCCTTGCGGGGGAGGATGGGGGGAGGCGGGGGCAGCTCTGCCAGCCCCCAGTCCCCTACACCCTGCTCCGAAGCACTGCCCAAATCGAATTCCTCCCCAGCTGCAGATGGCCAGGAATTCAATTTTTCCAGATCCCATCAGAGGCTGATAAATGAGGTCCCTAATCACTGTGCAGATCCCATTAGAGCCAGCCGTACCAGGAGGGGATGCACGGATGGCTGTGGGAGCACTGCATCCTCCTTCCCATGCTACTGATTTCTATCCCCCCAAGGGACCTAGATGTCCCCTGAGCCCCTCTCTGGCTGCATCCCCAGAGCTTTGCCATGATGGTCCCAAGCAGAGCCAGGCACAGAGACCCCTGCATGGCTAATCCACCAGAAAACAAAGAAAGTCCTGGAAACTCAGCCGGGTGGCCAGTGTGGATGGGAAGGGGACTGTGTGCCAGGGAAATTTTTCCAGCAATGCCACATCCCAGGAATGCGCAGTGCCCTCCCAGCACTGCCACTGCCAGCACCCAAAGCTTGATGCCAGCTGGGTGCCCAGATGTCTCTGTCCTCTGGGGTGAAAGCACCTGCATACCAGGGATTCTTCTAACCATGGAGCAGTTTCCCTGCAGCTGCTGTAGGAGGGTCCATATGCTCCTCTCTGACATGGGTTAGGGACAAGCGACAGTGATATTCCCCCAGCCCTCACCACCTTCTTTCTTAGAACAGTGAACTAATTAGTGACAAACTAGTGACAGATCATTAGGCTAGTGGCCGAGCCGGCTGTTCCAAGAAGTCCACGATGTTCTGGGGGCGGAAATCCTTGAGGAGTGTGGCTGCTGTCCCGATTTGTCCTGCCCAACAAAGGGACATCAACAGGAAGCAACCTTGACTCTGGCCCTGTTCTCTTGGCCCCGGGAGGCCAGGCCAGGATATGGGGGAACGGACTAGGAGCACCCCAAGGGCTTGTGAGCTGCCAGAGGTTAGGAAATTTGCTTGGTTCAGCAAAACATTCCACTCAGAGTGTAGTGGGGTCCTCAGGGAGTGGCATCTGCCTGGTTCCAGGCTGTAGAAAGCCCATGTGCAAATGGTCTGTGCAAATGTCAGGCTCCAGTGAGGCTGATGTATGGGTGAGGAGGAGGAATAGGAGGATGGGATGAGGAATGCACTGAGCTCTGGGGAGGCACTGGGCTCAGCATGGCTCATTCCACCTTGACCAAACTCTAGTGCCATTCTAAGCAGGTCTTGCGCAGCCATGACTCTTTGCAGGTGGGGAAACTGAGGTAGGAAACCTCCACAGAAAGGGAAACTGAGGTATGCACAGGCATGCAGGGCTACTTCTGTGCTTTTTTTGGGATGGCTGACTCCACAGAGCTGCATCCACCAGCCCTTGGAAGCCTCAGCCTGGATCACTGGGTGCCAGGGTGGCCCCATTACAGGGTCCTGCACCTCAGCCATGTTTCCCATCCATACATTGCACCAAGACCCCAGGCAAATGACCATGAGGAGACAAGAGATATCCCAGAAGTGTTTCCTTCCTGTTTGCCCTCATTATGCCCCTGGAAAAGATGAGGTAATTAAGGAGCTACCGTGTTACAGGTTGTTGCTGCCTGATTAGATTAAAGCAATGTAATTTGGGACTAAGAGTGGTGCTGGGAGGAAATGGATGGATGGCTTCCCAGCTGGAGTTGGGCAGAGCTGCCAGCTCTACCTTCCATCCATTCCTCTATCCTCTGTTGCCCTGGACCTTGCTCCAGGGACACTGCTGGAGGGTTATCAGGGGTGTTACTTTGGGAGACTAGAGATACTTCCTCTGTTTTCTCAACCCTACAGAGAGGATTTCCTGGGGAATTGTGGCTATGGAGCAGAGGGAAGGAGCCTGGAGCAGTGTGGGGGGTGACAGGGACAGGGTGACAGGGTGTCAGCAGTGTCACTCAGCCCATGGCAGAGCTGAAGGATATCAGGGATGCTTCTGGGGGTGTGGGAACAGGGATGCTGCCTCTTATTTCCCCAGCTCTGTGGGGAGGATTCCCTGGAAAATTGTGCCTTTGGGCCTGGGGGAAGGAGCAGTGCGGGGGACAGGGTGACAGGGTTTTAGCAGTGTCGCTCTGTCCACAGTACAGCTGGTGACAGCGAAGCTGTAACCTGCTGCCTTTGGGAGTTGCTTCCCTGCTCCTTAGCTCAGTTTCTCCACTCATACCCCAGTGTCAGAAGCTGGTGATCTCCTGCCTGGTCCCACTTGGTCCCATTTGGTCCTGCCTGCTTGCTGGTGTTGCCAACACACAGCCAGAGCTTGGCTATATTTAACTACCAGGGCTGGAGCACGAGGCTGAGCAGCCAGGGGAAAGCAGCCCCCCAAGACTGGAGTGGGGCTGGGGCAGCTCAGCATTGCTGGATGTGGGAGAGGAGGATGAATCATGGCTCAGGGATATTTTGGGATATTTTTAATGCCGCCAGATTGCTCAGCAAATGCTTGGGCAGGGGGGTGCGGGCGCAAGCTGGCTGTTTGCTGGCAGCTGTGGCTCAGTTTGGGGGCCTAGGGGGATCAGCTGCTCCTTGTGATGCTGTCACCCTGCAGCCATGCATTGGAGAGGTGACAAAGGCAGGGACATCTGTCCCCATGCACTTGGAAACAGCCCTGGGTGTGATGGGTGGGGGAAAAAGGGGCTCCTGAAACAGCATCTTCCTCCTTGAAGGGGAGGCAGGAGGGGAGGAAGTTTCCCTGTCACTTTCCCTGGAAAGCGGAAAGGGCTGGGAAAAGGCAGAGCTGGGGCATGGGAGAGGGTAAGTGTCTCTGCCTGCAGGGTTGCAGTGGGTAGGGAGCCCTTGGACTTGGACAGGGACAGGTACCCAGGCACCCTGTGGGTAGGACACAGGGAGCGGTGAGGGGCTGTGCGAGTGGAGGTAGGCTGCCTCCCAGGAATCCAAATGGGAGTTTGCTCTTCACCTGTCAAATGTAACAAGATCCAGAGGCTGGTGGCTAAAATAGCATCCTGTCTGACGAAACTGCAGTGGGAGGGAGCCCTAAGCCCCCAGCCCCGGCACTCAGCCTTGCAATGAGGTCACCACATCGTCACCCTCCTCATCCAGGGCTCTGCTTGGTAGGGAATTCCCTAGGGAGCAACTTCTCTGTCCTTGATGTCTGAAAAGCCCCTGTGAAAGACATTGGGGCTGGTGAGACAGGCTGCAGGGGGGTCCTTTGCCCTGTGCCAGACCCCTCCTTGCTGTGTTCTGCACTCCCAAGCATCCAAATCCCTTTGCAACCAGAGCCTGTAAAATCCATTGGGAAGCATCTCCACAGGATGTGGGTACTGGGATGTGCTACCCTCAGGCACAAAGAGCTGCGCACTTAGCATCTTGGATGCTCTAATTTGATTTGGAGCCAACAGTTGGGGGTGAAGTTGTCCAGACAGAGCGATGTCCAGCTCCATCCCAACGGTGATTGCTCAGGCAGGGGCTAATAGACTAATCCACTGCTGAAATTAATTGGGCTCATTTTCCTTGCGTTCACAGATGGATAAAGTCCCATTGGAGGGCAGGAGCCGACTGGGCTGTGAGGGCTCACTGTGCCATGGATGCCTCAAGCTCAAGCTCACCTCTGGCAGATCATTTACTTGGAATTTTTACAGCAAAGCTGGGCTGGAAGCTCGGCAGGGAGATGATTCATTTCCTTGAGGCTCCTTGGGGAGGGTTGTGGCAGGAGTCTGCCACAGAAGCCTGGGCTGCTGCCAGCATCCCCCTTCAGAATCAGCACCCATGGGTGCTCTGGCAGTGATGGAAGGATCGATCCATCTGGGGCCTCCCCAGCCTAGCATCCCCTTGCAAGGCAGGGTGGAGGTCCTGCAGCCCTGCTCAGCACTCCTCTGGGAGCAGGATACTCCCAGGCACCCAGTATTGCTGCCTGGCTCTCTGTGCCTGTTTTCCCATGGTTATAGGGGAATCCAGTGTGTGGCAGGTCCCAGTTTTGAGCTCTGCCTCGTGCAAAGTCTACTTGCTGAGTGCTCAGGTGCGTCCCTCCTCAGAGAGAGACCCCAAGTTCCAGGTACCCTCAACAGGGCTGAACATCCCAGTAGGTGCCTCACTGCACTGGATCCAGCCTCTACCTGCTGCTAGGGGGCTCCTCCTCACCCTTGGGGGGCCTCCATTCATCTCCCAGGAGCAAGGCCAGGAGAAGGGCTGCAAGCTCAGAGATCTGAGACCCCGTGAGGTCAGTGTCCTCCTCCTCTGGGCTGCCACCCTCCACATGTGTGAAACGAACCTTTCTGGAGAGGAAGCTGGCCAGGATGGGATTTCTCTGTTTCATAAACACCTAGAGAAGCTGGGGGTGCCATGGGGGACAAACCAAGCTTCCACAGCTGGTGGTGGGGGGCAGGGGACAGACATGGTTGATCCTCTCGAAAAAAGTCATATTTTCACTGCTGGTGAATTCCCTCTGCTGCTGGAAAAAAAAAANTTTTAAATCCCAGCAGGATATGTGGAAGCCTGGGATGGGGGCTGGGGAGCCTGTGCTGAGGCATCCCCACCACCACATGCATGGGGATAGGATGCTGCTGCAGCTATCCAAAGAGGAAGAAATGGCAGGGGAGAAAAAGGGCCATTTTCCATGAGGGAGAGAGCAGGTAGTGCCCTGGAGGCTGGCCTGTGGCAGGTTTTGGCTTTGCTAGAGTGGGGCAGGTCCATGCTGGAGCAGAGACAAATCCTTACTCTAAGGAGATGAATGGTGTCACTAATCTTCCACCAGCTCCAGTGGGAATTTTGAGGCAGATATGGCTCTGGTGTTGCACTGCACCATGAGATGCTGGCCAAGGAGAGCTGGCAAAATTCCTGCCAGCATTGAGGTCCCATGGGTCACCCTGTCAGTTTGGGAGTCTGGCAGGGTGAGACCAGAATCATTTTCCTCTCAGGCCAGAGAAAAGTTGACAACACTCCCGGGGTGGGTGCCCCACAGGGCCATGTGTGTGCACCATGGGGACAGGACAGGGACAGGGTGCTGTTCACCTGCTCTGCAGGAGCAGCATCCTCAGCTCCTGGGGCTGTCAGCGATGCCATGCTGTGTCCCCTGCCCACACCCTGTCCATGGAATTGTCCCCAAAGCCCTCTCTCCATGCCCATTTCCAGACAGCATTTCCCTCCAGAGCTGCTGGGTGTGCAGCACCTGGGATGAAGGTGTTGGATTCTGCTCCAGCAGTTAGGAATTGCAAACTCTCTGTGCTTTCTCCTGTTTTAATGAAGTTAGTTAACCCCCTGTGCTCACTTGGGAAGTTTTACCATAGCTCAGCCCTCCATGGAAGCTGGTTTGCAGAGCAGGTTGCTGGGAGATCTCCCTGGGAAAGCTTTGGTACCCTGCCCCATTGGGTGCAGGTACAGGGCTGGGTGAGTCTGGCTCGGTGGGTCCCAGTGACAGGCATGGGGTGACCAATGGTTTAATCTCTCCACTGGTACTGGGGATGCATGTGCCAATGCAGCCTCATCCAAACATCCCGACATCTATGGAGTAGTGATGGATCTGGAGGAGCCCTCACCCAAACTGGAGTACTGCATTGATGGTGTGGATTGCTGGGAGTAGGACACAGGGGACTCCACAGGAGAGGGAAAGGCTGTTTATGGCACTAACTGGCATGTAGCTATGGTGGTGGCTCTGGCTGTGCTGGCTCTGAGCCCAGGCTGTGTCCTAGCAGAGACCCCAGAGTAGGTCTGCACCATCCTCAGGGCTGATGGACATGGGGTGACAGGGGATGAGGGTACTGGGGTAAACCTCTGCTCTAGGGTGCAGGATGTAGACTGGGAGTGGGATGAGCAACTGGGATATGCAGGATGAGTGGAACAAGTGTAAAGAGTGGGATGAGCCATTGAATGGGATGAGCCATTGAGTGGGATGAGTGGGCTGAGCTGGATGAATGGAACAGGCAGGGTGAGTGGGATGAGTGGGATGGGCAGGACGAGTGGGACAGGCAGTTGAGTGGGATGAGCCATCAAACGGGATGAGCTGGATGAACTGGATTAATATAGTGAATAGGCTAAGTGAAATGAGCAGGATGAGTGGGAGAAGCAGTTTAGCAGGATGAGTGGGATAAGTGGGATGAGTGTGATGTCCTTCCCAGCCCACCCTCACTCTCCCTACCTTCTTGTTAGGCTGCAAACCCTCCTGCCAACCTCTGCTGCTGTCTCCTTGTCTTGGGAATATCTTTTAGCTCCTGCAGCTTTCCCCTCAGTGTTTCAGGGATGGACCTATATTCCCAGCCCTAATAAAGCCACCACCCATGTCCAGCTGCCACCTGTCCATCCCCACACCAAGAATGCCACTGGCATTTGATAGCCCAAGCAGACCCAAGGGACCTGCTCAGGCTCTGCCCTATCTTCGCCTGGAGAGAGGGATGGCAGGACAGCCACCTGCTAAGGCCTGGCTGTATTCTACAGTGCATGTGTCTCCAGTGTGAGTAAGTGACTGGAGATGCGGCCCTGTTGGAATAACATCCAGTGCCAATGTCTTCAGCTGGAAGCACCCTCACCACCAGCCACGCTCCCAGTGCCACTTGGATCTGGCCTCATGGCCAAGTATGCTCCTGGGATGGGTGGGTGGGTGGGTGGGTGGCATGGCCCTGTGAGGGGCTGCTGTCCTGGGTAGGGTCATGGGGTGCATGACAGTCCCCAGGTCTGGTTATCAGGCTTCATAGCCTGGAGCCACCTGGCAAAACTGGGACCAGAGGAAGAGCAAATCTCAACACCATTATCCAGTGTCTGATTTGGAGCATCTACTATTTCCTTATCCCAGTCTCCCAGACAAGGGCTGGAGGCAGGAGCAGAACTGGGAGGATCGCACCACAGAGCCTGCTGTGCCCCCCAGTTTCTCCATGTGTCCGTCCCAACACCTCTGTCCCTCCATGGGGTTGTAATCCCCAGATGAGCTTTACTCCATCTCCTCACCCCACTTCTCTTCCCAGTGGTGCTTTACGACATGGCTAGGCAGTGTGGCTCAGTGCCAAAGTATCGTCTCCCTTTTTGGGGACCTCCCACCTTCCCACATGATAGACATTGACCAACACAGGAGGGTTTGTCTCCAAAAAAGGCACCAGGCAGACTGGAGACCACTGCAAGGGATCTGGGGGCAGAAGGACCCATGCTGTGGCAGGGATGAGAGAGGATGGGTGCCACAGTGCCCTTTCCCATGGTATCAACCCCCAGTAACCCCCTGCACTGCTCTTGTCTCTCTGCAGGATGCTCTGCTGAGCCTGGGTGCTGCACTTGATGCCACCACACTGCGTGATGCCCTTCGCCATGCTCTTATCACCCTGCTGCCCGCTGTGGTAGGTGGTGGGTGCCTCTGCATCCCCTGGGAGGCTGGAAGGAATGGGGAGCAGAGCATCCTCCTTGGGTGGATGGGGTTTGTGGGGGTTGCTGAGACCATCCCCTGGACTAGAGGGAGCTCTGGAGGGAGTAGAGAGTGGATTCTCCACTGGTTGATGCTGGGGTTCAGCCTGGGGTGGGGTCTCTTTATCCCCAGCCCACTGTGGAATTCTCCCCCTATATGGGCCGCCTGTCACCACCAGGGTGCTGGTGGTGGCCTTAGTGCTCATGGTGGCCCCAGGATGCTGAGGGTGCTGGTGGCTGTGATCCTGGTGACCCTGATGCTGGTGGTGGCTGGGCATTGTGCCAGTGCCACTGAATGGGGCCCCCTAGCCATGGCTGGATGCAAATGGTGCACACATGTACATGTGAGGGTGCACACCTGTGCATGACTGTGTGTGTACAGGGGTGTATTTGTAAATGTGTGCATGTGCAACTGTGGGTGCGCACATATGTTTATGCACACGTGCGGCTGTGCACACATGTCTGCACACACGCGTGTGCTTCCCCTCTCCTCCAGGAGCATGTCTATATCTACCTGCTGGATGGGGACACACGGCTGCTCTGTGATGACCCCCCCCATGAGCTGCCGCCCAACGGGAAGCTCAGGTGAGCTCGGCCGCCTCCCCAGCCCTGGGCATGGGCACACGCGTGTGGCCCAGCTGGTGTGCATGAACAGGCATGTGCATGGAAGGCAAGAGGGTTCCCATCCCTGTCCCCATCTCCATCCTCATTCCACCTCCATCCTTGTGCCCATCCCCTTTCCCTTCTCATTCTCTTCATCCTGGGTATGCACACGTGCACAGGGGCTATGTATATGTACAAGGACACACATGTTGGCGCAGGAGCTTTGTGTGTATGCAGGAAGATACACGTTTGTGTCCAGGGGCTGTGCATGTGTGCAGGGTCACACATATGCACGTGTGTTGCATAGTCGTGGAAGCTGTCCCTACCCCATGGGTGTCTCTGCCCAGGGGGTTAACCCCCTCCTGGGGGTTTTCCTTCCCAGGTGCCCTTCCCAGGGGGTACTCAAAGTATCCTTGTCCCCACAGGGATGCTGTGCAGAAGCAGAAGCGGCTGGAATGTGGGGGGCTGCTCCCTGCCGAGCTCCCTGGACGGCACCTGGGACCCCTGGCAGCGCCCCTGGCCCCTGGCACACAAGGTGGGAGCTATGGGAAGGGTGGTCTTGGAGAACATGGGGGTATGGGCAAAGGGCTGGGTGGTAGGTAGGTAGATGGAGGCACAGGGAGGGGAATGGACAGGGGAGGAGATGGATGGACGGATGGATGGATGGTTGGTCCAGAGGCAGTGGCTGAGACAACAGTGTGTGGGTAAGTGATGGATGCACAGACAGGTGGATAGAAACAGGATGGAAGCATGAGGGACAGGTGGGTACTGAGACTGAGGGGTGTTGTCAGGGACAAGTAAGCATGGAGGTGGGCAGATTGATAATGGATGGTTTGGAAGATGGATAAATGGCTGGCTGTCTGGGTCATGACACATCAGGATGTAATGGGGACATGCACCCCAAGAGCTGAGTTCCACAGCTCCAGGCTGCCCCTGGGGCCCACTTGGGACTGACACTCTCTTGCTTGCAGTACTCATCATCCCGCTGGTGGACAAGAACAGTGGGGCTGTGGTATGCGTCATCTTGGTGAGTGCAGGAACAGGGGCAGGGGCTGTGGAGACAGGGCCTGGACATGAGGGTCCTGACATCACTCCTGCTCCAGGTACACTGTGGCCAGCTGAGTGACTCAGACGAGCAGAACCTGCGTGCGTTAGAGAGACATGTGAGTGACTCCTTCTGATGTGTGGGACCTGCCACCTGGGGACCTACCACCCTTTCCCCCAGCCCTGCTGTTCCTTGTCCCTTCTGCCCAACCTTGCAGGCCCTGGTGGCATTCCGGCGCCTGCAAGCCCTGCAGAAGTTGCAGCCCTGGCCCCAGGTCAGCCTCTCTACCAGCTCCTCCCAGACCTCTCTGGCCAAGCCTGAGAAGGCACCTGACAGCAGCTATAATGACCTGGACTGCAAGATCCTACAGCTCTGTGGTGAGTGGGGGCGACACTGGGAAGGGTGGGGTGTGTGGACAGGATGAAACCATGTTCAGCCCCACATGGTACCATGACCCTCATACAGGTGAGCTGTATGACCTGGATGCCACTTCGCTGCAGCTCAAGGTCATCAACTATGTGAGTAATTGCTCCACCAGTCCCCTGTTCCTATCTGCCCCCAGCCCCAGGACACACCAGGGAGCCCTGTTTCATTTCAAAGCAATAAAATTCCCCAAAGCCAAGAAAAGCCTCAAGCATCAGGTGTGCAGTCATCAGTAGTGACCAGAGTGAGCAGCCTTGTAACAACCATCAATAGTGTCCAGAGTTAACAGTGCCACCCTCACCCCAAAACCTCCTTAAGAGTACAGGTTCCTCTCCTGCTCTCTATCACTCTGTACCACAGTATGACCCTCAGTACTGCCCAGAGTGAACAGCCTTCCCCTTGCCATTAGTAGTCTCCAGAGTCAACCTGCTCAGTGACGGGGAGGAGGTTCTGGGGAGGGGCACCTGGTTCTCTGTGGTATGTGTGGGTGCCCTGGCCACAGGGAGGCAGAGGAGGGGCCGGATCCTACCTGGGGAGTGCTTGGAGCAGGCTGGGGTGCTGATCCTCTCCCTACTCCCCAGCTGAAGCAGGAGACCCAATCTCTGTGCTGCTGCCTCCTGCTCGTCTCTGAGGACAACCACCAGCTCTTCTGCCAGGTAGGTGCCACTGGGCCAGTCCCCCAGCCCTGACCCCCACAGAGGATTACATGGCACCTCCTGACATTGTGTCATCCTCATGGGCACCCCCTTCTTCCTGTCTTCCAGGTGGTGGGGGACCGTGTCTTGGATGAGGAAATCAGCTTTTCAGTGAGCATGGGGAGGTGGTGAGGGGTTGAGAGGTCAGGGGGATGGGCAATGTGTGCCATGCACTAACATGTCCCCTCTCCCTGCAGCTCACCTTTGGGCGCCTGGGGCAGGTGGTGGAGGATAAGAAGCCCATCACCTTGAAGGACATCAGTGAGGTGGGTACCAGCTGTGTCCCTCCCACACCTGGGGACATGGGTATCACCCCAGTGTCCCATAGGGCTTCCTGGAGGGGGTCAGGGATGCTGGTTCCAGCCCCATCTCGTCTCTCCCTGCAGGAGGAACACAAGCAGCTGAGCAGCATGTTGGGCTGTGAGGTCACTTCCATGCTCTGTGTCCCTGTCATTAGCCGGGCCACCTCCCAGGTGGTGGCACTGGCCTGCGCCTTCAACAAAATGAGCGGGGAGAGGTGAGCAGCATTTTGGCTGGGACTCTGTGGGGCTGCACTCCCACTTTTGGGGTGCTGGAGCATCGTCGCCATGGAGAAGGGGGGGGACCAATGGGGATGGAGAACTGAGGTGTGCCCCCGCCAGCTACACAGACACGGATGAGCACAAGATCCAGCACTGCTTCTGCTACACCTCCACGGTGCTCACTAGCACCCTGGCCTTCCAGAAGGAGCAGAAGCTCAAGTGCGAGTGCCAGGTGAGCATATGCAGGGCCATGTCACATGCGTGTGTGTGCCCCATCTTGCACTAGTCACTGATGGTATCTTCTCTGTCCCCTAAGGCCCTGCTGCAGGTGGCCAAGAACCTCTTCACCCACTTGGGTAGGTGCATGGGAGAGCACCCACGGTGACGGATTGGAATGGGGAATGGATGGCCAATCCCCACTCCCAGCCCTGGAGGATGGTGGCACTGGGGTCTCTGTCCCCAGCCAGGGAGAACCTAATCCACTTGTTGGGGAATGGTTACAGAGGAGTGATATGAGCAGAAAACCTGCTGCATGGCTGCATGCATGTATGTAGCATGACCACAGAGCTCTTAGAAACACGTGTGCACATGTGCAGCTGTGTGTGTGCGTAGCTGCACACATGTAGGTGCTGCTCACACGTGCACACGCCCCACACAGCCCCCATCCCTCTGTGCTGCCCAGACTTCCTGCCGGGACCCTGAGCTAAACCCTCCTCCCCTGCTTTCGTTGCACGAGTGGGGAACGAGGGGGCAGTGCTGCCTGGCTGAAGGTCCCTGACCCTTCACTGCTACCCCTGCAGATGATGTCTCTGTCCTGCTGCAGGAGATCATTACGGAGGCCCGGAACCTCAGCAATGCTGAGATGTGAGTGATGGTGGTGGGGCATGGGGGTGAGGGGACACAGGGGGGACACTGAGGTCCCCTGTGGGTGCGAATGTCAGTGGTGTGTCTTGCAGATGTTCTGTATTCCTGCTGGACCGGCTCAGTCATGAGCTGGTGGCCAAGGTGTTCGATGGTGGAGTGGTGGATGACGAGGTGAGCACAGGATGGAACTGGGGGGCCTGGGGTTGTGTCACTCCCCCCAGGCCTTGCTGGTGATCCTCTTCCCCTGCCCACAGAGCTATGAGATACGCATTCCAGCAGACCAGGGCATCGCTGGGCATGTGGCCACCACTGGCAAGATCCTGAACATCAAGGATGCCTACTCGCACCCGCTCTTCTACCGTGGGGTGGATGACAGCACCGGCTTCCGCACCCGCAACATCCTTTGCTTCCCCATCAAGAATGAGAGCCAGGGTGAGGGAGTGATGGGGGCACACTGGGAAGAGGGGAGCACAGGTTTGGCCCAGCAGGTGCCTTAGTCAGCAAGTGGTGGTTTGGTCATCCATCATGTGGACATGACACGGTCCCCAGCATTCAGGCTCAGGCACAGCATCATCCTAGCCTGGGAGCATGAATCCTGTTCGAGCACAGGGGAACGATCCTGGCTCAGCACTCTCCCCAGCATGTGAACACCATTCTGTCCCCAGCCCATGGGCACTATTCTGTTCCCAGCCCATAGGCAGACACATGGGCATGATCTTGTCCCAGTCCCATGGTCACAGTCCTGTCCCCAGCATCAGGGTACCATTCTGTCTCATGAATGTGGGCATGGTCCTCTCCCAGCCTTTGGGCTCAGTGCTGTCTCCTGGCATAAGGGCACAGTTCCTGGGTGTGATCCTCTCCCCCTGCAAACACAGCACTGACCCCAGCACACAGACACGATCTTGTCCTAGTCCATGGACTCAGCATAGGCCGTGGGCATGATCCTGTCCCCCTACAGACACTCAGCACTGTCCCCCCGCCCATGGCCATGATTCTGTCCCAGCCTCTAGGCACCACATTGTCCCCAGAATGTGGGTGTCATGCTGTTGCCAAACCACAGGCACAGCACTCTCCCTGCTACCCCGGCACAACCATGCCCTAAGCCCACGGACACAGTGCTGTCCCCAGCATACAGACATGACCCTGTCCCCAGCACAAGGGCCTGATACCCCTGCTGTCCCCCATCTGCTCCAGAGGTTATTGGGGTGGCAGAGCTGGTCAACAAGATCAATGGCCCTTGGTTCAGCAAGTTCGACGAGGACCTGGCCACTGCCTTCTCCATCTACTGCGGCATCAGCATCGCCCACGTATGTGCTGGGGGGTCCTCCATTTGGAGGGGGTCACACTCAAGGTGGGCTCCCAGCTCTGCCACAGCACAGAGGGATGGGGATGGGGGGGATGTGTGTGTGTGATCCCCAGTCCTTGGGGATAAGTGGTGGTGGCCATGGGATGGGAAAGGAATTCATGGTCACAAAGATGTGCTGTGGTGCCAGGGTGGGCTTGGGGGTGCTGGAGGGTGTCTGCCTATCCGCAGCACTCCCGTACCCTGATCCTGTCCCACAGTCCCTGCTATACAAGAAGGTGAATGAGGCACAGTACCGAAGCCACCTAGCCAATGAGATGATGATGTACCACATGAAGGTGAGATAGCATGAGGACAGGGACAGGGATGGGACCTGTGCTGCCAGCATGCTGCTCCCACACTTTACCCCAACGTGGTCACACGGTTGGGTGGTGGTGATACCCCAGGGCTCTCTGCTCTCACGTGTGGTTCACGTGGCTTTTGGGACACCTGGCGAACTGGTCACAGTGTGGGCTACTGGCTGTGGCTCCTGCAGGTGTCCGATGATGAGTACACCAAACTGCTGAGTGAGGGCATCCAGCCTGTGTCCACCATTGACCCCAACTTTGCCAGCTTCACCTACACGCCACGCTCACTGCCTGAGGACGACACCTCCATGGTGAGGACAATGGGGACAACTCTCAACTGCCACCATCCCCTGCCTGGTCTCGGTCAGGTCACAAATCCTAACCCTAGGGTGCTGGGGTGTTGGGGTGAAGGGACATGGCTGCACCCCTGAGCATTTTCTTGCTGAGCAAAGGTGGGGGTGGCTCGCTGGGAACCTTGCTGGGCATTGTCATTCCCTGCCACACACCCTGTCCCCTCTGCAGGCCATCCTGAGCATGCTCCAGGACATGAATTTCATCAACAACTACAAGATGGACCGTCAGACACTCACCAGGTGAGTCCCCATCCGTGTCCACTTTCCCTGTCTCCATCCTCATTTCCACCTCCATCCACATCACCATCCACATTCTCCATTCCCTTCCTCTTCCCCACCCCCTCCGTCCTTCCCCTGTCCATGCCCACGTTCCTGTCCCTGTCCCTGTCCTCATCACTATCCACCTTCTCTGTCCCCTGGCCGTATCCTCACCCCTATCCCTGTGCCCATCCCCATTCAGATAACTATCTACCTTCCCTGTCCCCATCCCCCTCCCGTTGCCCATCCCCAGCCTTTCCCCATCCCATCCTCATCTTCATTCCCATCCTCATGCCTGTACCTGCCTGGTGGAGATCTGGCCAGGTGGAGGTCCCTGTGGGGTGAGACTTCCCCCCTGCATGGCTTTGCCCCCTGTCCAGGTTCTGCCTGATGGTGAAGAAGGGGTACCGTGACCCTCCCTACCACAACTGGATGCATGCGTTCTCTGTCTCCCACTTCTGCTACCTGCTCTACAAGAACCTGGAGCTCGTTAACTACCTGGAGTAAGGCCAGGTGCTATCCCTGTCCCTGTTCTCTATCCCCTGGCCTGGCTGGGGTGCTTCCTGCTCTCCTGCCTGCCTCAGTTTCCCTCCTTCCCCTTCCCAGAGACATCGAGATCTTTGCCCTCTTCATCTCCTGCATGTGCCACGACCTGGACCACAGAGGCACAAATAACTCCTTCCAGGTGGCCTCGGTGAGCCAAACCCAGAGCTGGGATGGGGAAGGGGGAAGAGGGGAATATAGGGACAGCTGTGGGGGTCTTCACTCCCATAGTTCCATCATTCTGGCTGTTCTACCTTGCAGAAATCAGTCCTGGCTGCGCTCTACAGTTCAGAGGGCTCTGTTATGGAGGTAAGATCCCCCAAATCTCTCATTGCCCATCGCTCCTGGGTTCTGGCTGTGTGGCAGCATCCTGCTCCCTGCCTGCTTTCATGGTCCTGGCTTCTCCCACAGAGGCATCACTTTGCCCAAGCCATTGCTATCCTCAATAGCCAAGGCTGCAACATCTTCGACCACTTCTCCCGAAAGGTGAGCTCCCCACCTTAACACCTCTCTCAGGCCCGTGCCTATGCTGAGCCCCTGTGTCCTCTCCAGACCTCCTGCTCCCCATCCCCTGGGATCCTAGGGGATGTGGGAGTTGGCAGGGGCACAGAGATGGTCATGACAGCTGCCTTGCCCACAGGACTACCAGCGCATGCTGGACTTGATGCGGGATATCATCTTGGCCACTGACCTGGCCCACCACCTCCGCATCTTCAAGGATCTCCAGAAAATGGCAGAAGGTGATGCTCCTGGGATGGAAACTGGGACTGGGATTTAAGGGGTGGTAGGAACTCATCCCACCAAGGCTGAGAGTTGGCACAGGAGGTTCTTATGTCAGGAGTGATAAAGGCTGGGATATGACACAGAAGGTTCTGGCTGTCCCTGAAGTCCTCATGTGTGGCGTGATGGGGGCTATGGACCTCTGTCCTGAGCCCTCCCTCCCAACCGCTGCCACACTCTCTGCCCACAGTGGGATATGACCCCAAGAACAAGCAGCACCGCAGCCTGCTGCTCTGCCTGCTCATGACCTCCTGTGACCTCTCTGATCAGACCAAGGGCTGGAAGACCACCAGGAAGATTGCAGTGAGTGCCACACCATGGAGCTAAACACCCCGAATGCCACCTCACAACCCACATAGGCCACCTGCACACACCTGCCCCTCATGGAGTGGGTCCCTCCATGCAGGACCCTGGACCATGCAGCAGTCCCTCCAAACCAGGACTGTGTCCCTGCTTGATTCAGAGCTGTGGGGAGGGGTCTGGAGGGCAGGGGGGATGGTGGATCATCCCAGGCTGCACCCCCTGTGCTGACACCTGTCTCTTGCAGGAGCTGATCTACAAGGAGTTCTTCTCCCAGGGTGACCTGGTAGGTGCCACCTGGCAGGGTTGGGCTTGGCCAACGCTCCTAGAAAGCACTGGTGGGATGGGGGGCGTGGACAGTAAGCAGAGAGGTCTTGCTTGAGAATGGGGGAAAGTGCCACTGGCACTGACCCCCCTCTCCATCCATGCAGGAGAAAGCTATGGGGAACAGCCCACTGGAGATGATGGACCGGGAGAAAGCCTACATCCCTGAGCTGCAAATCAGCTTCATGGAGCACATTGCCATGCCCATCTACAAGTGAGCCCCAGCACTGGTGCTGGGATGGGGAGGACCCCCTGTCACCCCTACCTCCCTTAGTGTGGGATGGGGTGCTGTGTGGGAACCTTGCAGATGTTGAGGGGGTGTTTTAAGCAATGGGGATGGGGTTGCATTCAATTAAGGGGATTGTATTGAAGTAAGGGGGGGTGCAGCCCTGTGCTGATGGAGTGCATCCCCCATTCCCCAGATTGCTGCAGGATCTCTTCCCCAAGGCAGCGGAGCTCTACGAGCGGGTGGCCAGCAACCGGGAGCAGTGGACCAAGGTCTCCCACAAATTCACCATCCGGGGGTTGCCCAGTAACAACTCCCTGGACTTTCTGGATGAGGAATATGACCCACAGGCCCCTGACCCCCAGTTCAATGGCTGCCTGGAACCTGAGGCGGGGCAGCCCCCTGAGGCTGGGGCCGAGTGACGGAGGTGATGAGGGGGCCACAGCCATGGCTGGGCCGGGAGCATCCCCAAGCCTCGTCCCCCAGCCTATGGGGAGGAGGTTTGGGGGGATATCAGTGACTCTGGACTACTACGGCAAGGGCTGTGTGCTGCTAGCACTCACCACCGGTCCTTCCCTACCACTGGGTGACTATCTCCTCCCTCCGGGGCAGGTGTTCAGATGTCCTGTCCACCCGGTGGTCCCTGGGACATTGCCTTGGTGGCTGGGAGTACCAAGAGACACAGTGGGGCTGGGGGATGGATGTGCTTTAAGCTGCCTTAAGTCTGCAGATCCTGTCTCCACGGGGTGACAACAGGAATGATGTCCTTGGTGGACGCACCCATAGAGTGGTCAGTCACCATGACATGGGTGTGCATGGGTTAGCAGGACAGAGGGAGGTGGTGTGGGGCAGGATGGTGAGGGGCAATAGGAGAGCTGTGGGGTGGCTGTAGAGCGTATGGGGGGTGTTGCCATGAACCATGAATCAGGTCCACAGAAGAAGTTTGGTTCCAGCTGGAGGAGGCAAGAGACACCAGAGTGGGATGGCCACTGCCATGGGGATGTGCCTGCATCCTCTGCTGGGTTCCACACTAGAGAACCAGCTCTGGCCTCTTCCTAGCAGCTGCTGAGCATCTGTTGGCTAAAAGTCCCACCCCTCTAGGACCCCTGTACCCACTCACCTATGGAAGGGCTTATATCTCTCACACAGCCCAGTCCCATGCAACCACACAACCACATCCCCTACAAGGGCTACACACTTGCCAAGGCTGGGGGGTCCTGCTGCTGGTTTGCATGCAGAGGGGAGTCTGTGCTCCACAGGGGGTCCATCTGGTCCCATACATGTCCTTGCCGTGTCCCCACTATGTAGGTATTCCTCTGAGGTCTCCATCTGGGAGCGTCCTCACTGCAAGCAGCTTCTCTGGTGATGTTGTGAGCATCCCTAGCTCACAGTGGCTTCACAACTCCTGCCATATCAACCTCTGTGCATGGAACCTGCTGACATTTTGGGATCCCTCTGGTCTTGCAGACCACTGGACGTGAACCTCAGTTGTTTCCTGTGGTCTCTCTGGTCCTGCAGACCACCATGCATGGACCTCGCCATTTTCCTGTGGTCCCTCTGGTCCTACTTGGCACCATGCTTGGATGCTGTTGGTCTACCATGGTTGATCTGGTCATGCATGGACCCTGGTGTTTTCCCATGACTCCCTTCTTGTCCTGATTGCCATGCATGCACCCCACTAACCTCCTGTGGTTTTTCTGGTCCTGCAGACCACCATGCATGGACCTCAGTGCTCTCCTCTGGTTCCTACTGTCATACAGACCACTGTGAACAGACCCTGCTGGCCTTCCTGTGGTCTCCCCAGTCTCATAACCCAACCCATATGGACTCTCAGTCCCAGGGGCTCCACTAGCCTCCAGGGTTTGACCAGCTGTATGTGACCCAGGGCTCTGTCACCCCAGCCGAAGCCACACCCATGAGCAGGGAACTGCAGTAAGCAGCTTGTCCTGCTGGGGCAGAGCTGAAGAGGGGGCTTGGGCTGAGGCAGAGGGGGCTCAGCCTTGAGAGATAAGGGTGCACTGAGCCCCCAGGCTGCATCATTCAGCTTGTTGGGAGCTGGATGAGTCCACCACCACACCAGGGAAAGGCGATGGAAGCAGCATGGTAAAATTCTGGCACTGCAGGCATTGGTGTTGGTTGTGTTGGGATCAAGAGTGGACATGTGGCCATTTGCCGCCCCATCCCCACTCCTCTGCAGTATCTCATGGCACCATCCCAAGTGATGCCACAGCAGGTCCCTCCTGGATTTGGGCTACACAGTGGCTGCTTCTCTCCTTGGCTTGTCTGTAAGCAATGACTTGCCTGTGTTCTTGAGACTCCTGGAGCATCTGTCTGCAGGAGCAATGGGAGACCCCAACACTGAGCTGCTCCACGAGGATGAAGTGACCTGAATTCCTTTTGCCTTACCTACTCGGAGATGCCTTTAGTGAGATGCTTTGCCCAAACCCTGGTGGGACCCACCTGGTGACTGAGTCTGTCTGCTGGCCCATGGCTTTGCCACCAAGACCCCTTTAAGCTCTTCTCCTCTTCCCCACACTGCCATAGGGGGTGGGGATGGTCCCAGATGGCAGCAAACCAAGCTGCAAGAGGAGGACAGCAGTTCCATCCCTGTTGTGATGCTGGTACAGCCCTGGTACCAACACGCCAGTAGGTACAACTGTTCAAAGACAGTCCCTGCATCCCAGTGCTGATCCAGGGAGGCCTGATGATGCATGGATCTCTCCATCCAATAGATGTGGGGGTGTCCTGCACTTGGGTTCTGCATCCCGGGTACCACACCATGGTGGGGGCACACACAGATGCCCGTTTCCCAGTGTATCCCACTTTTCCAGCCCCTGTTGCTGGTGTGTGTAGGTAGTCAATGCTTTCCCAGCTCCTGCCCCTGTATATACCCCTCTGGATACTGGGGAGTGCAACTTGCACCTAGCCCAGCTCACCCACGAGTGTGCACAGACGTGTGTGGGTGTGCAAACCTCCTCCAGCTTTTCTGTCCTGTCTTGCGGCACTGGTTGTTCTGGACTCTAATGGAGCCTGAGGAGGAGATAACTTCTCTTTCTTTCTCTCCTCCTCCTTCTTTTCTTATTCTCCTGCTTGTCTTCCTCCTCCTTCTTCCCCTCTTCCTCCTTTTCCCCCTACTGTTTCTCCTTCTCCTCCTTCTTTATTATTATTTCTCTTTTTTGGTGGGTTTTGGTTTTCCTAAATAAATTTCATATGTCAACCTCCCTGTGACAGGTTGGTGGGTGGCCTTGTTGGGGTCTGGGGAGCTCCAATTAAGACTTAGGAACCCCAAAATCACCCTCACAGGGAGAATCCAGGTTGGGTCATGTAGCTCTGACCCCACAGGAAGCTCCAGCCCCTTCCCTGGATGTTCCACTCTTGTGGAATGCTCCAATGCCCCAGGATTCACCAATCCCCTCTGAGTGCTCCAGCTGCTCTGGTCCCTTCCCTTTCCTGTCTGAAATGTTCCAGAACCCCATGATGCTCCAATCCCCTGGGATCATCTTTCCATCCCCATCTACCAGGCTGGGACTCCCCAAATGCCTGGACAGGAGCAATGTTGGGACCCATCCAGCAACAGGGGGAGCTGGGCCCGTGGCAGGATCCAGCTTGGGCTGGGACTGCAGTGGGATCCTAGGGTGGCATGCAGAATGAGGACTGTGTCGGGACCCCTCTGTGCCTGGGCTGGGACTAGGCAGAATCCACCTGCTCCTCTAGCTCCTACAGCCATCCTTGCAGGGCCCCAGAGGGGACCCCCTAGTCTGCCCATCATCCGTGCATCAGGGCTGTGGTTTTCATTCCCGCCATCTGGCTAAGGAACAATTTATTACCCAAGATCAATGCAGCACTTTCATCACAGTGCAATCTGACAGCTTTATCCTGGACATTTGATACCCAGAGCAAAAGTCCCTGGAGGCTCTGACACTCCATGAGCTGCCAAAATTAGGGTGAAAAACTGCCCAAACTACCAAATGCCCCCATCCTGATCCAAGCGCCGGTTCAAATCCTGGGATTAAATCCCTTTAATCCTCCGACCATAAATCCCAGAGCAGGGCTTATGGTTCCCAGCCAGGAGCTGCCCCACTTCTGCCTCTGCTACCGATGGCTCCATGCCCTTGGGTGACATCCCTTCCTGGATGCATTAGCCTTCCCTCCAGACCCTCACCGCAGCCTCGGCTCGTCATTGCTTTCTGTCCTTTTGTCCCGGCTGATCCCTAAGGTGGGGTGCAGGTTTCCCCAAGGATCGGGTAGAGCAGACTGGACGTGCCCATTCTCGGCCCCCTCCATCTGCCCCACGGTGGCCGTGGGGGCGGGATGGGGAGGGGATGTTCCAGCTAGGGATTGACGTACCACCAGAATCACCTGAAGCCCGCTCCCCATCGGCTGCTCTGCGACAGAAGGCGGGCAGGAGGGGGACGCAGCCAATGGGGAGGCCGGGGAGGAGGACGGACGTGTTCCTCCAGGGAAGGTGGATTCTACTGGAGGAGGGGCGGGACACCTCGGGGGCGGAGTGTGTGCGAGTGTGTGTGTGTGTGTGTGTGTGTGTGTATGCATGGGTTGTGGCGCACATGTGTGCGTGTGTGTACGTGTGTGTCCGCGAACATGAGGTGTGTGTATACACATGGGGTGTGTGCGCGCACGTGTGTGTGCGTGTGCATATTCTGTATTGTGTGTGCGTATGTGTGTGCATGTGTGTTTGTGCAGGTGGATGCATGCGCGCACATCTGTGCATGTATGTGCACGCGCGTGCACATCTCTTCATGTGGATGTGTGAGTTCACGTGTGTGTGCACGTGTGTGTGCACGGCGGTTGCATGCAAGATGTGGGTGCATGTATGTACAAGTTGTGTCTCTGCGTTCACAGACACCTGTCCTTTGTATTCACACTCGTGTGTCTGTGTTCACACGCGTCTCTGTGTGTTCGCAGNCGGGCCGAATCCTGCCGAGTGCTTCCGAGCGTGTCCGAGCGACTCCGAGCGGTACCGAGCGACTCCGAGCAGCTCCGAACCTGCCCGAACGGTTCCGAGCGACCCCGAACCGGCCGGCGTGGCGTCCTCCCGGGCCAAGCCGAGCGGTTCCGAGTATTTCCGAGCCTGCTCGAGCGTTTCGAGCGGTTCCGAGCGGGCCCGAGCAGGGCCGCACCGGGCCCCGCGCCCGCCCCGCCGCCGCTCCCTCCACCATCCAGCGAGTAATTTTCCAAGCCCAGCCGGCGCTTCCCGGCTGAGCCCGCAGGATCGGCGGGGCCATGGGAGACAAAGGCACCCGGTGAGTGAGGACCGGGACAGAGCGGAGCCTCCCGTGGGGGGCATGCCTGGGCATGGCGGGGGAGGGGTGGGACAGGCGCTGCACTGGAGCCAGAGGTCCCTCGGGGCGGCCGCGCTGCTGGGATATGGTGTTCCCCGACGGGCAATGAGCACCCGGAGACTGGGAGTGGTAGGGGGATGTTTGGGGGTCCTGCCTTGGGTCCGTGGAGTTATCGGGGGCGTCACTGCTCCCACTCCATCAGATTTGGAACCTGGATGGATTTGGGATGGGGGAGGCTGTTGTCATCCCAGTGTCGCCAGGGACCCAGGCCCTGATGTCACTCCCAGCATGCGGCACAGCTGGGAGTGTCAGGGAGCACGTGCCAGCCCTGGAGTGCAGGGACGCGAGGGCATGCGACATCTTCATCCCATGGGAATGCTGCCATGGGGATGCTGTCTTTTGGGGGCCCCTTTGCAGAGGTGGATGGGGACCCGCCCTGTGCTCCCCAGAGCTCCAGGTGCGGACCATGGCAGGATCCGCTGGGCTGCACATTCTGCAGGAGGCTGTTGGGATTTGAGTGAGAGCCTGATGACGCCTGCCAGCCCTTGCAGGGAGGCCTGGGGGATCTCCAGTGACATCCGCTCATTGGCTGGCTCTGACAGAGTGGTCAAGGAGTTGACACTCCCATTCTTCACCCCATTCCCTTTCTGTCCCCTTGGCCATTAATCATGGTGGACCAGAGATTTCACCCCTCAACACTATTGCCCTCCCTTTGCTCATCCCCTTGTCCCCTTAGCATCTGGATCAGGGGGCTTCCGTGGAGGCTCTGTGCCACCCCCACCCCCTCCCATGGCCATGACAAGAGAGAAGGATGAGGGGGTCTGGCCCTGCCTGGGCAGAATCTTCCAGAAACATTGCAGAGTTTTGGGATGGCCAGATGGAAGTTGTGGGTTCATGTTGAACTCATCCAGCATTTTGGGAAGCGGCTGTTCCTGCTGCCAGCCTGCTGGGTGTTGGTGCCCCAGCCATGGCTGACAGCATCCTCTTCCTCCCTGCCCAATATCCTGAATTATGGGGAATTCACGTTGCATTCCTGGAGCAGACGGACAGCCCCACAAATCAGGGGGCTGGAGCACCCACTGGGTTCCCCCAACGTCTGGGTGCAAATCCCAGGATGCATCTGGTTTGGCCTCCAGGGTTTTTCAGGTGCCATGGGGAGCTTGGTGAGTGGCATTCCCATCAGCAGGCATGCCGGCAGGAGAGGCATGAGCTGATCTTCTCTCTGCCGACGTAGCGTGTACAGAGGGAGCCAGGAGGGTGAGGGGGCAGGAAGAATTAGGCTGACAAATCCCTCTTCCTCTCCAGTTTGGATCTCCAAACCCAAATCCACTGGGTGTGATTAGGAGGTTCAGCTGTGGGAACTAATTTACAATCTGATTCCCCAAAAGCCCATTTCTGCTGATTCCTCCTGTGGCACCCCACTTTTTCTTGGGAGTCACCAAACCCTGTAGTGGGAAGAGGAGCTGGAGGAAACAAGTGCGTTGGTGGCTGTTGGCATCACTGATCACCTTTCCCTGCTCATCCCCTGCTCTTCCCACTCAGCACCCAGCCAGGGCAGCTGCAACCCCACACAGGATGCTCAGCTATTGGAATTCCTGGCTGCTGGGTTTCCTAGGCTGTGGCTTGAGGGTGGTTTCCTGGTGGCTGGGAAGTATACCAGAGCCCACCTTGGCTGCCATTAAGCACCCCTTGCACCTTTTCTCTGGCCCCATAGTCCCATCCAGCCCCTCTGTAGCATCTTTCTGCCAGGGCGGTGACGTTCACCTGCCACCAGACCTGCTGCTCAGTCCTTCGACCATCCCATTCATCCCCCTGGATGAAGCCATAGGATCTGGGAGCAGGACAGGGATCTCCACTGAGAAGAGAAAGAGCCCTAGAAGGTAGCCCAGGAAAGGAGACTCCTCTTTTCTGGGTGTTGTTTGGAGATCAAACTGGTAGTAACAGCAGGATCCAGACACATCCTGGATCACACGGCTGAGGCATTTCCTTGCCAAAGAATTTGGTGGAGCTCTGACCCAGCTGGGGGATGCTGCTGCTGAGCATGGCAGGGGATAGATGGATGGGTGCAGCAGGAATGCAAAACGCAGAATTGGGCCTGTGGGATGCTCTTGCTTTGGGATTGGCTGACATGGTCCGCCAGGCTCATCCTGGCATAGCTGGCACCAAGCTGGCCACCACCACGGGGTTGTGCCAGTGCGTATGATGTGGTTTCTGGTGGTTCTGTAATCCCCGGAGGTCCATTCTAACGTGGTTCTAGCTTACTCTGCCAGCCAACCTTGTTATTGTGAGAGCTGGCAAAACCCCTGAATTCTCTGCCCCGGGTTCAAAGGCAATCAATGGTGTTGCCATCAGATCCCAGGGGAATGGGATGATGTTCTGATGCCCAGGGGAATCAAATCCTCATAAACCTTCCCAACCAAGATCCAGTGGATCCCACTCAATTATTGGCCACCCAATAAAGTCATCATTAGCCCTGCTGAGTGCCTAACAAGCTCATTAATCATGGGATCCATGGCAGGGAGAGAGCAGGAAAGATGGGATCTGACTGCGTGGCAGCATGACAGGCTCAGGGGGCACTGGGACTGCCAGCCTGCGGTGTGAGGCCCCAAGCCTGTGATGGGCAGTGGCAGAGGCCACTTCCTGCCTTGTGTCTCCAGTGTTTCAACACCAGGAAGGGCTGGAGGGGGAGGGAAGGCTTCACACTTCCTCCTTTCCTCCCTCTACATCCGGTGGCGGGTGAGGGTCACCCTGCTGGCAGCAACAGGCCACCCCCATGTGTTCCTCCCCTTCTCCCACTGGTGCTTCAGGGGAGATGTGAGCTCCTGCACGCATGGTGTGGGGCTAGGCAGGGCTGCTGCACTCACAACATGAGGGCACTGCATGCTCATGTACCCGCAGTGTGGAGCCAGCCTGGGCTCCTGCATGCACACTGCAGAGCTGTGTGGGTCTCGAATTGTGTGGAGCTTCTGCACCCATAACGTGGGGCTTCTGCACCTGCAGTGTGCTGCTGAGCAGGTCTTGGGCTCTGTGGGGCTTCTGTTGTGGTGTGGGGCCAGCACAAGTGTGTGCCAGGCAGAGCAGTGAGGAATGGCTTCCCGCAGTGCCTGCCATCGATCTCATTTGCACTGGGTTCATTAGCAGCTCTGTTAGTGTCTCAAGGGCTGGGTGGGAGATCACCCGTGTCTCAGGGGTCTGGCAGGGGCACCCACTGAGCCTCCAGCCTTGGCTGCCTGTTGTAGGGCTTCCCAGCACACCTCAGGTTGTGATCCGGCATGCTGGATGCTCTTTGGGGTTTCCCTTGGGAGCTGGTCTGTGGAGTGTGGGGTGACAAGGCTGTCAGGGGATGCTCCTCATCCTGCTTTGAAGTTCATTAACTAGTTCATTAACTACCCCTGAAAATCCTACTGTTAGTTGCTCAGGGCTTTCAGGAGGATGCATTCATTGCCCTCCATCCCTGACTCTAGAGACTTTCAAACCCCAAAAACTATGGCGTGCTGATGCCCTTCCATGGCAAGTTGAGGCCTTTATCTGCCCAAGTGATTTAATTGGAGCAGCATTCCCATTAATTCCATCTTTCCTTGCTTCAGCACAGGATCACACTTTCACCAACAAACCCTCATGACAAACACCCTACTGTGGAAGTGCTTTCCCATTTTGGCTGGGAAAAGTCAATCCCCCAACCCCCACAGGGAAAAGTCATCTAGGAAGAGCCAGCAGAATGTTCCTGATATTCCTAGTGGCTTGGGACAGCCAGAAGGATGTCCCCAATATTTTGTGTCTGGCAGAGGGTTCCTGTGGCTTGTCTGGGAACAAGGGAATGAGAGCCCCCAGCCCCCACACTCCCTTATAGACTAGATCCTGCTTCTTGGGCAGAGCATGGCTAAGTTGTGCTGGTCCCCATGGCTCTCAGGAGAGTGGGATGTGGAGACTTTTGGGTGTGCAGAAGTGCAGGGACATACATATACGGGGATACGGAGATGCAGGGACATGGGGAGGTGAGGACAGGATTTCAGGGATATGGGAGTGAGGGGTGTGTCCACACATCTCCTGATTCATCCTACTCCATCACTGGGGTGAATGGAGCTAGCACCCACCAGCTGGTGCCTTCCCTGCCTGCCCCTTGGCTTGGTGTGAGCAGCTGCAGGCACTGGGGTGGCTGAGGGTTACTCCTGGTGTGGCTGAGGGTCCATCATCCCGTAGCAGCCTGGGACATTTTGGCAGAGCCAAGCAGCTGCCCTGGGAAATTGTTTTTTTCCAGCCTAAAACCACTAATCTTCCCGGATGGTTTTAATGGAATTTAAAGACGAGGAGGGATTATCTGAGGAGAACCCATTATGGGTGGCTTTGTGCCAGGGCAAAAAACTCCGAAAAATCTGGCAGGGCCAGGCACCCTACCTGCCTCTGCCCTCTCCATGCCTGCAGCAGACAGGCTGGGAATGCTCTGGCATTTCCCAGCAGTGGCATGTTGGACCCACATCCTTTCTCCCATGTCTCTGTGGGGTGTTCCAGAAGGGTTTTTGGAGTTGAGAGTGGTGTCTGGGGACTAGTTCCATGGTTTGGAATGAGAATAAAAAGTCCTGGGGACAGGAGTACCCAGATTTTTCTTGCTTCTCTAGGATGTATTCATTGCCCCTCCATCCCTGACTCTAGAGACTGACTTTCAAACCCCAAAAACTGTGGGGTGCTGATGCCCTTCCCATGGTTTGGAATAGGAATAAAAAGCCTTGGGGACAGGAGTACCCAGACTTGTCTTGCTTCTCCAGTGGCTTTGGGAAGCATCCATGTGAGGTAATGGTGAGGTAGGTTCATCCCATAGGATGCTCCTATCCTGTGTGCTTTGACCCCATGGTCTCACACTCTGGTCCTCAGGGCCAGGTGGGTGCTGAGGTGCTGCTGCCCTTCACAGTGATCTCTGGACACCATCCTCAGGCAAAGGGGTGGGCTGGGATTGTGATGCCTCCAGTATCCAAGGCTAGGTCCTGGCAGTGGGTGCTGAGAGTTGGATGCACCTGGCACCTGGTGGGACTGTGCCAGTGGATGCTTCTTCCCCCAGGGACCCTTCCTGAAGGGGAGAGCTGGACAGCTCCATGGGCAGGGGGCCAGGAGCAGAGTGGGGAGTTCAGGAGTGGAGGGTACCCCCTGCTCCAGCACTCACCCCCCGCCCCCCTTTGCTGTTTTGCAGGGTGTTTAAGAAAGCCAGTCCTAACGGGAAGGTAAGGGGGACGTGGTGGGGGAAACCATGGGGTCACAAGCGTGGCTGGGAGTGGGGGATGGGCATGTCCCTGAACCCCAGATTCCACCCTGCGAAATGCTACCTGCCTCACAGCATCCTGCCAGGGCAGGAGGAAGGGAAACTGAGGCACAGTGGGGCTGGAAGGGGCTTTCCCAAGGCCGGGGTCAAGCAGAGAGGTTTTGGAGCGCTGGGTTGCAGGTGACCCTCCTGTGGGGGTTTTGGGTCTGGCACCAGGAGCTGATGCAGAAAACCTACCTGCCAGCTGCCTGCTCTGTGCCTCAGTTTCCCTATCAGGAGAAAGGTGAGAGGGTGACACTGGGGGGCTCATCCCTACCCGACAGTGGTGTACAAATCCCTGGGGTGCCACCTGAGAGTCCCCAGATGTAAAGTGCCTCCAGCTCCTGGGACATCTGTAAAGGTTCCAGGCTTTGACTGGAATGGAGTGGGGTTGACTTTTGGGTACCACAGGGACAGGGTGACAGTGGGGATGATGAGGGATATGGACCCCAGTGGGTGGTGACAACATGGGGGACCCTGAGGGGTCTGCTCTGTGCATGCCTGACACACTGTTCCCCCCTGCAGCTCACTGTCTACCTTGGGAAGAGGGATTTTGTGGACCACATCGACGTGGTGGACCCCGTGGGTATGTGGTGGCAAAAAGGGCATCCCAGTTGCAGGGAGATGCATGCCAGGGTGGGCTGGGCTGTCTGGGAAGAAGGATTTTGGGGAGCAGAAAATAGCTGATTTGGGATAATACTCATGTCCCGCTGTGCCTTTGCACAGGTGTGGTGGGGTGTGGTAGGTGCATACTGTCCCTGCTGGCAGTGTGTTCCCCCCAAGCCACAGCTGGCAGCTTGGAGGTGATGACTCTCTGTGTAAAAGGGAGGCATGTCCCCCCTTAAATGTGCTGGTGTCCCTCCAAACCTTCTCTGTACCTTCCCCTCTAACACTACCATCATGTCTCTGACCCTGACAGTGTGTGTCCCCCCATCCCAGTGGCATGTCCCCTTACCCTGCCATTGTGTCCCCTAACCCTGCCAATGCATTCTCTGACCTGCCAGTGTGTCTGCCCTGTCCCCATGATGCATTTCTGACCCAGGTGTTCCATTGCAGATGGAGTAGTGCTGGTGGATCCTGAATACCTGAAGGAGAGAAAAGGTAATGTCTATCCCTGGGATCCCTGGGGCCACAGAAGTGGCACTGCCACAGGGTGATGCTAGCATCCCCATGTAGTCCTATACGTGCACTGGTATTTCTGGGCCTTTTGGTGACATTTTTCTAGGCCCCTGTCCCCATGGCAGGTTCCCTGTCCTGTGGAGAATGGGGGTGCTGCTGTGGGCATCCCAAGGCACAGCTGGCTGCTGAATCCTCATATTCTCAACATGGCATGTCCTCAAGCCACCACTACTTCCCAGTGCTGGTGGGACTAGCATGAGCCAGGATGCCACTTTGCCTTAGTGCCCCCACACCATGATAGTCCCACATCCTGCTACCAACCTCCTCTTGTCACCCTCTTCAGTCTTCGTGACATTGACCTGCGCCTTCCGCTATGGCCGTGAGGACCTGGATGTTCTGGGGCTGACCTTCCGCAAGGACCTGTTTGTGGCCAACTCACAGGCTTTCCCCCCGGTCCCAGAGGACAAAAAGCCCCTGACGCGGCTGCAGGAGCGGCTCATCAAGAAGCTGGGCGAGCATGCCTACCCCTTCACCTTTGAGGTAGGGTGACAGTGGGTGCTCTGGGGTGCTTGAAGGGACAGTGAACCCTGTGATGAGAACATCAGGGTTCCATCTGGCCCTGTGGGGTCATGGTTGGGAGTAAGATGCTGCTATCTGTGATCAAGACGCAGCTTTTGATGGTGAATCTTCAAACTCGTGAACAGAAAGCAGCTACCAGTAGGCAAAGTGCCAGTCCATGCCAACACTGGACAGCTCTGGCAGAGAACTGTATGTGGGTAGACCCCCTGCTTCCTGCACCTGCTCGTCTGATTTCCCCTGCAACAGCTTTGGCAATGGTAGCCACGCCCTCTGGAGCTCTGTGACATTTTACGGTGCTCAATCCTATGGCCTCAAAAATGGCCCTGAAACCCTGATTTCTCAAAATCCCCCTGATTAATTAAAACCCTCTAAAAAGAATGTATTTTTGTAACACTTTGGGATTTGGGAAATGCAATAGTAAAATGAGGAAATTCTTCCTGGATTTCCTTCTTTCCATTGTGGATAGGAAAGGGAAGTACTGGTAGCCCTCAAGAAGACTTCTCACTTCCCTTTCCCTTCCAGATTCCCCCCAATTTGCCTTGCTCCGTCACACTGCAGCCAGGCCCAGAGGACACAGGGAAGGTAAGGTCTCCCCATGTTCCCACGCCACTATGCTGTGGTGACTGGCCACTGCTGGGGTCTCCTCCTTAGGGAGTGCAAAGGGGTTTCCCTTTGCATTATTCCCTTGCATTATTCGGAATCTTGGCCAGGTTTTCAGGCCTGTGGGGTGGACTACGAGGTCAAAGCTTTCTGTGCCGAGAACCTGGAGGAGAAGATCCACAAGAGGTAAGCAGAGAGGCTCCATCCAGCCTGGATGGGAGCGGCATCCTCCTGGTGCTGGCAGCAGGAAAGGGGCACCTCAGTTTGTTACCCACCTTGGATGAGATGTTTTCCAGGATGGGATAGAGTTGTCTTCCAGGATGGGGCTTGGATGGGGGTGTTTTCCAGGATGGGGCTGCGATGGGTAGGGTAGGTATGGTAGGGGTGGGTCAGAGAACATCTTGGGCCTGGGATATCCACCACTGTGCAAGGAGCCTAACACTTGCTGTGGGCAACCTGGCCCAGCCATGGGACTTTCCCCTTGTAGCTCTGGTGGGCATCCAGACAAGACCTTCCATGGCCTCTTTCTGATGCAGCAGACCAGAAAAAAGAGGGATTTGACCCAGAATGGACCAAGAAAGAGGGTAGCCTGTGGGCAGCCTGAGTTCTCTCACTGTCTTCCCCCAGGAACTCGGTACGCCTGGTGATCCGTAAGGTCCAGTATGCACCAGAGAGACCCGGCCCCCAGCCTATGGCAGAGACCACCCGGCAGTTCCTCATGTCAGACAAGCCACTGCACCTTGAAGCATCCCTGGACAAGGAGGTGGGCAAGGACTGGGGAGTGTACACAGGTGGGGTGACCCTGGGAATCTCACCATCCTCTCTGCTCTGCTCCCCTACAGATCTACTACCATGGGGAGCCCATCAGTGTCAACGTGCATGTCACCAACAACACCAACAAGACCGTGAAGAAAATCAAGATCTCAGGTGAGGAGTAGGGCTGCGTCCCCCACCCCACTGGTGTTCCTATCCCCATCCCCATGGGGGCTTACCCTGATCCCCGTTGCTGTGTCTCACCCCAGTGCGCCAGTATGCCGACATCTGCCTCTTCAACACTGCCCAATACAAGTGCCCAGTGGCTGTGGAGGATGCTGAGTGAGTACTGGCTCCTTGGGGACATCATGAGGAGCACTGGAGACCTCAGGGAGGTCTTGGAGGGACCTTGGAGGTCTCCTGCCCCAGTGCCCTGGGATGTTGTACTCGGCAAACAGAGACCAGTGGGAGGAACAGGGAGATGGAGACTTTTTTTTCTGGTGGTATCTTGCAGCTGTCACCCTCTGCATCCTCCAGGAAGGAGATGTTCATCAGGCTGGGGCAGGGATGGGTATATGTGGAGAAGTTCACCAGGCTAAGATGGAGATGTCTGGGGTGGCCTGTGGGAGCTGTGGGTGGCTGGGGCTCTGGCTGATGGTGGCAATATCTCCAGTGACATGGTGGCCCCGAGCTCGACGTTCTGCAAAGTCTACACCCTGACCCCCTTCCTTGCCAACAACCGGGAGAAGCGGGGGCTGGCGCTGGATGGGAAGCTCAAGCACGAGGACACCAACCTGGCATCCAGCACGCTGTGAGCCCCTCTACCCCCCAGGGCTCCTTCTCCCCTGCAGCAGCAGGGCAGGACCTGGCCCTGGTGGGCATCCAGACCCTGCTCCAGGGGTGATGCTTGGGGTGGAGGAGATTCCAAGAGGGGACCTTGAAGAGGAGAGGGGTCTGGCCCCCATGGCTGTTCCCTCACTGATGTCCACCTGCCCCTTCCTCCAGGTTAAGAGATGGAGCCAACAAGGAGATCTTGGGCATCATTGTCTCCTACAAGGTGAAGGTGAAGCTGGTGGTGTCACGAGGAGGGTGAGTGTTGGGCACTTACCCACCGTGCTGCACCTCCTCTCTAACCTTGGGACTGGTCTGTGCTGCAGGTGGGGGCCCCACAATCCTTAAAGCTCCCCTGGGACTAAGCAGCAGGGGTGGGACAAAAGGTATGTGGGGGTTGTGTGTCCTTGGGAGGAGACCGTGACTAATGTGTTGTATCCTTTGACTCATGCCAGCCTGCTGGGAGACCTCGCCTCCAGGTAACACCCCACTCCCCCCAGCACCCCCCAATCCTCACTGCAGCCCCCCACTGCAGCCCCCAGCCCCTCAGGGTGCTACCTGATCCCATGCCTGTCCTTGGGATTCCACTATCTCACCTAAAGCAAAAAGCCTGGCAGAGGTGGGGCTGGGGTGGTGAGGCTGGGAATGCTGGCAGGGTTTGAATCCTGCATCTTCCTACTTGTACTGGAGTGAGAGGTCTGTGGGTGCTGCTGGGGAGAGTGAGCAGGGCACAGAGGTGGCTTCATAGGGCTGAGCATCTCTGGATATGGGGAGGCAAGTCTTTGAGGCTTCCCAGGTCTTCATCCTCACATCATTTCCCGCCCACAGGGTCCTACAGGGACTATGGGACTACTTGTCCTCTTTTGGGACACTTCGTCTGAGCTCTGTCCTACCTGCCCCTGTGGCAGCTCAGGGCTGTGCTTAGGCTGTCACACCCTGACACCACCATGCCCACTGAGCACTGGGAAAACTTGGTGCACCTCCTGCCATTCCCATGGCACTGCTAGCTGCAGCCTAAGCACAAAGGATCTGGGTCCCGCCCATAGCTGCTAAAGACAGATTTTTGCCATGCTGCTCTCCCTCCTGATTCCCCTCTACTTCCCAGGGGACCTGTGCTGATCCCCCACCCTGGGGTCCAGGCTCAGCCAAGAGGCATGAGAACTGCTGAGCAGCTCCATGAAGGAGAACATAGGGGTTTGCCCAGCTTTGTGGTCTCTACAGCAGCTGTAATGGGGGGTGCTGTTCTGCTCCCCCTCCACAAATCTGCCTCACTCTGCATGTAAAGTGCAGGCAGGCCCGTGCTTTACCCTGGTGTCTCTTGCAGCGACGTTGCAGTGGAGCTGCCTTTCACACTGATGCATCCCAAACCCAGGGAGGAACCAGTACACCGGGACAGTGAGTGTCTGTCCCTGGGTGACAAGTCCAGTGTCCCTAGGGGTGGGTGGGGGCAAAGGGGGCCAGTGAGGCTGCATGGAGGGAGATTCTTGGCTCCTGTTGTCCCTGTTCACAGGGCCTCAGCATTAAAATCATGGGGGTGCTCCCATCACCCCAGTGCAGCCAAACTCCAGGGGGGTTGCATCCACACACTGGAACAGTGGTGACGACCCTAGGGGGGAATCTTGGCCACCCCAGTGGGATGGCAGTAATGACTGAAGGGGCGTCTCTGCCCCCTGGTAGGAGGGCAGAGACGATCCTGGGGAAGGTGTGACCCATCTCGGTGGGAGGGCAGTCACAATCCTGTGACTAATCCTGTGTCATCTCTTTGTTCAGTTCCAGAGAATGAAGCGCCCATAGATACAAATCTGATAGAGCTCGATACAAAGTAAGAGACTAATATACTCCCCTCCCCCAATTCCCACATTTCATGTGGGAATGTGAAACATGGCAGTTGCATAGCCCCCCCACAATCCTCTAACACCTGCTGTGCCATGGGATTGGCACGTGTGATTAACCCCACGCATGTCACCTGTAATGCATGACGCATGCTGTTCCCCTCTCTCTTCTCTCCTCCTTCGCCCTTCCCTGCATGGCTTTCCAAAAAACAGGAGAAACTGCAGTAAGAGGCCGCCGGGATCGTGTTGGGGGTGTGGGAGGTTGTCATCACAGTGTTCCCCTGGCTGGTGATACGTTTGGGAGGTTTTAGTGTACTTTACCCCCTGAGCTACTCCCTGCCGGTCTGTGGTTCCCCAAGAGTGGGGCAAATGCCAGTGGCCCTGGTAAAGTTGCACCTGCTGGAGAACTTGGGGGCTCTTTTTTGGGTGCATTGGGCAAGTATTAGTAAGGCTTTGAAAACAGAGGCTGTTTTGCTAGGGATGGGGATTTTGGGGCCCCCTGAGCTGCTGTAACATCATGGTGGTGCAGGCTGAACTCACTGGGCAAGCTGGGACAGCTTTGCGGGGCAGGGAGTGTTTCACCTTGCACCTCACCTAAACCTTGTGTCCCCACTAGCGATGATGACATTGTGTTTGAAGACTTTGCCCGCCAGCGACTGAAAGGCATGAAGGATGACAAGGAGGATGAGGAGGAGCGGACAAATTCCCCGCAGCTCAACGACAGATAAGCGAGCCCCCCCTGCTCGCCACCCTGCCCCAGGGACACCCCTACATTAGGCTGCTTCTCTTTTCTATAATTAATTAATTTTGTTTTCTACCTGTACTGAGAGCCTACAAATCGCCCAATGGCCACAGGACCTATAACCGTCCAGCTGTGCCATGTTGTCTCTTCATCCAGCTGCCAGAGCTGCTGTTTCCTGTGCAGGGTACGGCCAGGGTGGTGCTGGTGGCAGTGGGGCTTACTATAACCCCGTCCCTGTCCAGCCTCCTCCCAATTACCAGAGCCCTTGCCTATGAGCTGCCTCTTTTATGAGTTTTATATAAGCCCAGTCTCAACACCAGTTTGCTATGGGGAGGGGGGTTGCAGCAGAATGGGGAGATGATTTTTTTAGGCAGCCTTCTCATGGAAAAGGCTTCTGTGCACCTTGGTGTCCCCTCCTTTCAGCCATGGCCAGTCCCCCTGTGTCCAGCCCTGCTGCATGTGTTCCCTCCCTGGGATGCATGAGCCTGGCTTTGACTTTGGCCCCTGCCCCAGCTGCTCCAAAGGGGATGGGCAGCACCCGCCCTTCTCTTCTCCCAAGTCCCCCCAAACTGGCCAGCCCCAGAGGTCCTCTCAGCTGCATCCGTCTTCACACCAGTATAATCTCCTGGAGGAAGCCAGCTCAGAGCTGGAAGCTGCTGGGGCCAGGTTAAGGTGGCAGAGGGGACCCTGTGGGTCTGTGCCATCCACCACGCACTGCTTGCTCTGGGAGAGGCCTCAAATGGCTCTTCACAGCCCATGGCAGTGTTGTGGTGGAATAGCCTTGTCCCCAGCGAGATGTTGCCAGGGATACTTTTGTCCTGCCGAGCTGCAAAGCCCTCCTGGCTGATGTTTTGCTCTGCCTGCATGGGATCTAGCACCTATTTGGGGGTAGGGGAGAAGCAGAGTGTTTGATACTCTAATCAGTGTTTCAACAGATGCTTGTACCTCCTGGATTGGTGGTGCCTACACCCCCTCTCCCCTCCAAGGGTCTCTGGTCTCCCACCACCCATTGAGAGGCCATTCCCACTATTTATTGTGCTGTTGCAGTCAGCATTATCATCTGAGAGCATTTTGTGGAGTGCTGAGCTGAGCACCCAGTTTGTGGGGTGCTGAGCTGAGCCCACCCCCCTCCCCTCATAATTTTTGGGTAAAGCTGATGGGCAGCGTGGTACTTCTTTTTGTAAAGTGGTTCCTTTGTACTGATCATTGATACCTGCTGCTTTGGTTTCTCTACCCTGTCTGTGATGTTTCTGTGTTCTGTCGAATAAATTATTCTAGTTTATTAAACTCAGAAAAAAAAAAAAAAGAAAAAACAGTAAAATACAGTCTCAATGCCTGGACACTTCTGTTGGCTAAGGACAGGGGAACTGGCACAGGCAGCAAGTCACAGAACCATAGAATGGTTTGAGTTGGGAGGGACCTTGAAGCTTATCCAGTTCCATCTTCCCTGCCAGGGGCAGGGACACCTTCCCCTAGACCACGTTGCTGAAAGATCGATCAAACCTGGCCTTGAACACTTCTAGGGATGGGGCAGCTTCTCTGGGCAACCTGTGCCAGGGCCTTACTACCCTCACAGGGGAATTTCTGCCCTCCTATGCAAGGACCAGGGAGCAGCAGCCACCTGCCCTGCTATGCCACCCCATCCCTCCACTGATTACAGCCTCCCTGGTGTGCAGAGACATGAAGAGAGGAGCCAAGGAGGAGATGAAGTATTTTGTATCCTGCAGCAGGGACTGGGCATTATTTTGGAAATGAAATGCATGGCCATGCAATATCTGATAAGCACAGGGCACTAACGAGCTGCTTGTTAAACAAACCATGCTAGTCTGTGTCCTGCTGAGGAACTGCTCAGAGCTAATTAAGGATCACAGAATCGTTGAAGTTGAAAAAACCCTCTAAGATCATAGAGTCCAGTGGTTCCCCCAGCCCTGCCAAGGCCACTAAGCCATGTCTCCAAGAGCCACATCCAAACATCTGTTAATGCTGCAGGGAGCTTCGCATCCCCTTTGAGAGCAGCAGGAGCCACGCCTGGGGAATGAGCCAAGTAACACTGCTGTTTTTATGGCCTGAATTCAGACAGTCCCTCATAGAAGGGCTGTGGCTTGTCCCCTCAGTCAACAACTTGCCTCAAGTTGTGCCAGAGGAGGTTTAGGTTGGATATTAGGGAAAATTCCTTCCTTGTAAGAATTGTTCAGCATTGGGACGGGCTGCCCAGGGTAGTGGTGGCAGATGGTTAAATCCCCATCCCTGAAGGGATTTAACAGATGTGCAGATGTGGCAATTAAGGACATACATGGTATAGTGATGGGCTTGGCTGTGTGTGGGTAGACTGGAGTCCATGGTCTTAAAGAGCTTTTCTGACATGAACAATTCCATGATTCTATGTCCCCAGCTGTGTTACCTTGCCCAGGGATTAAAACTGTGGCCTCAGTGAAGACATGCCTCCTGGAGGACCTATCTGTGGTCCCAGGGAGAGCAGAGGTTGGACACATTAATGTCCCAATGCAGCTTGAGCTCCCCTTGCCATGCTGATGCTATGGGGAGGGAGAGACTACCCTTAAGTTGGTTCACTTCATGGGTGTCAGCATTTGTGCCAGAAGCTGTCCTAACCTTCCCTGCCAAAGACGAATCTGGCTCCAAAAAAACCAAAGTCTCCATAGGCACACAACCAGACTCTGGGCATTGCCAGAGGCTCCATGTGGTGCATTTCTGGGAGCAATGTCCCTATTGCCCAGCATAACTCTCCAGATCCTTCCTGTGTGCATAATCCCTTCCCACAGCATCTGTGAGTACTTAATATTTTTGACATCTCCAGTCCCCTGTCAAACCTGGTTCAAGCCAGACAAGAAGGTTTAAGTTATTTTAGGAAAAAAAAGGGGAAGTTTAGATGGCTACAAACTGAGCTGTTGCTTAAGCCCCATTTTGAAAGCCAAGCAATTTTGGTTCCCTGTCCTTGTTGCACTGTCTGCATCACTGTGATGTGGGAGTGGGTCAGCTCCTCCTCATGTCCTGGCAAAGAAGGCAGTGAGGAAGATGTAGCTGGGGTACTGGGAAGGTTCCAGTGGTCTCTCTGCCTCAGAGCCCACCTCCTCCAAGAAGGGGGCTTTCTCTCCCACTCCCTCTGTGGGTGTTTCCCCCAGGAAGGAGCTGCACAATCTGAGTCTGCACCTCTGTTTGTCAAATCGCCTGCTCCCAGGGGTGCTTGATGAAAATCAATTGAAGTCCAAGATCCCTCTCTGGGAACCCTTCATGCCTGTGTACTACATGCTGCCCTTCCTGGGGCTGCTGCGGGTTCCAGTCATGCAGCAGAAAGGCCACCTCCTAAACGCAGGAACCTGCGGATCTTGGTGCAGGGGAAGGGCACGCTCGGCTTTACCACAGCCGGAAGGAAATGACTCAAGAGCCGATGGAGAGAGTAGAGAGTTAGGAGCCCTCCCTGCTGCCCACACTGGGGCAGAAATGCACACAGGCTCTTGGTCAGAACCTATTTCCCCCAGTTCAGCTCTGGCTCAGCTGGATTGGTTTTGCTGTGGACTCTTGGCAGTGGAAAGAATGCTCAGGCACTCTTGCAGGAGAGCTCAGCTCCTCTAGGGCTCAAACAGGCCCTTTGCTGATGGTAGTGACACAGATCCATACCTTTATAAGTGACAAAACATCAACATCCTCAGCCTTGGGCAGGACATGTTGCTCCTGCTTTTACATGCTGACAGGCGGAGTTTTGGGAGAGTAGAAGTGCCCACATGGCTTGTCAGGGAGAAGAATGAAGCAGGTTCCAGCCTCAGCCACCAGGCAGACAACTGTTGCCATGGCACAGAATCAGTACAGCACATTCCCAGTGTAAGGTTTCCCCAGAGGCTCTTGAAGTACAGCCTTCACCCCACCTCACCTGTCTTCAACCCCTCCTCACCTCAGCCGACACCCAGAGCAGATGGGAGCCTTTTGCAGGGTAGGTTGTTACTTCCCACTTAACACCTTGGTAACAGTGAGGGGATTGCAGGAGTCATTCCCTGCTTCCTCAGCCCAGGAAATCACATCAAATCTAAAAGTGCAGTTCATGGGAAAAGAGCAGAAGGACACCAATGCCTTGTCTCAGACCAGGTGCTCTCAAGATCTAGAGGGGGAGGGGCAGAGTTTGGAGTAGGCTGGGGCTGGAAAGGTTGTTCCTGTTCCTTCCGCAGGCTGCAAACAGGAACACAAGTGGTCACAGTGAAACTTCCTGAGCAGAGGCCACTGCTCATGACATACATCCACGTGATAAATGTCAACACCCCTCAGGGGGTGCAGCTTCCTCTTGGTGCTCTGGGCCCGGAATACAGTGGGTAAATATCCCACAGAAGAGTCTATTTCCTCAAATTCCTGGGTTATTTTCCATGAAAATTGGAGAATGGTTTGGTTTGGAAGGGACCTCAAAGCTCACCCAGTTCCAACTCCCTGCCATGGGCAGGGACACTTTCCACTAGACCAGGCTGCTGAAAAATCCATCCAGCCTGGCCTCGGACACATCCAGGGATGAGGTAGCAGCAGCTTCTCTGAGCAACCTGTGCCAGGGCCTCCCCACCCTCACTGGGAAGAATTTCTTCCCAATATCCCATTTAACCCTGCCCTCTGGCAGTAAGAAGCCATTCCTTGTTCTGCCACTCCAGGCCCTTGTCAAGTCTCTTTTTTTTTTGTTCCTCTCGCTTTCTGCAGACATGACACAAGCCTATGATCAAACAACAGCAGGACGTTCTCTGCCAGCAGCCACAGCCAGAACCACAAGCACAGTTCTCATCTAAAGGCTGGTATACAAGAGAACACGTGACATAGTCAAGATTTTTACTGCTATTAAAATAGAAATTTTACAGTTCTGCTCACTGCAACAGTCTCCAAACGGTATCTGCAGGTAAACACACACCCTGCAGCCCACGCAAACTAGAGCAGAAGCAAGAAATGCCCCAGCTCACCAAAACACCACCTACCCACACTTCCCACAGGGCTGAACCCAGTCCCAGACATGCAAGGAACCATCACTTGCTGCTGACAACAAAGTTCTGGGTTTCTGCAGATGCCACGTGTGCACAGTGACCAGGGGAAGGTCCCTGTCACCACCTGCTCCACCAAATGTGTGGCCTTTGTGAACGAAGACGGGCTCTGCTTCCCTGCCAGAGTTGTCCCACCTCTGCGTGTCATACACATGCACAGTGCCATCAAAACCTTGGGTAAAAGGAAATTAGAGAGTGCAGAAATTAATTGCTTTGCTCTAGTCCAGCTGGGCTCAGGATCACTTCCCAGAAGGAACAAGGAAAAATGGCCCAGACTAGAAACCTGTGAGAAGAGAAACAGCTGCTGCAGAGAGCCCCGACCAGACCCCTAAAGTTTGTGGATTCATGATGGGAACATGCAAGGCTCTGGTCAAGAGGCAGCCTTGCTGCCCAGCTGGGATTATCAATACTGTAGCCTGCAGCCAGCCTGTCACTGGCACTATCAGGGCAGTACTTGTGGTCAGCTTGGGGCCTTTGATCTCACAGAAGGGCAGCAGGCATCTTCCAGAACCCACCCAGGCCCCTTCCGGAGTTGTTGGAAAGAGGCAGCTGCAGAGGACGATTAGCTGGCATCTCCGCTGGCTCCAGGGCCAGCTCTGAAAAGCCCCCTGTCACTTCGGGGGGGTTTTAGGTGGAGTGAACTGGGCCTTGACAAAAATATAAATCAAAAAGGCACCCAGAAAAGGAGATCTTCTGCCCTAAGCACCTACCTGAAATGGCAAGGTAGCCTTCCAGAGCAGGAGCCCAGGAGATGCACAGGAACTCTGTACCTGAGCCAGGAGAGGGGACTCTGGCCTTTGCCAAGGCCAAGAACTCAGAGGTTTTCCTGAGGTCTGTCAGGGTTAGGAGCCCCCTACTTGAGAGGCGAGCCACAGGCTGGGAGCTCAGCTCCAAGCCTTGAGCTCCATGCCTAGTGCCCATGCACCACTGCTCACTGCATGGTGCCGAGGGCACTGACATGGCCTCCATGAGGCTCTGCGGCTGTCGGATGTCAGCCAGGCACAGCTGGCCTGTGGCACAGCACAGAAGCAGCGTGTTGCAGTCCAGGAAGGCCAGGCCGCTGAGCTCCTCACTGCCTCTGGAAGCTGGAAAAGAGAGGCAGGTCTCAGGTCCAATAAGGAGCATTTTCAGAATATCTGTGCTGCAGTACTGCCTGAGAAAGAAAGCAGGATGTACGCTCAGGAGTAATGTGTCCAGCTCCAGGGCCCCCAGCATCAGAAAGATGTGGAGCTGCTGGAAGGAATCCAGAGGAGGCCATGGAGAGGCTCTGAGGGCTACAACCCCTCTGCCCTGGTGACAGGCTGGGAGAGCTTAGGGTGTTCAGCCTGGAGAAGGCTCCAGAGAAGAGAAGGAGCCCCTCCCAGTGTCTAATGGAGTTCCAAGAGAGCTGGAGAGGGACTTTGGACAAGGGCCTGCAGTGACAGGACATGGGGGTATGGGTTCACACTGACAGAAGGCAGGGTTAAATGGGATACTGGGCAGAAATTCTTGTCTCTTAGGGTGGTGAGGCCCTGACAACGTTGTCCAGAGAAGCTGTGGCTGCCTCATGCCTGCACGTTGGTCAGGGCTTGGAGCAACCTTGTCTAGTAGAAGACGTCTCTGCTCATGGCAGGGAGTTGGAATGAGATAAGCTTTAAATGTCTCTTCCAAACCAAACCACTCCAAGATTTTGTCAGTCCCTGTGGCACAGGGACAGTGATAAACAGACCTTCCTTTTCCTCAGTGCTGTGATACTGCCACTGGACACATACATCCCCTCTCCCTTCCCCAGTGATCAGCTCTGTGGGGACTGAGTCGCACTGCATAGGTGAAGGCAAAGAGTCCCCAGATCCCCAAGGAAACCAGACCTACACCCACTACCCTGTTGTAACCAGGCTGTCACCTCCCTTGTTTGGGACAGCACACACAGCACCCCTCTGTGAACCCAATTCTCCATATTGAAACTATCCACAGGACTCTGGTAGTGCCCAGATTTGGAGAACTGTGAGAAATCAGTGTAATGTGAGCGATCAGCAGCTGGAGATGGACCTGACCATTGTCACCTCTTTCCTTAAGACAATATACTTGTGGCAAATATCTTTGTAACCCCTAGCATATGTACAAAAGTATCTGCTCAGTGAAATGTTTGCTACTCAAGCAGTTAGCATTGCTTCACCCAAACTCCACCTTTCCAAAAATAAGACATTAGGCTTGCCTTGAATACCTGCTGTGTAGACATTTTTCCTTGATTCAACCTCTGTAATTTGGACTTTGTTGAGTCTTGAGCCATGAAGGACCCACGGGGCTCTGGCTGAAATGGTGGCAATTTTAGCCCAGGATTGTCCAGCGCCATTTTCTGTTGCTAAGGTGCTTACAGATTTAATAACATCTATTAGGGAGAGACAGAAACAGAAATAAAACACTTTGAGACCAAGCATCCATTCAATTAAGCTGCTTCACAACAATACCTCACATAGGTAAATATGACCTACAAAACCCATAAGAAATCTAATTATGCCTAACCCCCTCTTCAGGGTAAAACCCCTTTCCCACCCATCCAGCAAGGACTGACAAAACACTGAACAAAATGAGTATTTGTGAATTGAGATGTTTATATTCAATGAAGAAGTTTCCTTTTTCTTTTGCCCTTCCTTTCTGGTGGTTTAGAAGTATTTCTCAGTAGCAGCCTGAATCACAATTGTGATCCTATTTGAGAGAAGTAAAGTAGATCATGGTCTATCCCAAAAGGCAATGGATGGAGCTTTATTTCTAACCACTGGAGTTACTAAGGGGACGCTGTGCCAACTACATGTAGTACAAGGCTACTGTGATAGGCCTAATCATACAAATTCTCTGACAAGGTTTGTGCTGTTAAGTCCAACCAACCAAAAGTGGTGTAGACCCTTGTCTAGTACCCTTCTCCAGCCTGTGTCACACAAGGGTGGTCACTTAGGACATGGAAGTGGCACTCCTGTCCTCATCTGACACACAGAAGACGAGGAAGCTAGAGATGTGAGATGCAACAATAATTGCACTGAGAAACTACTTGAGCTCAGAAACCCTTACCTGAGTCCTCTGCTGACACCTTCCAGACTTGGAGGGAGCTGTCGGGTGGGCCACTTGTTACCAGCAAGCTGAGGAAACAGGAGAGTCTCACAAAAGAGCCTCCTCAGGAGCAGACAAAAGCCTTGTTTTCCTCAGCCTGGGAAAATTGTTCTGCTGCTCCTCTAAGCAGGAATGCCTGCCTCCACTTGGAGCCGACTGGTGGCTGGAAGGACCATAATCCCAGAACTCCTCGTGCAGGGATGTTCCACATGCCCCATGCAACAGTATTTTGAGGATATTTTAAGAGGACCTGATGAGGACTGGCTGAGGGAGCTGTAGGGGGCTCAGCCTGAAGAAAAGGTGGCTCAGGGGACACCTTTTCGCACCCTGACAGGAGGGTGCAGCCAGGTAGGAATTGGGCTCTGTTCCCAAGGAACAAGGGACAGCACAAGAGGTTGCACCAGGGGATGTTTAGGTTGGATATTGGGAAAATTCCTTCCCTGAACGTGTTGTCCAGCCTTGGCACAGGCTGCCCAGGGCAGCAGTGGAGTTGCCATCCCTCGAGGGATTTAGAAGTTGTGTGTGGCACTTGGGGACATGGGTTAGTGGTGGGCTTGGCAGTGACAGGGGAATGGTTAGAATCAATGGTCTCAGAGGGCTTTTCCAACCTAAATGATTCTGTGGTTCTGTGATTTAATTATCACACTTTCCAGAAGGACTAGACTAAGAATGATGCAGACAGCCCCAAAGTAGTCAATGGGGACTTGTGTAGGAAGAGAGACTGAACAAGGGATATAAATCAGCCAGAGGTGTTTGTTTGGTCTAAATCCAGAGCAGGAAAAAAAGGCTTCTGAACCTGCACACAGAGGGTCTTGCAGAGCAGTGGCACCAGTGTCCTACTCTGCTACTGAGCACCTCCAAACAGTGCCAAATGCAGAAGGAAGGGAAGGTAGAGTAGGAAAACTCTACAGGCCCCTGCTGCTCAGAAGCGGGGTAGGGAGCAGCAACATCAGCAGTTCTTGGTAAGTCACTGGCCTCACACTGCTCTCAGAGCGGCAGGATTACCAACTGGGTTGGGAAGCAGGCATGGAAAAGGAGTCTGCTCTCAGTGGATAAGTCCTCTTCCCCAATACACCCTGGGAAGGACCTTGTGGTCATACCTGGTGTCTGGCACATATTTCAGGCTGTATACTGGGCGCTCTGAAAATCCACCACATTCTACCTTGAAATCTCTCTCTGGACACAGGCCCTAGAAATCAGAGGCAAAGCCATTTCTTCACACAATGGTGCACAACTTGTGCTCAGTTATCACAAAAAATGACAGAGACACGAGGCAAACTCTTGCTTGGTATAGCTCTTCCCTGTCCAGTGCTGCCTTTTTCAACAGGAGATATAGGACTGAAGGATCCCAAAATAGTCAGAGAAAACAAAAATATAGAGAAAGCTGCTGCCAAGAGCTCTGCCTGTGTTTGCTGCCATCTGTGCACATCTGGCTCAGGAGCTTTCTACTTACCCATTGACCAAACACCACCTTCTACTCTAGTGTGGAGGACACCCACCCAAGGGCCAACCTTGGTGCTCTGCAGCCCATGCTTGGGCTGCTCTGCAAGCTCCTTCTTCACTTGGCTGTCCTCATCTATCCTCTTTTTCCATGAAATGCTTTTATTCACATACCTGGAGATGAAGTGTCCACAATCCAGGCTGTCTGCAGAGCAGCTGCAGGATAACTCGGCTAGACAACAAGTAGATGTGTTTTATAAACAATGTGCTTTACCTTTCAACTAAAGGTGCTCAATCCCTGGCCATGCCCTCATCACAGCAACAGATAACAGCTCATGAAGGCCACCAAGCCCTGGCTTGGTCTCTGAAAATATCAGGCCAAGGAGGTCAGAGAGGTCTGGTGCCATCCTGGCTGCAACACTCACTTGGGTTTCCTTTGTCAGCAGCGTTGGTGGTGGGATCAGCTGCAGGATCTCGTTCCCATCAGACTGTCCATACCCGGCTACGCAGACACCTTGATGGGGTGGGCATGAAGAGCCAGGAACACGGTGAGGGCTGCCCCCTGCCCAGCCCACCCTCCCTGAGGCAAACCCGAGTTACCGCACAGTCCATGGATCCCCAGACTCTGAGCTCGAGCCCAGGCTGAACCCGGAACAGCTCCAGCCACTTAGCCCCACTTCTGGGGTCCTGGCCCTGCACCCTGCCTCCCGTCCGGGAACCCAGCCCAGCCCAAACCCACAGCCTCCCTTCCCCCTTCTCCCTCTACATGGGTCCCGGCCCGGCCCCTGGGCCTCCTTCTTTCCTCCGGCGAGGCACAGCCACCCCACGCCGCCAGACCCCAGCCCGGTGTCTCACCTCCCCTCAACACCCCCCGCCTCGCACTCACGGTTCCCGCAGGCCCATTCGATGAGGCGGGTGGGTGTCTGGAGCTCGAAGGTGTGCAAGTCCCGGTACCTGCGGGGAGAGGGCGTGTATGAGACGGCGGTGCCCGGCTCAGTGCCGGGTGCCGGGGGTCGGGAGGTCCCTCACAGCCGCAGCGACTGCACGAGCCACTCGTCCGCCGCCTCCATGGCAACGTCCGCCCCCGGCGCGCGCCTGACGTCACAGGCAGCGCGCGGCAGTGACGCCAACGGGGTTGCGACTCCGCCATGAGCGAAAGGGCGGCGTGTAGCAGTGAGGGAACCCAGAGGGGCGGAGTGGGCTGGGGTGGCAGGGACCTCAAAGCTTACGCACTTCCATCCCCCTGCCATGGAAAGGGACATCTTCCACTAGACCAGGTTGCTCCAAACCCCATCCAGCCTGGACTTGAATAATTCTAGTGATGGGGCAGCCACAGCTTCTTTGGACAACCTCTGCCACGGCCTCACCACCCTCACAGACAAGAATTTCTTCCCAATATCCCACCTAACTCTGCCCTCTGTCAGTGTGAACCCATGCCTCCATGTCCTGTCACTGCAGGCCCTTGTCCAAAGTCCCTCTCCAGCTCTCTTGGAACTCCATTAGACACTGGGAGGGGAGAAGGTGGAGGGAGGAGGTGATTAGGATTTTTTTAAATTTTCTCTGGCTCTCTTGTGTCTCATGTGATGTCCTGGTGATGGCAGCAGCAACCAGGCTCCTGCAAGCAGCCAGGAGGTGCTTCCTCTGGAGAAAGGGAGGGGGTAGGCAGTGCTGGGTTTCCCCTGAGGCACCCAAGCAGATGGTAAGGGTCCCTCCCAGTGAGGTTGGATGTTTGTCAGATGAGGTTGGAGTGGCCAGTTCAATGGCCACTCTCGTGAGCAGAGGCTCACCCACAGTAAGGAGAAGCAGTGAATGACAAAACTCCGCAGCAGCAGTGAATTCTCTCTGCAGCGGTGGTCCAAAACCACAACTGTCTCCCCTCTGATCCCAGAGAGATAGAGTGTGTGTGAGAGAGAGAGCTGAGCCCAGTCCTTTGACCTCCAGCAAAGTCTTGGTCAGCTCCCCTCTCCTCCCCTCCCTAAGGGGAAAGATTATATCTCTTCTGAAGACTATCATCTAGAGTAAAGAGATCTAAATTAGAGAGTGAAACATTCAGAAAGAGCAGGAAAAAAAGGCACAGATTGCCCAGTGAAGCTGTGGCTGCCCCATCCCTGAAAGCAGCTTGGAGCAACCTGGTCTAGTGGAAGGTGCCCCTGCCCATCACAGGGAGGTTGGAATGAGATGTCCTTGCAGGGAGTAGGATGAGCCATCTGCGAATAGAACTGTATCTGAGTAATGTGAGGGAACATCAGTTAAATCAGTCTCTGGATTATTTGAAATGTGCATTACTTGCTCATGCTGAGATGTTCTCCATCATCAGGTAGAGGCAATAGGGTCACTGGATTTAGTGTGATGCATCTTCTTAAATCATCTTATGCTTGTTCTGGTGTTAGAGTTGCTGCTGCTGCCACCAATTTAATGCAGCATGGTGCTCTTGCTGCACCTGGGTCCAGGTGTGGCCAGCTCTTCTTTCTCCTTGGTTGCTTTAGTCAGAGACTTAGTCAATTCCCCCAACCTTGGAATCCACAGTCAACAAAACACCACACCTCTGAGAAAACCTTGTATCTGCTTTTTGTGACCAGACATGAGACCTCAATTATTGCCTTTATTCTTTCTGGATTTATAATTTTTTGCCCCCTCCCCAAAATAAAGCCTAAATATTTCACCTTCCTTTGGCACAGCTGAAGCTTGGATGGACATGCTGTTACCTATTTGCTAGAACAATACATAATATACAGTGTACACAAGTGGAGTAATTTTATCCCTTAATTGCAGTGCGTTAAGTGCCAGAATTCTCTGCAGATACAACAGGGCTGTGAGATGGATAAGGTCGCATGGTCATGTCCAGAGGGTGGTGATCAATGGCTCAGTCCTGATGGACATCAGTGACTAGTGGTGTCCCTCAGAGGCCTGGAATTGGACCAGTATTATTTTATATCTTCGTTAATGACACAAACAAAGGGATTGAGTTGACCCTTGGCCAGTTTGCGGATGACACCAAGCTGGAGTGGTGCAGGTGACCCACATGAAGGATGGGGTGTCATTCAGAGGGACCTGGACATCTTGAGAACTGGCTGAATCTCGTGAGGTTTAACAAGACCAAGTGCAAAGTGCTGCATCTGGGTTGAGGCAAGTCCAAGCACAAATCCAGACTGGGTGGGAAATGGTTTTGAGAGCAGCCCTGCTGAGAAAGACTTGGGAGTGGTGGTGGGTGAGAGGCTGAATGTGCACCTGGTGTGTGCACTGGAGCCCATTCTGTATGCTGGGCTGCATCTAAAGCCCTGTAAGCAGTAGGGAAGGAGGGAATTCTGTCCCTCTACCCCACTCAGATGAGACCCGCCTGCAGAGCTTCATCCAGCTCTGGGGTCCCAGCATTCCTGTGGAGCAAGTCCGGAGGAGGTCATGGAAATGCTTAGACGGGTGGAGCACCTCTGCTATGAGTAGAGGCTGAGAGGATTTGGAGTGTTCACCCTGGAGATGACAAGGCTCCAGGGAAACCTTAGACCCCCTTTCAGTACCTACAGGGAGCCTACAGGAAAGATGGAGAGAGACTATTTACAAGGTCATGTAGTGACAGGACAAGGGGTAACAGGTTCACACTACCATAGAGCAGGGTTAGAGGGAATACTGGGAAGAAATTCATGGCTCTAAGGGTGGGGAGACCCTAGCACAGGATGTCCAGAGAAGCTGTGGCTGCCCCATCCCTGGAAGTGTTCAAAACCAGGCTGACCAGGGCTTGGAGCAACCTGGTCTAGTGGAAGGTGTCCCTTCCCATGGCAGGGAGTTTGGAATGAGATGATCTCTAACGTTCGTTTNGAATGAGATGATCTCTAACGTCTGTTCCAAACCAAACTCTTCTGTGATTCTGTGATTCTGCTTCCTGAAGATGACAACAGAACTTTAAAGCATTTTCTCATTTACATGTTGTTTGTTTTTTTTAATAGCAAAAGTCTTTTCCATCCAGTGTGTGATAGTCTGGGTTCTTCCTCTGGAGTCATTGGATCCTGGTGTGTCTCTGAGTTGCTGCTCACCTGCCTCTGGCCTCAGGCTCCTGCCATTTCCCACCACATAGCTTGCACACTGTGTTCAATGTATTCCTTAACAGTTCATTTCCTAGTCTGGGATTTTGAACATTGTCCCGGTCTACAGCCAGGTTTCCATATTCTTTCAGTTAAGCTTATAAACCCATTTGACCTGCAAAAAATGCATAAAACGATAAGAGGATAAGAGAGAATTTATTCTCCACACACTATTTTAAAGTACATTTTTCAGTGAGTCATAGAGTGGAAATCAAAGGAATACCACTTGAGTTCCCTCCCAAGGGAACAGAGAGGTGAAATGTAACCATGGGTTGATAACTGAAGAATGATTGGTTTGATCTACGAACTGTTACATGCCCAAAACAGTGCAGTGTAGTGCCATGGGGTCTCTTCCTGCCTGAGCAATTGGCCATTTGCCTGACCAAATAAACAGTTGAAAGATCTTATAGTTCTTTGTCAGTAGACAAATTAATGAGTAGAGGGTTGAGGAAAAGGTGGAAGGATGTTAGCTGTTGTGTGTGATGGGTTTGTGGAGCACTGCTGAGTGACTTAGAAGACCTAATGTTTAGAAAGGCAGCAAAATATCTCTGTATGTCCTGTCCTCTCAGGATTGTAGCTCAGCCACATATCCATGTTAAGAGGAGGATTTTCCCAAGAGGGTTTTGATGAGCTTGGAACAACACTCCTCATAAACCATCTTAATGAACTATTTGCTGGCTGCTTGTCCTCTGTGCTTAATTGAATTGATCTGCAGCTGGGAGAGTAGTCTGAGAGTCAGGCAAGAAAAGCACAACTGGAATGATAAAAAAGGCAAGAGAAGAGGAAATAAATAACCTGACATGATCAAACAGCAAGGGGCAAAGAGATGTCTGAACAAAGCCTAAAGTGGTCCAAAAGTATAAATGGGGAACTTGTTGGAAAAATGAAGCTGAGACAGGCAGTGTGATATGCAGAGACCTTCCAACAAATTGTGCTGACCCAGCAAAGGAGGAGGTGCTCCACTCTCAGCACTGCCTTCAAATTCTTCCAGCTTGCGGTCCAGAGGGGTCCATGGAAAATTGCAGTGGCAATCCCTACAGTCATGCACTTAAAAGAAAACACACACTTTACGGTGTGAAAAATAATTTGTGAGGTGGGCCTGTGTTTGTCTGGGGAATAGCACAGTAGAGACAGGGTGGATGATATAATTTCCTAAGATAAATTTGTTGCTCTGCTTTAGCTGCCACTCTAGTAATGTGCAATCTCTTTGGTGCAAAGGTGACAGTCTGATGCCCCTGGTCATGGGTTGCCATGGGCTATGTGGCTTGTACTGATCCATTGGTGTTTGCTAATTTGGTGAGAGAAAGGCATTTAAAATTCCCAATTCATCACCAAGGCCATGGTCATGTTGGAAAGTGATACAAAGCCATCAGGGAAGAGAGGACAGCACATAGAAGGTGGAATATGGTTGTAGTTTAATAGGAATGATGTTTGCATTTCTCAAGCCATTTTCACCTCAAAGTTGAAAAACACTTTTGTACTCTTTATTAATTGCAGAGCACCTTGTAAATGTTGTGTTTCTGCCATTCACAACATTCACAAGTACGTTCAAAATGAAATTGTTACCTTCAGTTTCAAAATTACATGTTGTCCTGCAAGGTAAACTCGTTACTCCCTCAGTTGCACATTTATATTCCCTGTCCAGGCTGGACTACACTGCCAAAAACTGGCCGCACAAACCCAATACAGAGGAGTTGTCAAAGGGTCTGAAAGAGTCTGCTCTGAAGAGCAGAGGGAAGACTTCCCCCAGGATAACTGCCCTGATTTTGGGTCGAGCTGCTTTGTGGGTCTGCACTCAGCCTGTGCCTGTGGTGTACCCTGAAGTGCTGCAGAAGTGAGACTCTAACCCTCTTGTTGCATGTTAGTTTGGGGTTAGAACCCTTCTTTCCGGGAGAGAGCAAAAAGCCAGCATTACTTCAACGACTTTGAGAACACTGATGCCAAGAACATAACTTCTGTTGACTGAGCAGAAGGAAAGCAGACCTCATATCCTTCCAATTACAGCTTAACAGACTACCAGTAACTTTTCTTATTGGCCCTCAGCAATAATAAAGGACAGATAGTTGCCCATCTTCCCATTATTCTGCCTTAGCATTCACACTAACACAGACAGATCTGGTCATCTACAATAATACTTGTCTGAGAGGGGGCAGGTACTTTGAAGTGATGTCAGGAAAAAAAATCCACATGTGAAACTGTTGCAGTGTTAATGTCTGAAAAGTAGGGTTTATATAAGACAAAGTGCAGCCTGTATTGTACAAAATGTGCCATTTCCATTGCATTTTTAAGAAAAGCAAGTGACAGACCTGAGTGTGCATTTTTTATACGATCTCTTTGACTCCACCTAATTTAAATTCAGTAGCAATGCTGGATGCAAGGAAGATGAAGTGCTATGCTGTGGAAGTTGTTTTTTGTCGCTAATGCTGGAGACAGGAATGCAACACGAACCCAGAGAGTTCATGCAGCATCAGCTGAAGTTTATTGTTGGAGTCCCCTTTTATAGGGGCTTCAAATTTCCCACACTTAGAAACGTGATTGGTTAAGGGTCTTAACTCTGCCCAGCTCACTGGCCAATGATGTGGGTGCAATCCCACATCAAAGGGTTCAAAGGGATTGGCTGGGGTCCCCTGTTTGAGTTTAAATCCGACCTATCCTTAAGGTACTTGAGGACTTGTTTACTTCTGTTCTCTAACGAGCCAGGCTGGCCGAGTTGGTGTCATGGCCAAATTATCTGTGCAGCTTACACACCAGCTGTAGCTGTCACAGGTTTTCACAGTATTTGAGGGAACAAGGAAGAAAAATGGTACAAGTAAGCAACAAACACTGTATGAAGAGCTGAGGGTGGTAAGACCAAGATCTGTGAAGACAGTCATGGGTGAAAACCAAGATAATCCCTGTACTGCTGACCCAGGAATGGTTCTTGACTTCTGGGACTGCTTTTAAGAGACAAATTTACACTTTGTATAGTCTGTTATTCAAAGGATACTTAGGTGCGGGCCTGATATTTCTTGAGTCTGAAAGGTTTTCAGCCTACCAGTGGCTGATTTCTTCCCAAGGGAAGATTTCTCAGGAGAGTCTTTCTTTCAAGGACAATTTCTGTAAATAACTTATGTTCTCAAATCTGTACAGCTGTGCTGATTGTGTTTCTCTTGTTCCACCAATGGGACTAGAGAGGTGTCATTCCCTTTTACCAATCATGTTAAGTCTGTATCAGAACAGCTTATAAAAGGTACTAAAAATTAGACAGTAAAGCCTTCTAATTTTCTTCTGCTTCAAACTGGAGTCAAGCATCTTTATTTTGTGTCCAAGTGTGACACTTAGGTGTTTTTGACTTAGGCCTTTGCCATTGCTCTTTTTTCTCACTACAGTTGTTCATAAGAGCTGCCTTGATACACGTTCTGTTCCTACAAATCTGCAGAAAAAGGTACATTTATACTAATGAAAAGATTCCATGACAGATGCTATGAAAGGACATTAAGTGGATAAAACTAGTGAGAAACAGTGGGCCGAGTCTCTTCAGTCATTAATTTAATGATTTAATTTCATTCAAGACTCTTCTTTCTCCAAACAAGCATTGGTTTAAAGTCTTGGTTTAAAAAACTGGTGTCTGCCAAGGAGGTGAGAACCTCCCTCGAAATGGAGAATATGACCCCCTTCCCTCCAAATTATTATAACTTTGAAATTAAGGGGCTTTCAGGCAAAGATATGAGAAAAAGAATAACAGGGGTTTTTTTTACTAGTATGTGGATGTATAACAAGGCAAACAAACAACAACAATAGTAACAATAAGAAACAAGAAAAGAAAATCCA
>VWYO01017341.1:54737-71007 GCA_013400275.1 Rhadina sibilatrix
GCTCTGACGAGCAAAGGCTTACCCACGGCAGGGAACAAACAGGGCAGGGCTGGTCTCAGGCAGCGGCAGCGAATTCTGCCCCACTCCACCTCCACCCACACAAAGCAGCAGCTCGACCATCCTCCTCTGAAGCTGAGAGAGCAAGAAGAGCCAGCAGCTGCCCCAGCCCCCGAGCACAATTCCTCTGAGAGAAACCCTCAGACAAGAGAGCAGCTATTGTAGCCACCAGAGGTCTTCGAGGCACTGCAACTGTCCCTGGTAGAAGCGCCTTTAAAAAGGCACCCTGGTACCCCAGACGCACAGGCACTCTCAGATGGGGAAAGCAATCCCAGCGCTTTGTGAGAGGCTGCCGAGGCAGCCTCGCTCCAGGGAGGATCAGGCGATGCAGGAACAAGCTCACGAGACGGGTTCCTCTTTTCTCTAGCCTTCTTTATTGTGGAGCTCCCGAGGGTCCGAGGCACCAAGGTCAGGAAAATTGAGGTCCAAGGAACCCAGTAGCTCAGGAGAGCTCAACTTTTATACAGTAACCTGAGGGTAGCGCTAATAACTTGGACCAATAGCAAACCGACACAACGCAACTGACAAACACAACTGCAAACTGGGAAAGAACAATCTACACGGGGGAGCAAAGGCTCACAGGGGTAATCACTTTACCTGCCCTGATCTAAAAGGCTGTCTCTTCAGGAGAATCCCTGGGGTGAACTTGGTCACACTGCAACAGCCTGTGCAGGGAGCTGCAAAGCTCCCTGTGTCAGAGGGGCCTCAAGCATCACCCCCTCTCCACGGGAGAGCCGTGGCATTTGGGGTAGCTCTAAGGGCTACCACAAGTAGCCAGCCAGACCATTCCATGGGCTATTTCTTTTGTCTGTCTTGGGTACCTGGTCCTTATTGTCTCTTAGCAACAAAATGGGAGAAACTTCCTTAAGAGAAAGAAAACAAAAGGAAAAACCCCAACCTCCAACAAAGCATAAAATTATGATCTTATGTTCCAGGTTCAAGACAAACCAAAGGGGAGACTGAACTGGGTTACAAAATGCATAGAAACCTCTTCTCTCTCAGGAACAGAGTAATTAGGAGTTGAAAATAATTGAAGGCAATGTCAGTTTTAGTAGAAAGTACCCTATGTTCCTGCTGTATTCATATTCTTCTCAAGGTACCTGCCTGAGAGTGGTGGGGGACTGGGGCTGGGTGGACTCTTGGACTGACTCTGCACAACCATTCTAAACTTGCTACAGAAATGCAACACCGTTTCCTCAGCTTCCACAAGTGTGTGGTTGAGAAACTCCATTATTGTCCTGCCCAGATCACAATGTGAACATGACCTTGGGAGTACAGATATTTGATGTGTGCAGTGAATAACTTGGGGTCTGAGAGACCCAAGTACATCTCTTCTGTGCCGCAGAAAACTGAAGGAAAGAGATTTTCAACTTTTTGCCTTGCAAATTATTTATTTTTGGAATGTATGTTTGCATTTAGTGCTGTGAAATCCATGTCTCCTGAAAGGAGAACTATACTAAAACCACTACTGGTGAACTCCTTCCCTTTTGGTGGAACTCAGCACTTCCGTTTTCTTCAGAATTTTTTCCCCTGCCATATACAAGCAGGAAAGTATGTCACTGACTTGTCAGGAACTTGGTCTTCTCTGTGGGTTAAAGGGAAAAAGTTAGTCCTATTCCTGGGACTACACCTCAAATTCATTTGAATGTACAACATATAAACTTCAACTTTGGTCAGTTGCCTCAAAAGAAGACCACAGCCTTTTCCTTTTCCCTTCTAATGGAAAAAAATTAGCACCAGGAATAGCTGAACATTAAAGAAATGCAAAACAACTTTGTCTTAATAATGTTAAGCCCCACCTGAATTACAGTTGGAAAATAAGGGGATGGGGTAACAAGGAGATCCTTTCTTGAAGGAAAAACCCAACCATCATCCATTTCTCCTCTGGGAGCAGACAGGCAGGTACCCACAGGCCAAGTGTGCAAGCAGCAGCAATGCATCCTGCTGTCAGGGATGTCACTGGCCTTCTCTCTACTTAGAAGAGTAGGATATAGGATAGGATATTCAGTATAATTATTTCAAACAAGATTTTGCTAATTCAATAAAATAGAATTGATCAAAAGTATTTTTAGAAGACTTGGCAATACAATATATTGAATTTAAAAAGATAAATGTTCAATAAATTCTGAGCTATTTTACTATATGGAAAGTTTATTTCCCCCAAAATGAAGGAAAAAGGAACAAAAAAACAAAACAAAACCAAACCAAAAAAAAAAAAAACACCAAAAAAACAAAACCCAAAAACAAAACAAGAAAAAAACCAAAATCCCAAACCAGAAACAAGCTGCTAGGTCCTAAAAAAGCAAGTGAATGAAGTAAGTGATTGAACACAGAATCTTGGAAGGGTTAAGGTTGGAAGGGACTTTAAAGATAATCTCATTCCATACCTGCTGCCATGGACAGGTACACCTTCCAGTAGATTGCTCCAAGCCCTGTCCAACCTGGCCTCATCCTATCAAAAAGGTTTAATTGAAATATCAAGTTGTAAACCACATATATAAATTATTATATCTTTAAAACAAACAAACAAACTCAATAGCTTGTATATATGAAATTGAAGAAAGCTAAAAATTAGATGGAAAATATTACGTTACAGACAGCTGTATCAAAATCAGAAATGAGCTGTGCCCTCTGTGTATGTTCATGAATGGAAAAAATACAAGAGAGGATTCTGAAAGGGAAAAATGAATTCTTGTAATAATTTACATTACAAATATGTGCTGATTAGTACATGGACTGATTAAACTGTTATTTTTTCCCCCATACGAGGTATCACTGGCACAAAAGACTTACCGACATATACATGTAAAAATTAGTAAAAGAAGCAGATGAAAATATCCTTGCTCCACGCTTATCTCGCCAGAGCCAGTGTGTGAGTTGAGTGATTAACATGAAGTTCTCTTACAGCAGGAACTCGACGTGGTCACAACTAATGTGACTGACAGCATTCTGGCACCTGGTGGCCAAGCCCTGTAGGGTCCAGGCCAGGCGGGAAGCAGACGACACCTGCCCAGTCCTGGTCCTTGTCTTGATGTGCAGATCACGGTCTGCAGCTTTGTGCACTTGCACACCTGGAAGACCCCACCTTGCAGAGCTGTCTTCAGGGCCCCCAACATAAGCTGCTGGAGCAAGTCCAGAAGAGGCCAGAGAGATGGTCCGAGGGCTGGAGCCCCCCTGCTCTGGATCCAGGCTAGAAGAGCTGGGAGTGTTCAGCCTGGAGAAGAGAAGGCTCCAGGGAGACATTAGAGTCCCTGTCACAGCCTAAAGGGGCTGCAAGAGAGATAGAGGGGGACTTTGGGCAAGGGACTCAAAAGACAGGACAAGGGGCAATGGCTTCACACTGCCAGAGGGAATGGCTAGATGAGATATTGGGAAGAAATTCTGGCTGTGAGGGTGGGAAGGCCCTGCAAAGGTTGTCTGTAGACACTATGGCTGTCCCATCCCTGCAAGTGTTCAAAGCCAGGTTGGTCGGGGCTTGGAGCAACCTGGTCTAGTGGGAAGTGTCCCTGCCTGTGCCAGGGGGAATGGAATTGGATAAGCTTGGAGGTCACTTCCAACCCAAACTCTTCTGTTATTCTATGATTTTATGAAGACAATGAGAGCTGGCATCCCTGGCAACCTATGGGGTGTGCAATGACCCTGGGTTCCATGCTTATCCCTGCTTTGTTCATGCAAGAAACAGTTTCTTGCTTAAGCTGAAAGAGCTGGGCATGCCATTTATTTTCATGCATTCCAGTAATTTAATTGAACATTTTGTGTTAGTAATTTTTTAGTACTTTGTGGCTGATGTACCAGCTCCTTATTGGTGCATTTACCCCGAAATGGCAGAAGATGGAAAGTCATGTGGTGCTTTGGAGGACTCAGAGCAAGAGGGAGGTGAAGAGACAGGTCAGTCACAATTAGCTACCAGGAAGCATTTAGTAACAATAATGTGTATTCTCAAACAACTGTTTTAAAGGTGTGGTGTCAAAATTATCTTTATGCTTACTTCAGTCATACTTGAAGCAATTGAACTGTTGAAATGGGTGTTATAGCATTGAGGAACACATTGGTTCCTAGTGAAGTGGCTTTAATCAGGCACAGATCATTCTTCCTTTTCCCAGGGCAGTGGCTTGGACAGCCACCCAGTGGTACAGAACAGTGATTTTTATTACCATGTCATTAAAACTCATTGTGTTCAGGAGGTTTTTTATGGACATGAACTGATACAGCATCATGGTTTTGTTGCAAGTATTACCTTTAAAATGAAAGGGGGTAGGGCTACATTAGAATAGTGTCTGGTGGGCACAGGCAGGATCTTGAGATCAGAAACCTCCTGGAAGTGAACAAATGATTCTGCAGTTATTGACATAGGTTGAGGAGCTTTAAAGCCACACTGCAAAAGTCCAAAGTGGTATTACTCAAACTAATCCAGAATTTCCCTTAAGTACAGGAACACAGAGCAATTATGCATTAGAGAAGGATTAATGACTATAATGGGTAATCAGCATGGAAGCAGAGAGATCCAGAGACAGAGCACAGTTGTAGGTGGAGTTTTCTTGGCAGCTGGGGGATTACCTGGCACTGCCCATGCTAAATCAGCTCACTGCTGCAGGCTCTTGCATGTGCTTAGACCACTTTTTAATCATTATATTTGATACCACAAAAACTGTGTCAAAGGGAGAACTGAGTGGAGCCAAGTATTTCTTCTTTGTAGCCTTTGCACATTTATCTCCTCATGGGCAGCTTCATGGTTAAAATCTGTTTTTAAGTGTGACAGGCCTGGGCTGGGTAGAGCTGATTGACTTATACAGTTTGTACATCCAGCACGTTAATTGTTGGTAGCACTTGGTTAATGGGTAATCTGGGTAGGGTATTCCCAAAATCACAGAATCACAGAAGAGTTTGGGTTTTAAGAGGCCTTTAAAAGGTCATCCAGTCCAACACCCCTGCCATGATGTCTCAATTTAGAGACAAATTTTAGGAGAAAACCACTCTGGAACGAGTGTTTTGTCTAAAGAAAAGGGCTCCAATAATACCTTTTTGCCAATGAGAGGTCACTGATTTGGCTTATGTAGCTGGAGTAGTTACGAGGGCTGAACACTCTTTGCTGAAAGAGGTTGCAAACCCAAATCTGTTTAAATTGCTTTCAAGGCTCGTTCATCTCCTCTCCCACTGAAAGCAACCATTTCACATCATGCATGTAAGGGCACACACCGGTCTTCCAGGCTCTCTCGCAGAGGGAAACTGGAAGGCAGATGCTCTGGCCATGCCTGTGCACTATGCCAATGTGCCAGACATTTTTTCACATCACAAAGCTGAGCCATGCTTTGTTCCATCAAAATGTTCCTGCTCTGATGAGAATCTTTAAATTGCCATGAAACCAAGCACGACCTGTCGTGGCCACTTGCCCCAGCTGTCAACAGTATCAGATCCCTTTAAGCTTTGGGGTTAACCCCCAAGGGCTGAACAGTTGTCAGTTGTGGCAATCTGATATTACCCAGTTACCCAAGTTTGGGAGCGATATTTGCCTCCACCCATGCAGGAGAAAGTGCCAAAGTCGTTACCAAGCACTTTCTCCTCACATTTGCTACCTTGGGAGTCCCTGAGCAAATTAAGACTGACAATGGCCTGGCACATGCCTCAAAAAGATTTAAAGAATTTCTCAATCATTGAGGGGTCAAATATAACACCAGGATACCCCACTCTCCCATGGGGCAGTCGATTGTTGAAAGAGCAGACCAAACAATCAAATGAGTCCGTAATCAGCAACAGGAATGGACAGAGACACACTTTCCCATTGAGAGGCTCTGCAAGGCTCTTTACGCTATAAATTTTTTAAACAGTTCCTTTTCAGAGCCTACCCCTGCTGTGCTCAGACTTTTGTCCAATTTGATACAAGCCAACTTAATGAGAAGCCACCTGTGCTGATTAAGGACCCCAAAACTCACCAAATAACAGGCCCCTTTCCTCTAATAACATGGGGCAGAGGCTATGCATGTATATCAACACCATCAGGCCCCAGATGGCTCCCAAGTAAAAATGTCAAACCTTATCTCGGCCGAGCAAATATAAATTCAGCACCTATTAACCAAAATAGTCCCGAGTCAAACACAGACAACCCCAAGGACTATAACAGCAAATTAATTACTGCTATATTGAGGAGTCTGTGTGGTTGCTGTGCTGAGGTGAACAGCCCAGTGATTGGTCACACTGGGGTATTCCCTTGGCACAGCGAGTTCAAGCACAGACCTCTCTGGCTAGCCTGGACTTATTCCAAGGCTCCAGACAGCACCGGACCCAGGTTGAAGCAGCAAGATGTAGCAGAATAAATCCTGAGTGATCCTCTCAGAAAGGTTGAACCATCAGTGGAAACAGGAAATGGATCTACTTAGGAGTTTGGTCCAGAGATTTTATTCCAGTTACAGCAGCACTTCTGAACAGTGTGACTCCCAAAGTAGAACAAAGGGACTATGTGGCTGTCCCAGGTTTTTACCTGGGCGGGGGGGGAAGGGCATTGAGTCTACCTGTCAGAAATGGACAGGGTGTGACCCGAGGGCTAAAGGGCAGCCTAAAGGTCAAATCACCTGTGAGGAGGGGTGTGCCATTCCTGCCCTGGCCAATTCCTTCGACAAACTAGCCCCTTCAGAATTCCAGGGTGACTGGGAGACTCCGTGTATGGAAATCAACCCCTTAGGATTGGTTCTAGAAACCCAACCCTGGGGGAGGGGGAAAACCCCCAAAGGGAGCCCACCTTGAAAAACCTTAAAGACACACTGCAACAAAGGACCAGACCAACAGAGTCTGGAGATAGAGATGCCGCAGACCCATCACGACTTCCAGCCAGCCATCCCGTCACCAGGAGCATGACAGCCAAAAGCGCCAAATACGGATACCTGACAGACTTCTAGCCTTAATCTGGGCGAGTTTTCCTTTTCCCCCCTCTCCAACTTGTTATCTCCTCTACCCATCCCTGTACCCCAGTTTTCTTTTCCCTAAACCTAACTTTCCCTAACCCTCTCACTTAACCCTGTTCTTTTAGTATAAGAAAGGGTGAAGAGAGGGTTGGTGGGAAAAGGTGAGAAAACGTTGGGAAAAAGAAAGGTCAAGTTTAGTTACATAAAGTACTTACATTCTTTAAACAGAAGTATCCTTCTCAACCACACAACCATCAATAAGTACAGCCGTGACAGCCAAGAGAGTGCCCAAGGTGATGCTGCTGGCAGTGGCCCTGTTCTTCACTGCATTCCCTGGCAGAAACAGGTGGATCTGCTAAAGAGCAAGTGCCAGGCAGTGAACAATTCCAAAAGCACCCAGCTGACAAAAAAAAAAGGGCGAGGAAGATACAAATAACACAAAGAATGCCGAGCAAGCTGAAGGCACAGTTAAACCTGTGGGACATATGGGATGGGTTGATTTCTTTTTCTACGGATTCTTTTAGTAATTATTGTTGTTTTATCTATGTTTAGTTGTTTAAAACATTGTCTGTTAAAGTCTCTGGGGGAAGCTTTCAGAATTAATAAAGAAGGGGGAGTTGTGGAGGCCAGTATACCTAAATCAGAGCACATGAGGCTCCCTTGGAGGGATGTCCCTTAATTGGGACAACTCACTTCATGTTAGGAGGAGAAGAAGCTACCTCCTCCCAGAGTTCTGTGGTTGTTATTTAAATGCTCTCCCGGTTGGCTCATTGGCCTCCCCGTCCCTTTCTTCATTATATGTCCTTCCCCTAGAATGTCTTCCCTTCCTCGAAGCCCCTGATTTGGTGCAATTCTCTGTCCATGTTCTGTCCCTGTTCCCCCATTGGTTCTCCTTGTACATTGCCCTGCCTCTTCACCAGTTTCTCCCTCATTCATTGGCTTCTGTTCCCAACTCCGCCCCATATATAAACCCTGATCCTTCACGTGTGGCCCTGCCTTTGTCCCTGGACCCCTTCATGTGAAGATGGAATAAAACCTCTCAGTGGAACTCTATACAAAGACTTTTCCCTTTCTTTGCTGCCGAGGGACTTAGTACAGCTATCTGGTGTGTTGAGTGATGGTTTTAGTGTGCCTGTGACTCCTGGTGGCTCTCCACTTGGGAACGCTTCCAGGAGGTTGCGGCACCTTTCTACCTCCACCCACCACAACACTGAATGCCTGTGTGTGAAAGTGAAAAAAAAAGTAAAACTGTTTATTAACAAAGCAAGATATCCGCAAAGCAGAGGAAAAAAAATTGAACCTTACATCCCACCCCCACCTCACCTTGTGGCCAGGAGGCAAAATGGCAGCTGCCCTTCTTCATGTCATGAAAGGGAGGAGAAAAAAGTTCACACAGCAGCTGGGAACCTGTTGGATTTCTGGCGTGGGTCTTCTCACAGCAGGTAAAGTTGGTGGAGTTTAATGTCTCTCCTTTTGCTGTGTAGAAACGACCACTCACTAAAATTTTAAAGTTTTATTAAACCTCAGCAAACACAACAAAGGGACTGAATAATTAAAAAAAGGACAGTAGTGGGTGCTTAGCTGCAGCCAGAGGCATGTCCAAAATGGTGGCTCTGCCTTTTATACCCCTTGTGTTGCATCAGCCAAATATATATTAACAAGTGGTCTTTATATATCCCTGGCCCCTCTCAAAGTCTGCCAGTTGACTCTTCCTTGGCGTCCATCGGTGGAGACCTTGCAGTCTGATTGGAGGTGAGATGTTGTCATGCCACGCCCTCCTAGCAACAAGTGTTCCCCATTCCCAACTTCCCATGCAAGGGGCACATGTACATGCCCTCCCTCCACTTGACCATGACAACCGTGACAACCAGGGTTGTCTGATGGCAACAACACAGAGGGAGGAAAAGGGGATTAAAGGGAGAAGAGAGGGTGTCCAAAAACAACCTACAATAACAGAGTAACACATCAAAAGAACCTCAAATCTCAACAAAACTTCTTCCCTTAACACACACACAATATTCATCTCTTAATTGTGAGAGCCAATCATCATTCTACCCCTCTATAACAGCTGTCTCAGTTTTTTCCTGGGGTTTGGACCGTCTGTGGCCACCTCCGCAGGCTCCTTCGGATTGAAGAAAACAACAAACCAAGACAGTTCAAGAAAAAAAGACACAAAATAGCACTGAAAGGATTTGCTGGTGAAGAGTCTCCAGGCCAGGGGAAGGAAAAACCCCAAAAACCAGAACCTTCTTGCCTAAATTTACAAAATTGATCCAGCAAAGGCAACAAAGTAACAATCTGTGCAGCCACAGACAATGCCAGAGGAGAGATTGAACAGAGCCCCTGCCCGCGATTCCCAGGCTCTGGCCCTGCCCCCTGGTTCATTTTGAAGCTACAGCAGCCATTTCTGGGCATAAAGCAGATGATTAGGGAATAGAGTATCATCAGAAAATCACCCCAAGACACATGGACAGAGACATCCTCCACTAGACCAGGTTGCTCCAAGATGTATACAGCCTTGAACACTCCAGGGATGGGACAGACATAGGTTTGATGGACAACCTGTTCCAGTGCCTCTCCATTCTCACAGGGAAGAATTTCTGCTCAATATCCCATCTAACCCTGCCCTCTGGCAGTGTGAAGCCATTGCCCCTTGCCCAAAGTCCCCCTCTATCTCTCTTGCAGCTCCTTTAGGCTATGACAGGGACTCTAAGGTCTCCCTGGAGCCTTCTCTTCTCCAGACTGAACACCTCCAGCTCTTCTAGCCTGACTCCAGAGAAGGCCTCCTCTGGACTCACTCCAGCAGCTTCATGTCCTTCTTGTGTTGGGGGCCCTGGAGCTGGATGCATTCTTTTCTTCCCAGGGTGGTGTTGTTCAGTGGCAGCATTGTCCCCTTTCTGATAAGGGTGAATGTACAGTAAGACTGTTCAGATGGCATTTGTGATCTGCAGATCTGGTCAAGTGATGAGGAGAATAAGAAGTTGACCCTACAGGATCGTGGGTGGCTTCTTTTGCACAAGCTGGGAGATGGAAATCAGGAAGACATGTTAGCATTCCCCTTGAATAGTTCCTAGGTGCTTTGGTGGTAGAAGAGGGGAGGAGGGTTTGCTATCTCTCAGAAAGACAACTTTCTAAATGCTTTGGCTTTTGAACACCTTCTAAATGCTTTGGCTTTTGCATGGCTAAAAAGATGCTATTGCTGAAAGTAATTTTAAACAGGGAGACTCGCTCCTCTGTTGAATAAATAGCATATAATTATTACTGTTGTAAGTAATAATTAATTCTCTTGCCCTGATAAGTTCTCAGTAAATTCAGTGAAACTGTAGCAATTTATAAAACTATGTGAGTGCTGATAAGTAATTTTTTTTCATCTGAATGCTTCATGCTGTTATCAGGAGGTATCATCTCTGAATGTCACTCCTTATTTTGTTCACCTAATGCAATCACAGTGCACTGGCATAGGCCAGGCTGTTGCTATAAATATTCCACACTCAAAGATACAAAAATAACATTTTATCTCAGCTCTGTTGAAAGCAGGAACAGCAATGGCAAAAGTCCTCACAAACTTCAAAAGCATTCATATAAATCAAAGCAAATTTACTATTTTTTTAACCAAGGTGTTTCTGAAAACAACCGTATCAGTCATACCCAATATCAAATTATGTCAGAGCAAACTAATTTCCTTTGAAAACATGGAAACTGAATTTCTCAACAGAAGAGAAACAACAGAGATGTGCATGTTGGCATTGCTAAAGCTTTTTCTTTTGGTATGTTATTTAAGCAAACTGTGGCAGTAGAATTGCTATAGAATTTAGATTCACTATAAGGTGAATACTAAACAGAGACAGAGAGAGCAGTTGTTGATCTTTACTACCAAGATGCAAAGATGCATTAAATGAAGCCCCAAGGGAGTCAGACCCAGAGCAGGACTGTGCAATATCTATCCCAGTAGCCTGCAGCTAACACAGCCTGCTGGTAGATTTGCAGAGAAGTCCATCAGAGAAGCATGATGTGTGGAAAGGAGACTTGAAATTCTGCTGTTCAATGAGGGAAAAGAAAAGCAGGACATAGAAGCAGGAGTCGCTGATGTCAGTAAAAGAAGTGATGTAACCTTTCCCCATACTCATTGATCACAGGACTTCAGAGCAGAGGCACCCAGCTGTAGTCCCAAAGACTGGCTTCAGGAGGGAAGGGAAAGGCAGAGCACTGAAAAGTGTTCAGAAGTTTTTCTAAATGAGGGGAATTACATCCTCAGAACATCTATTTCTTACACACTAAAATGGAAGATTCAACTCACTGCAGGAGGTTGCCCTGAGGTGTTGTCTCCATCCTTGGAGGTGCTCAAGATCCAGATGGATAAAGCACTGAGTAATCTGGTTTGACCAGGTTAGACTGACTCTATGTGGATGAGGAGGCTGAACCCAAGACCTCCTGTGATCCCTTCCACCTGGGTCATCCTATAAGTCTATAAGATGGAGCTCAAAACTGTTGTCCTGTTTCAAGCTGCCACCATCCCTCCCCACCTGCCACCCATCCTCTCCCATCTTGTCTTGTCCATCTCCACTTACTACCTGGGCCCTCTCCTGTGAACTCCCACTGGTTACCAGCTGCCCCCAGACCTCAGCTTGTGCCATTCCCAGCCTCACATTACTGAATTCTACAAATCAGGGCTCTGTTAATGCTGAAATCATAATTCTTCCCATCAGAGCATTTAAATGGAAACTGCTGTATCAGATATGCTTGCCATCTCTCCTTGTCCCCAGGAGCCTGATGCTGGCCCATCTTCTGCCCATGGCATGAGGTTTTTGTCCTGGACAGACCACCTGGAAGGAAGGCTCCCAGATTCTTTTGTCATTTGTGACTCCTCAGGTAACAGCCTTGAAGCAGAGCATGGTTGTGAAGAGCACAGCCTTGAGCATGGTTTTGAAGCAGAGGGAAGACAAAAATTACAGGGTGACATCTGCCTTTTAAGAACCCTTCAGTGACACCCAGCAGAAAAGACAAAGCACAATGGTCATGGCGTGAGGCTGCAGGAGCAAAATTGGAGCAACATGTGAAGGGTCAGAGCCAGGCAGGGTCAGAGAAAAGCTTCTGCGGGTGGGTTTGTGGTAGAGGGAACACCAAATAATCAGTTTTGAGGTGGACAAAGTGATAAAAGCATTGGTTCAGTATTTGGGGATTCAGGGCATTGAGTGAGATAATTATGCTTTTTTGCGTTGGCTCTGTTTTCTTACCAGTGTTGGTGATAGCCCTGCTCCATTTTGAGGGCAGTTAATGGTGCTGGGCATATGTTTTCAGAGAGCTCCTTCACACCTTTTCCCAAGTGTTAACACTTAATTTCCAACTCATTAGTGTACATCAAAGCCAGCACACAACTGCTCTATAGTACAGGATCACGGCAGCTCTTCCCAAATCAATTCTGTTACCCTTCATATTTGTGTCATCAGAAAATTACCCCCTTTCTCCTTTTCCTTCTTTGCCAGAAGCATGACAAACTACATGGGATTCAAACCAGACCCCAACTGTCTTCCACTTACTTTCTATCCTTTTGAACAATGTCTCTATTAACCAGGTACTGAGAGGAGATTTTTTAAAATCCATGGTAGCTTTGTTCCTTTTCAGGTCTTTTTGTGTGGGTAAGAGTCAGAAAGTAAGGATTATTCAAGGAGGAATTGCATACAGAGATGCCTGAAGTGGATGGAATAAAATTGACTGGATCCTTACTATATATATATGACTGTATGCTATATATATATAGGCTTCCCTATACTCTCTGTCTTGGTTTAAAAGACAGGTGTCTGCCAAGGAAGGTGGGAGCCTTCCTGGAATGGAAAATATGACTCCCTTCTCTCCAAATTATTATAACTTTGAAATTATGGTGCTTTCAGGCAAAGATATGGGAAAAGGAACAACAGTTCCTTACTAGAATACAAATAACAAGACAAACAAACAACAACAACAGCAGCAACAAAAAACTAAAACAGAAACCCAGTAACAGCTTTCTCTTGGCCATCAAAGCACTTTCCCCTTGGGTGCAGTTCCGCTCACGGCCGGCAGGGGCGCTGGTGGCTCCTGGTTGGGCAGGGCAGGTGCGATGATTCCCCCGCGGCTGCAGGGGGCGCTGTGGCGCAATTCAGACACCTCTCCGCTGGCAGGTGGGATGATGGGGGAGAGGGAAGGGGGCCGCCTTTGCAANCTTGGCCATCAAAGCACTTTCCCCTTTGGCGCAGTTCCAGTCACAGCCGGCAGGGGCGCTGGTGGCTCCTGGTTGGACAGGGCAGGTGCGATGATTCCCCCGCGGCTGCAGGGGGCGCTATGGCGCAATTCAGACACCTCTCCGCTGGCAGGTGGGATGATGGGGGAGAGGGAAGGGGGCCGCCTTTGCAAAACTCACAGGGAACAGTTGGTCTCAGTGCCACTCTGGGTGGCGAGATGAGCAGCAGGTTGCAACAGCAGAGGCAAGAACACCCCAGGGGTGGCAAACAAAGTGTAGCAAGCAAAGAACCCCAGGGCAGCTGCCGAAACAGCAGGGGCGTTGGGCAACAATGGGAGGAGAGAGAAGGTGGAGGGAGGAGATGGGGATGATAAGGTGTTTTTATTTTTTTTAATTTTCCCTGGCTCTCTTGTGTCTCATGTGATGTCCTGGTGATGGCAGCAGCAACCAGGCTCCTGCAAGCAGCCAGGAGGTGCTTCCTCTGGAGAAAGGGAGGGGGTAGGCAGTGCTGGGTTTCCCCTGAGGCACCCAAGCAGATGGTAAGGGTCCCTCCCAGTGAGGTTGGATGTTTGTCAGATGAGGTTGGAGTGGCCAGTTCAATGGCCACTCTTGTGAGCAGAGGCTCACCCACAGTAAGGAGAAGCAATGAATGACAAAACTCCACAGCAGCAGTGAATTCTCTCTGCAGCGGTGGTCCAAAACCACAACTGTCTCCCCTCTGATCCCAGAGAGAGAGAGAGAGAGTGTGTGTGAGAGAGAGAGCTGAGCCCAGTCCCTTGACCCCCAGCAAAGTATTGGTCAGCTCCCCTCCCCTCCCCAACTATTTTCAGACTCTCGCGGTGTCATAAATGCACAGCAAAGGTCACATAGCTCCCTGGGAGTAGAGGGAGGCACTCAAAAGCAGAAGAATCTATGCAGATAGCACAGGATTAAAGACAGATCTCTGTGTCACCAAGTGCTGCACTGTTGGTGTAAATGAATGAAAAATGGTGTTAAACCACCAAGAGAATGATGAGTTCTTTCTCCATACTCTGCAAGCTTGGCTATGGCACATCCCAGTGGAGAAGCTGCATAATGAGGGCTCTGCTTGCAGGTACACCCACTTCACAACCTGCAGCTTTACTGTTTTTGAATTTAAAAACCCCAATAAATCAAAATGTGTATCACTCTACTGCAGATGTTATGACATTTCCAACCCAGATTTCCATGGCTTTTAAATTTAGAAACATCCCTGTAAACTGCATGACTTTGTATTTCCCTGCTGAGATGCTGCAGCATCACTGTGTAAGCTGAGCAGAACTGATCTGCTTTAAGGAGAGAGGTCCAGCCCCCTCATCCTGGTGACTCCAAACATTTCCAGGTACAGACCCTGCTGCATGGAGAAATACAAGAGGCAAGATGACTTAGCCTTGTGGACGGCTCTTTTTTTCCTTGTTGGCTATGGAGGAGCTTAGCTGGAGAGGCTGGCTCTAAGGGATGAGAAGGGGGACATCAAATGATGGGGATGTTGCTTGTTGGCACTCTTCACAACTTTTGAATGACTCCAGTGAGAATTGTGCCCTTTTTGGAGGGAAGGAGATGCATCAGGGCACCTTTGCATTTGCCATGGCATATGGTAGTAGGTGAGGCAAGCTTTCAACTCTTGCCTAGCAAAACCAAATAAAACCAACAAAATAAATGTGTTTTGAAGTTCTTGCGTTCAATTGTGAGCCTGAAGGAACCATGAAAAAAAATTATCTGCTTTTACAAGAAATTCATGCTGAAAAATTCAGATTGCAAAATAGATTACATTAATATTATCATTTCAATTATTGAAAGACAGGTGTTTGCCAAGGAAGGTGAGAACCTCCCTTGGAATGGAAAATGTGATCCCTTTCCCTCTGAATTATTATAACTTTGAAATTAAGGGGCTTTCAGGCAAAGATACAGGAAAAAGAATAAGAATTCTTCATTAGAATATATATATAAAATATACACACATATATATATGAGACAAGGCAAGCGAACAACAACAACAACAGCAGCAACAACAAACAAAGACAGAATCCCGGTGCAAGCCTTCTGTCTGCTGTTGGGCCCTTTCCCCTTTGGTGCAGTTCCGCTCACGGCCGGCAGGGGCGCTGGTGGCTCCTGGTGGGCAGGGCAGGTGCGATGATTCCCCCGCGGCTGCAGGGGGCGCTGTGGTGTGAGTTCCACTGCCTCTCTGCGCATGGTTATTGGCGGGTGAGCTGGCAGAAGAGATGGAAAAGGGGCTCCCTTTACAAACTCACAGGGACAGCCAGTACCAGTGCCACTCCGGATGGTGAAATGGGCTGTAGCAGGAACCTTGGAGCAGTGGCTGGAACGGCAGAGGTGAGCAGACCCTGGGGTGGCAAACAAAGTATAACAAAAACTCCGAAGCTGTGCCAGGAGCTGTGGGGGGTTGGGCAGATATGGGGTATCAGGTTTAAGTGTAACGAAAAACCCGAATCAGCGACAGAAAGAGGGGCTGGGCAGTGGCAGCTGGGCTCCCACAAGCAGCTTCTCCCCCATTGGAACGGGGAGGTGGCTGGGGTTTTCCCATGGGGCCACTGAGCAGATGGTGAAGGTGTTTTTCCAGTGAGGTTGGGTGTTAAGGAGGTCCCATTTCAACAGCTGGTCTTACGAGCAAAGGCTTACCCACAGTAGGAGAAGCAATGGGAGGACAAAAGCTTCACAGTGGCAGTGAATCCTCAGGGCAGCAATGGTCTGGCACCAAACCTCCCCTATCTCCGCTCCAATCCTAAGAGAAAGAGAGGACCCAAGCCCAGTCTCTCACCCTGCAGCCAAAATCTCAAGGTATCTCTGCTCTTCCCAAGAGAATGCCCCTCAGCTACAAGAGTGCAGTCAGCTGCACCCCTCCGCCTCCTTCTTGGCTACATCTTTGGTCTCTCTTAAGTACTGTTGTTATCATCTCTTAGGAAACAGATGGGATAAAAAAAGAGAAAAATCCTAACCTCCAACATGTTACAATGGCACAGATGATTTTGTGCGACACAGGAAGGGAGACTCAGGCACAAAGAAGCAGCAGCAAGCTGAAGGGTAGAGGGCTCTCATGATGGAAGGGTGTCTTGGTTTTGAAAGA
>VWYO01017352.1:21095-31878 GCA_013400275.1 Rhadina sibilatrix
AAAAAAAAGAAAACAGATTCTCCATTCTTTGTCACTTTTATTCAGTAGTTTGTTTGGTTTTTTTTTTCCTTACTGGTGGGTCCATTGTCCTGTTCTAACCCCAGTCGAGTCTGTCACAGTGAACATTGCAAGATACCCAGAGTGGCTTTAGCAGAAATTGAAGCTCCATCCATATTATCCCGGTTCTGCAGAGGATTTATCTGCCTCACAAAATAAATAAATAAATTAAAAAAAATAATAAAAGCCTTTTCTGCTTGATCAGACCATTCTGGGAATAAACTCAGCGTGTGTACATCCAAATTTCCTTTGCCATTGGACAAACCCCAACCTGAAGGCTTGGGGTAAAGGCTCAGAGCACAGTTTTAGGGAGAATAATTCCTACCTGAGTTGAAACACTTTTTTTTTTTTTTTTTTTTGGCTTTAGAAGCTTCCTGTGGACACAGCAGCCCTCCAGGTGTTGCATTCCAGGTGCTCTGAGGTTGTTTGCCCACCTGATGGCCCCCGAGCCACACCAGAGCCGATGGGAGTGCACAGCCCTGGAGACACCACCTGAAATTCCATGCTCTGGAAGCATTTGTGAATATTGGCTGCTGCTGTTCCCTGGTTTTTGGAACAAAGCAATTTATTTTTTTTTGCTTTTTTATGCTGCTCGGGATCTCACTGGGCAGTTAATGTTAAATTGTTGGGCAGAATAATTTAACAACTGCCAAATAATAATCCTTGGGAGTGAGCTCCCTGCCTTTTCCAGCTCCATTCTGGTTTTTGCTCCTTCCCCCAACTCAGCGGTGTTTATTGCAGTGTTTCTGAACAAATCCTTTTCTCCCTTGAAATAAGAACAGTATCTTTTCAAAGAAACTGCTCAGTGAAGGAATTATTTCTTCTCCTTTCACACAGCTACTTCATTTTACTACGTTAAGATAATGACAAAACATCCTTTTTTTTTTCTTTTTCCCCACCCTGACCAGCTGAACACGTGTTTGTGCTTGATTTTCACACCACTGGGAATCAAGTGGTCATTCCAAACCCCTGATTGGGGCATCTGTGTGTAGCTGGTGGTGCTTTTTGTGGCAAAATCAGGTTCTGAAATGACCAGCACAGGGACTGAGCCGTCACCTCATGGAGTGCTCAGGTTTTTCTGAGGAAAATGCTACTTCTCTCGTGCTTTTGGGGTTTCTGCCACCATTTCTGACTCTTGCCCTGCTCAAAAGGGAATAAGAGGCAGAAAATATCCAGTGGAACGTTTTAACTCCAGAGGGAGCTGCTGATGGGGCAGGTGTTGGGACACCTGGGTTTCCTGTGCTGAGCTGTTGCAATCTTTCCAGTTCTTGCCCATCCTGGAGCTTGAATTCCTACAGATCTGGTTTGAGCAGGACTTTGGTGCTGGAGGATTGCACTGCTAGGATCTGGGTGTAAAACAACCTCTGTCTGCAGGCCTCTTTTGATCAATCATTCAGGTCCTTCAACAAAAACACAAGTTTTTGTGTTGCTGAGACAAGAGTGGGAGCGCAGACTCCTGCTGCCCCAGCTTTGCTGCTCTGGTGATTTCTCTTTTTACATCAACGAGGAAAGGAGAGAAGAGGAGAATAATTGACATTTGAGCTGCTGGGTGACTGCAGGGAGCACAGCAGGCCCGTGGAGCAGAGGAATAAACTCAACACGTTGGCCAAGCTGAGCAGCTGGGGCTCTCTGTTTCTCACCTGCTCGGTGAAAAGGGAGCTGGCAGGCAGAGGGGTTGTGTTTCTGCAGGGCTTTCAGCTGATGGGCCATGCCTGGTTTTCATCTCTGTGTTTCAGGAAGCTGCGGGCCACGCTGGATGAGTACACCACCAGAGTGGGGCAGCAGGCCATCGTCCTGTGCATCTCACCCTCCAAACCCAACCCCGTCTTCAAAGTGTTCGGTGCTGCACCCTTGGAGAACGTGGTGGGTGTTCCCCTAGGAAAGAACTTCCTCACCTTCTCTGCAGATTTCCCTTCTGGAAGCCTGGGAGGGATCTGAAGGTCGTGTTGAAAACCCTGGGGGGAAAGAAAATAGAGTTTAGGTTTTATGGGGTGTAGTGCTGGCTGAGTCAGTGATTTCAGAGGTCGTTTCCAGCCTTAATGTTCTCTCTTAATGTGACTCCCTGACATGAGGGCAGCACTGAGGTCCTCTCTTCTCTGCAAGAGTGGCTGCCTGGCACATCTCACCACAGGGGAACATCCTGGGTTAAAAATTAGAGGGAACAGGTCATGATCACAGAATCCCTGAGGTTGGAAAAGACCTCCAGGATCATTGAGTCCAAGCTGTGACCAATCCCCACCTTGTTCCCAGCCCAGAACCCTGAGTGCTACGTCCAGGAATTCCTTGGACACCCCCACGGATGGGGATCCAAACCTCCCTGGGCAGTTCCAAGGCCTGAGCACCCTTTCCATGGAGAAATTCCTGCTGCTGCCCACCCTGAGCCTCCCCTGGCCCAGCCTGGGGCCATTCCCTCTCCTCCTGTCCCTGTTCCCTGGGAGCAGAGCCTGACCCCCTCGGCTGTCCCCTCCTGGCAGGGAGTTGTGCAGAGCCACAAGGTCCCCCCCGATCCCCCTTTCCTCCAGCCTGAACAACCCCAAACAATCACAGAATTTCTAGGTTGGAAGAGACCTTCAAGATCATCAAGTTCAACCCATGCTCTAACACCTCAGCTAGACCGTGGCACCCAGTGCCACATCCAGGGATGGTGACTCCACCACCTCCCCGGGGCAGGGCATTCCAATGACACCTCTGAGCTCAGCTTTGCTGTCAGACCCTGCCCATGACAACTTCTGGCCTCAGAACTTTTCCTTTCATCCCACAATTCCTTCCCTGGCCGGCGTTACTTCAAGTTTCATCAGCAGCTCTTCCGTAGGGCCGAGTCTCAGGAGGGGGCCACTGGGGCGTTTTCCTTGCCAGCTGTGCCACTGTTTGCTCCTCCTGCTCTGCGAGCACCTTGGGGAAGGTGGCTGGGCCTGCCTCCTGCTCCTCTCCTGGTGCTTGCTCACCTTGTTTACCTGAGCCTAACAACTCCCCACAGGTACGCAAGTACAAGAGCACCATCCTGGAAGACCTGGAGTCGGCGCTGGCCGAGCACGCCCCGGCCCCTCAGGAGGTCAACTCGGAGCTGCCACCCCTGACCATCGATGGCATCCCCGTCTCCGTGGACAAGATGACCCAGGTGAGCAGCCAGCCAGGTGGCCAGAGGCAGGGATGCATCTGGCAGCCACATCCTGTTTGTTTTGTGTGGCTGCATCTCCAGGGGACGGCGCTGATCTCCTCTTTTCTTCCCCCCCTCACCCCCCTCTTGGGGCTGGAACAGCTCAGGTCGTGGTTGGGTGTGGAGCTTTGTTAGTGGTGCTGATTTTCTCTGTGAAAAAAAAAAAAAAGAATGATGGTGAGGAGAGCTCAGGCTGCTGGCAGCACTCCCTTTGGAGCTGGTTTTGGTACCTCCCAAGAAATGGGAGCAGGGAAAATGTTTGTTCCACGCTTTGCCACAAGCTTTAGGCGCTGAAGTCACTCGTGGACACCTTTCTGTGTCTTGCAGTTCATTCCCTCCTCTGTTTCTTGCTGTGGATTGGAGCACAGGGGAGTTTGCCAAAGGTTTAACCTCAGATCAGACCCTGAGTGAGATATTTTTGTTGGAGACAGGGAATTATCTGCCCTGGGCATATGGGAAAAGCTGATTTTTTACTAGAAAATACCAATAATTATACTGGAAGCTCTGGGCATCAAAATTCCCACCATAAATGATTGCACTTCCATGCACAGCTCAGGAGAATCCTTTCCACAGAGCTCTTCTGAGCTGCCTCACTGTGCTGGAATGATGATTCCTAAAAAGATCCTTGTTTCTCTACCATAAAGCAGCAGGAGAGGATTTCCCTGCCCAGCCCAGGTGGGTGATGCTCTCCATTCCCAAGGTTAGAGAAACATCTTTGCCCAGGCAAATAAAATATTTCCCTCCAGATCCCTAGGGAAGCAAAGCACTGCTTCCCTTTCTCTCCAGCTCCAGCCCCTTGCTGACCTCACCTCTGGGAGAAAGTGGAGGGGACTCCTCAGGAAAGCTTCATCTGGAGGGAAATCTCCTTCCCCAGGGATGCAGGACCTGACTTCAGGCAGGTGTGTCCTGCAGGAGGCTCTGGGTGTACACCCAACCTGAGGCACCACAATGGATTTTAAAAGCTGAAAGGCAATTTTTTTTTATTCCTGAAGGAGTAACAAGATGGAAAGGGCAGCACACAAAGAGGTGTCAGAGCAGGGCAAAGATGTGCAGATCTTCCTGTGCTCTGCAGGGGCCACACCCTGCTCAAAACTTTCCATTTTTTCATGGAATCAGACACTCATGACAAAATTTATTCAGCCTGCTGCACTTTGGCTGGTGCAGATCATTTTCCCAACCCCTGACAAATAAGACAAAAGTCATGTCTTGGATTTTTAAACCCTTGTGAAGGGTGGCACCTGCAGGAGTTGGAGCCAGTAACAGTTTCCCCCCGAAATGTTTTCAAACTCCTTGTCCTGCAAGGCCTTTGCTCAGCCAGCCCAAAGTGCTGATGCAGAACCTCTTATTTCAAATCCTCTCCTGCTGCTTTATGGTAGAGAAACAAGGATCTTTTTAGGAGTCATCATTCCAGCAGAGTGAGGCAGCTCAGGAGAGCTCTGTGGAAAGGTTTTTCCTGAGCTGTGCATGGAGGTGCCATCATTTTTACTGGGAAATCTTGATTCCCAGTGTTTCCAGTATAATTATTTACATTTTCTAGTTAAAAAATAAAAAAAAATCAGCTTTCTTGCAACTGAGTTGCACAAAACCCTATGGAAAACTGAAACAACAAAAAAAATAAATATCAATATAATTAGGATGGCAGGGACTGGAAAAATGAGGCCTCTGCTTTCAGCAGGTGCCAGCAGGCAGGTGTAGAGGTGTCATCAGTGGGGAGGTGAAAATAACTCCTTTTAATTGCTCTGCTTCCCCAGGGGCCTGGAGGGAAATAAAGCCTTTATTTGCCTGGGCAAAGATGTTTCTCTAACCTTGGGAATGGAGAGCATCACCCACCTGGGCTGGGCAGGAAAACCTGAGTTGCAGTGGGATTTTCAGCCTTCACTGAGAGGGGAATCTTGGTGCTCTCTGGACTTGGGTGACAGCTGAGTTTACCCCTCAACTCGTTCTCAGTTGCTCGTTGATGTGACTGAGGGGTAAAATCAGGTAATCTGAGCTTAACCAAGCTGAGATCAGTGCTTCATTCACCTCTCACTGTTTTATGAACAGGTGATTTGTCCTTTAATCTGACTTATTTATTTTTTTTTAAACCCCCATGATTTATAAACTGCTTGTAGGAGCCAATAAAAGTTTTTCTGGGCCTCTCCAAACTCATTGTGGTGCCCATTCCCACCCTGGAAAGCTGCATTGCTGCTCTCCCAGCTGGTCCTTGGCAGGTGGCAGGGGGAGAATCCTTGCTGGAATCAGCTCCCATGCAGCTGAGCAATAGGCTGGATGGTTTTGTGGTTTTTCCAGCTCTGGGATGGCTTCAGGGATGAGTGCTCACTTCCAGCTCTCGTGCAGTTGCTGTTTTTCCTTCTCCCACTCCCAGGTCCTGCATGGACTCAACTTTGCTAAAACTGGAGATCCTGAGGCTGAGCTGTGGGGATGTGTAGAAAATTCCCAGCCACAGGTTCTGCTCTGTTCTAGGAACCACTTTCCTTGTTGTTTCCAGCTCTGGAGAGCATCTGGAATACAGCTGGCCGTGCTTTTGGGCTGTTGCATTTGGGATTGGGATAGCTCAGTACCGTTCATTCTTGAATTTAAGGTTAGAAGTTAAACCACTGAGCCTGTTTGAAAGGGTGGCAAAGAAACATTTCTCACAGAATCCTCCCAAATCCTCCATCCTGGGGAGGTTACCTGAGCCTTTTCCAAGCTGCCAAGGGCACAAACTGGAATGTTTGTGCCACTGGATTTGGGTTTTTTCAGCAGATGTTTGATTTTTGGGTGGTTCCTGGCCAGTGTTCAGCAGAACCTGCAGGTGAATGTTCCCACCTGTGCCCTGAGGGATGTGGGGGACCAGATGTTTGATTTTTGGGTGGTTCCTGGCCAGTGTTCAGCAGAACCTGCAGGTGAATGTTCCCACCTGTGCCCTGAGGGATGTGGGGGACCAGATGTTTGATTTTTGGGTGGTTCCTGGCCAGTGTTCAGCAGAACCTGCAGGTGAATGTTCCCACCTGTGCCCTGAGGGATGTGGGGGACCAGATGTTTGATTTTTGGGTGGTTCCTGGCCAGTGTTCAGCAGAACCTGCAGGTGAATGTTCCCACCTGTGCCCTGAGGGATGTGGGGGACGTTACCTGTGGCAGGGCCTCGTTAGGGCACTAATTAGCCAAGTCCTCTCTCCTGACAGTGCTGCTGATTGTCTCCCCCGTGGATTAAAGACAAACCCTCCTTAACAAGTACCTTGAGTAGCTTAAGCCCTCAACTTCCATGGACCAGTAATTGATCCAGCTGGACCAGCTGGAAACAAGGAGCATTGCTGATGGCAGTGCAGGGAAGGAGTTTTTAACTGTTTTTGCACCAGGCAACTCAAAAAAACCCAAAAAAACCAAAAAAACCCCAAGAACCTGCTGCTACCAGGTTTATTTGAATAATTTTTTGGGGCAGATAATAATCCTTGGGAGTGAACTCCCTGCCTTTTACAGCTCCATCCTGGTTTGCACTCCTTTCCCCAACCCGGCTGTGTTTGTCGCAGTGTTGCTGAAGAAAAATTCTTCCTTGTGCTATGAGCAATATAATTTTAAAGCAACTGCTCTGTGAAGGAATTATTTCTTCTCCCTTCACCAGGCTGCATCCAGAGAACCTGGAGCATGTCAGGCTGAGTGTTGGCCCTGCAGTGGAAGGTGGATCATGGACAGGCTGGGAAAAATGTGCTTTTAGGGAAAATTCCTTCCTGGAAAAGAGCTGTCCAGCCCTGGCACAGCTGTCCAGGGAGGTTTGGAGTCCCCATCCCTGGGAGGATTTCAAAGCCCTGTGGATGTGGCACTTGGGGACATGGGGCAGTGGTGGCCTTGGCAGTGCTGGGGAACTTTAAGGTCTTTTCCAACCAAAATGACTCCGTGATTCTATGAAATAATTTACTCTAAAAGCTCTGAGCTGCTCCCAAATGCAGTTTTTAAGCTCCAAATGTGATTTCCTCTGACATTAGGAGAGCTCTCCCCTTCCTGCTCTGCTCTGCAGCTGAACCAGCCTCTTCCTGGTGTTCCAAGGAGTCCCTGGTAGAAAACCAATCTTGTCACAAAACCCTGTGTGAGTTCTGTATTTATTTGGGCAGGACAGGGCTGGAGAAGTGTGAGATCGTGGTCTCCACGTTTCAGCAGTCACTGAAAAGCTCCTTCCCCTCTCAGCATCTCTGCAAAAGACACATCAGCTCATGCCTGAGTTCCTGCCACTGTAGGGACATTGAGTGCGGGGTTTTTAATGGTTTGTTGTGATTTATTTCTATTTTTTTTTCCCTTTCAGGTTGGCTCGTTCTCCTCCTGGTTTGAATTGCAAAGTGTCGATACAATGGCTGTTCGTGCCTTGGTGTCGTAATTTTGTTTTGGCCGTTTTAATTTTGTTCCTTCCCTTCCACCTGCTGCCAAGCTGAGTCTTGGGAGAAACATTGTCCACCTTCCTTGGGCATTCAGGCCTCTTCCAGCTGATGGCTCCACCAGGGTGGAAGCTGAACACAGTCATTCTGTACAACGCCCCTCGAAACGACCCAGGGATGCGAGTCCCTAAACTCCTCTCCACCTTCTGTTTGTTCCAGGCACAGCTGAGAGCCTTCATCCCCGAGATGCTGAAGTATTCCACGGGTCGTGGGAAGCCAGGCTGGGGCAAGGAGAGCTGCAAGCCCATCTGGTGGCCCGAGGACATTCCGTGGGCCAACGTCCGCAGCGACGTCCGCACGGAGGAGCAGAAGCAGCGGGTGGGTGTCTCCCTGTCTGCCTCCCAAAGCAGCACAGGGGGCTGCAGACTGGGTTTGGGGAGTGGGTTTTTGCCTTGAGGGGCAGAAGGAAGAGTCTGTGTCACGGCCTCCTGAAGGAGGGAAGGGATGCTGTCCCCTCCTGAGCAGCGGAGAGCTTTGTGCTTAAGGGAAAGGGTCATGGATGTGCAGTGGAGCCAGGAAAAATGAGAGAACTGGGTGAAAAAGGCTTGAGTGAAGCTTCTACCAAGCTGTCACATAGATAATCAAAGGAGGTCACCATGGTGTGGAGGCAGCAGGACCTGGCTGTGCAGGGCTGGTTGGGTGGGGAGGCTGCAAATGGTGCTGGGGCAGCATTTTGGTGCTTTCCCAAATCGCCGTGGTTTTCTGCTTGGAGTCACAGAATGGTTTGGGTTGGAAGGGCCCTTTTAAAAGTCTTCTCATCCAACCCCTGCACTGAGCAAGGGCATCTTCACTGGATCAGGTGGCTCTCCAGGGTGAGTTCCTTGGGGAAAAGCAGGGATAAGCAGGGGGAGATTCAATATCGGGGTCGTTCGTTTGCCAGTTGTTGCAAACCACCCAACCAAACGAGACAAAACGGGCAAATCCCGGCGCTGTGCTGGTTCAGAACCCCTTTCCTGGGCTGACTTGCCCCTCTGTGCTCTCCTTCTGGAAAGGTGTCCTGGACCCAGGCCCTGAGGACCATCGTGAAGAACTGCTACAAGCAGCACGGGCGCGAGGACCTGCTCTACGCCTTCGAGGACCAGCAGACCCCGCAGACCACGACCACGCACAGCATCGCCCACCTGGTGCCCTCCCAGACCGTGGTACAAACCTTCAGCAACCCCGACGGCACCGTGTCCCTCATCCAGGTGAGAGGAACCCCACCATGGATGTTTCCACTTCCAGCACTCAGGGACGCGAGGAAAACTCGGGAGCTAAACTTGTCCTTTCAGGAGTTTTGTCTTTCTCACGTCTTACCCCACAACGAAGATCCATCCTCATCCTCATCCTCATCCTCATCCTCATCCTCATCCTCATCTTCATCCTCATCCCAGTTCCCACCCCCTGTTCTCCAATTCAGGGATTTCTGCCAGGTGGTCAAACAATTCAGGGATTTGACCTGAGTTCAGTGAACCTACAGCAAATCCAGGTGCCACCACACGACGCCTGTGGTGGCAATGGGAGCGCAGAGGTGGTGGAACTGCCTTCCTTTCATGGTGTGAAATGTAGTTTAATCAGCAGATCAGGTGTTTCTGTGCCCCTGGTCTTCATCTGGCACCTGAAGTGTCTAATTCTGTTTATTACAAACACCAAATACATATTTGTCCTCGTGGAATGAGGATTCCTCTCACGCTGTTCTTAGCTCAGTGCTGCTGCTGTTTTCCCTGGGTTCCCTGTGTGGGAAGGCAGATTCTGGCAGCTCAGGATGTCAAAAAAAATTCGCTTTTCTCTTGAAACTTCCCACAAACTCCTTGTGGGAGTGAGATTTGAATCTCAGTTTCCCCTGTGCCTCCAAAGCATCACTGGTGGTAGTTCCTAATTAGGCCCAGCAATTTATTCCTCTTGAGCATCACATTTTTAGCAAAGTCTCAGACATACTTTTCTTGGACAAAATAAAGATAAAAACTGGGTGTATGGGTAGGGTTTTTCCCCCCAGATGAAGCTGTTCAGTGGCTGTTAGAGTTTTCTGTTCCCCACCCAGGCCCAGCAGACCTGCCAGGCTGGTTCTCTTTGCTCACCTGTCCATACAATCTCCCTTTGACTGATGTCCTTTCAGGTGCTGGACACCTGAGATCCCATTGACTTCCTGGCATTTATATTTAATTCTCCTCAGAGACAAAGCTGCCCATCTCCCTGCCTTTGTCCCTTCCCAGCTGTTCAGTGGGGGAAAAGATCATTTCCAAAGGGGTATTGAGGATGAGCTCCATGTTTGCCAGGTGCCTGGAGATGAGACCCAGATGGGAATGGGGAGCAAGGAGGGAATTCTGAGCCAGTGCTGGGTGGATGGGAAAAGGGAGTTGACTCCACCACGCTCCCCCAGCTGCTCTTCCTGAGGCTGGGAGAATGCTCAGGCCTTCATGGACCTGCAAAACTCAGTTCCAGTCTGGGAGCTGCCATGGATTAACATGGCTCCAGTTTATGATTTCCTCCCCCTTGGGGACAGCCCCGTGTTTTCTGTGATCTCTGCAATTACAATTGCTCACAGAATCATGGAATTTGAGGGGCTTGGAATGGACCTTAAAGATCCTCTCATTGCCACGGGCAGGGACAATTTCCACCATCCCAGGTTGCTCCAAGCCCTGTCCAGCCTGGCCTTGGACATTTCCAGGGATGGGACATCCACAACTTTCCTGCACCAGCTCTTCCAGCATCTTTCCACCTTCACAGGAAATTCCTTTTATTCTTTTTATTCTGAGAGTGTGTGAGAGCCTGTTGGAACCCTGGGCGCTGAGNGAAGACAAAAAAAGCAACAAGAGCCCCTTTGCCCGAGTGCTGTGGCCGCTTCCCTGCAGTGACAGATGCATCATTTTCTCCTCCACAGGTTGGCACTGGTGCCACAGTGGCCACGCTGGCCGACGCCTCCGAGCTGCCCACCACGGTCACCGTCGCACAAGTCAACTACTCAGCAGTGGCTGACGGAGAGGTGAGAGCTCCCTCAGCTTCCCGGGGCACCTGGATGGCCTGGCTGAGCTGCCAGCAGCATCTCAGTGCTCCCAGCAAACACCCAGGCCCCTGCAGAGTTCAGGGGGAACACAGAACATTTTATACACAAAGTGCTGAATCGTTGTTTCCACTCAGGGCTATGCAAACACAAGTGGAAGGTCTGAATTTCCTACTTTTTTTT
>VWYO01017353.1:0-12404 GCA_013400275.1 Rhadina sibilatrix
TATATAAAAGGGCTCTCTCAGAGGGTTTTCTAGAACATCTGAATTAAACACCTGAGCTGAGCTGTCCTCTCAGCCCCTTCTCTCCAGCACTGTCTGCAGCCTGCAGAGACCCACCTCCCACAGGCAATATCCACAGTCAAATATATCAAAGGGCCAGCGTGAGTGAAAATGATGCTGCTGATGCAAAGTCATTTATTTTAGAAAAAGTTCTGGACAAGCCCATTCAGCTCCTTCCTGTTCCTTCAGTGCTGCACACTGTGGGGAAAGGCTCCTCTAGGAGTCCCAAGTTAACCCTGCTACAATCAAACAGACAATCTGCTGCTGGTTACCCCCTCCCTGAATTCCATAAAGCCATTCCCTCCTCTCTCCTCACTGACAGACAAATTTGTAAGGCTGAACTGCTCATTGCCAGCTTTTACAGCCCAGGTATTTCCCTCTCACAGCACAGAGAGCAGCAGCTAATGAATGATCAGTTGTTCTGCACGGGCTCTGCCAAACCAGCACTAATTCCAGCAAGGGGGGATCAAGGGCTCAAACTCTCTCCTGTTCAGATCTTCCCCAGCTGTCTCCTGGTGATCACACACAGGAGGAACAGCCCTCAGCACTCCCAGATGTGGCATTTGCAGTGTTCTTGGGGGCGGGGGATCAGCTGGGTGTTTTTCAAAAATCAGCTTGAATGAAATCAAAGGCAAGGCAAAGGTTCTCAGTTTTTCCCCCAGGCAGAATTCCCACCGAGCTCGGCAAGGACTGAACCAAACTCCTGAAGAGCTGATTTGAAAGCAGGGATCCAAGGCTGGGATTTATCTGTGCACACACACACACACAAAACCCCACACTCTGCTTGACCTGGCAGTGAGTTATTCATTCAGAAGGAATCCAAGGTTGTCACTAAAAAAAGCTTCAAAGGGCGGAGAGGAATAAGATATTTCACCTCATTCACCTCGGCAACAGCGGGAAGAGCAACTGGGAGTGAGAGCTGCTGAAGTTTCAGGAAACCACAGACAGAGCCAGCCTTCCCTGCAGGACATTTGAAACCTCTCAGAAATCTCGCTTTGCCACAAGTGAGGGCCACTTGTTAAACAAACAGGGCAGCAAGTGGAATATTTGGGATTTTATTGCCTCTTGAGGGGATGAAGTCTATCCATTTCATCGGATCTGTACAGCTGTGGCACTCACACTGTGCATGGAAATCCTTGCTGGAGTTTTTAAGGGCAGACTGGATCATCAGTGTAAGTCTCAGTGTAAGTCTAATCCTTGGCTTAGAGAGAGACTGAGAAAGGAGCTGGGGAGGATGCTTTGCCCAAGTTATTGACTGAAATGAGGGGAAAAAACAGCAACATTCTTTTTTTCCCTCTTGAATTTAATGAAAACAAAACAGGACTGTGAAAGTAAGGCTGGAGTTGGAAACTTCTCTTTACATTTATTTCTGCTGTAGCATCGTATCCTGCAATACTCCAGAAGTTCTGATTTCATCTGATTTCCACCTGGCACACAGAAAACTCCCCACATTGTCTCCTCTGAGCAGTGTTAACACTTGGCACTGGGAGGGTTATAAAATCAGAGGAGACATCACTTGCTCCTTTGGCTCATTCCCTGTTTCTCTGGGATGCAAAATCTCTCACAGAGCTGCTGGAATGAGCAGGGCGTGGTGGGCAGTCCATAAAGCCCACAGGCCCCCAAATCCGAGGTTAAGATCTAACATCCCACTTTATTTGCAGCAGAACTCATCAAGCATAATGAGGGGGGAGAGGTAACTGCTCCAAAAAAAATTTACCGAGGTTCCCTGGGGAATGAGGATGTCAAATACAGGGACAGCCTCAGAGAGTGATTCATGGCCCTCTGTCAGTGACCTGACACACAGCCTCGAGCCACTGCATGTGCTCCAAGTTATCTGCCTCCAGTTATTTGCCTCAGAAGGCTGCAGAGACATCCTTGGAATGGGAATTCAGCCCTTGCCACGTTCCAGGGCCTGCTGTCAGCACAAGCAGCACAATAACCACGCTCTCCTCTCCTAAACCTTGACGGGCCAGCTTCAAATGAACACTCAAGTTTCACACATGGACATTATTCTGTGAAATGCTTGACCTGACCCACCCTGAGATGTTCATTGCTGATTGTGAGAGAACAGCTTACCAGGTCACGCTCCTCCCTGAGCATTTTTACACTCCCAGGCTTTCTCTGGACTGTTGGGAGCAGCTCATTCTCATCCCAAGATGCCCACCATCCCTCCACGCTCAGCTAGAGGGATTCTGACAAACAATTAATCAGGACTCAGGACTGCATCTGCCTCGTGTTTACAGCCAAGGAACGAATTGGGTTGAAAAAGCATCTGAAAGGATAATACTTCAAACCTGATGACTTTGTGGTTGGGCTTTGTTTTCCTGGAAGGAATCTGCTCACAGATCATGTTTGAGGGACCCAGCAGACAGGGAATTGATGAGCTTTTAGGTAAACCAAACATATGGTGCTCGCTACATTCCATCTATCTGGTAATCAGTCATTTAGCAATAAAGGCACAAGAAAATTTGGCCAGCTCCTCAAGACACGACATCTGAGGAGATCAATTACAGCCTTAATTTAGACAAATTTTTTCACAGCCATTTTTTTCTTCCTATTACGTTGTCTTTCCCGTTCCGTGGAGTTTTCATTGGCTCCTGTGGAAAATGAGACCTGGATTCTTCAAATAAACATAAAACATCAGTGAGTTTAGGGAATGAAATGCTGGATTAATCGAGGCACTGACCAATAACAGCTCCAGGTTGTTCTGTGTGCAATTACTTTGCCAACTGTGTTATAAAATGTACAGTGAATATTGCTATTTTAGTACTCTGTTAACTGAAGCTTCTCAGAAGTGTTCCCTCTTCCCAGGCCTCCATCCCAGAGGGAAAAAAAAGCCCATTCTGGATGCACAATTCCAAAAAAGAGGTCGGGGTCATTTTTTGCCAACCTGAGGACACAAGACCACATTCAGGTAATGGCTCCAAATGAAGATCTGACAGAGCAGAGGGACCTGGAGAAGGCCAAACTTTGGCCAAACCTGGAGCTCCTCCTCTCACATTCCCTGCAGGATTTAATGCTTTACTGAAGGTAAATTTAGACCTGACATCCAGGAAACAAGGGTGATGGCATGGCAGCCATGGAGAGTCAAGTAGGTATTAATAGGCAAAAAAAAAAAAAAAAAAATTCAAAATTCCTATTAAATATCGCGCCTCTATTCCACTCCCCAGCCCTCTCCAAATCCCCCTGGTGCTGAAACTCTGCGAGAGAGCTCCAGGAGATCCAGGCAGCATTTCCCCAGCTGGTCAGCATGAAGAGAACGACTTTAAAATGACATTTCAACTTCACTGTGCCACACAAAACCAGCTAGTGCTTGTCTGCCACCACCCTGCTCTGTGTGCACATCCCTGCTGCCAGGCCCAGCACAAAACCAGGCTTCTTCACGTCACTTCTGCTTATTGCTGAGATGCAGAACAGTGAGAAATTATTAAAGACTTGAAAAATCAATTTGGGCATTTAAACTCCGAGCTCAGGCTGCTCAGCTCCTGCAATTTGTGTAACGCAAGACGCTGCTACGACGGCTCCATAAAGTGAATTAGAGCAAATAATTTCTTTGTTCAGCTCCAATATGCTCCAAAGATGGATTCTGTATTATATTACATCAAGGGGGTTTAGCATTAATGCTTCAACACCAAAGAGCTGGCAATGCAGGCAAAACTCTGGCGAACGGCACAAATCAGGATTTGCTCGTTTGACTGCAATAAACTTTCTTTAGGGGAGCATCTGACTGAGAAGCAGTGTTAAAAATGAGTATTTAATTCGATTTCCCATATGGCGTTTAGGAGGTTGGGGGTACGGGATTACCATTAAATATTGTGTTAGAATATTTAGGAACTGCAGACAAGAAAACTCGAGTTTATACAGCGAGCGTGGGTGGGTTTTGTTTGTTTGTTTTTATTTCAAACGTTCCTCGGTTCATTTACAGCATTCCTCCATTCCGAAGAGATGATTATTTGAAAAGGGAGGTTCAGTGCTGTTAACACAGCACCCAATCTATAGCTCAATATCTGCAGTCTTGGGAGCCTGACATAAAAGATAAGAAGCAGATGTAGGGTGAGATGAAGGAATGTGTCTATCGAGGAGTTTCAGCGCGATTTGGCACAAAAATAATTGAAGTCAATATGCAGAAAGCAAAGCTGTCAGCAAATTGCAATGCTCGGCTGGAGCACAAATGTATTTACAAAAAGGAATTCTATGGAGGCCAGACGTGGTCTACCAGTTTAAACAGATTAGGGGCGCCTTAGGATTCGTCTGCTCTGCTTCAGCCGGAGTGGTGACCCTGAAACGCACAAAGAGAAAACATTTATCCCGTTTGAACCAGGAATCTCCCACCAGAAACTTCCAGTTCTGGAGCTGCCAGACCAGGGCTTCCCAGTAAGAGCACTGGGACCAGTCCCTGCAGAGCCCCTTCCATGGAATTTACTGGCACACAAAACCAGCCCTTCGTAATTCTGCCCAGAAATGGGAATCCAGACGTTTTTCAACCCAGAGTTCTCCCTCGTAATTTCCTAACGTGGCTAATCTGAGAAATCACATTTATTCCAAGTTCGGATCAGTAGTGCCTTTCTAGAGTTTGGATTAAGTTCCCCCATCCCAGCTTGTGTCACCTCAAGCTCTAAGAAGTTAAAACTTTTAAGTGAATAGCAACCAGAAGGCAAATACGGAAAACTAAACCTGGCTTGCAATATTTCCTCCCCTAGATCACAGGATTTTTTTTAATCTTATTTTTCACACTACCATCTTATCCTCTAATTATTGTTTATACTAATGCCTCAATTCCTGCAATTCCCAAAGCCACGAAAATCCAAGTGACCAATCCTTTACCATATTAAAAGAATTCATCAGAAAACTCATTACTGAGCATCCCTTAGTCCCAGTTTGGCATGGTACCACCCTACTGCTTCCCAGTAAATACTGATGTTCCAGTTAAACGATCTGAACTTTTTTTTTTATTATTTCACTGAATTTCTGCACAGTTTATTCCCAGTTTGTTTGAGCAATCCCACTCTGCTTCTCTTGAAGATATTTAATAGTGGTTTTTAAAGAATTCTTCCAGCAGCTTTGCTGTATTTGCAGGGAGTGACACCACAAGTAGCAAATGTTGATTGTGATTCCCTTGTTTCTTTAGGCCAAATTCTATTTACACAGGGATGGGAGAGGAACAGCTTAGACTCCCAGTACGGATCTGTCCATTCCTGCTTCTGGAATAAATTCCACTTTTATTATCAGTATTATTTATTCCCAGTGATACTGGAGATTTTTATTTATTTATTTATTTATTTAGACATTTAAAACCTGACCATAGATTTAAACAGCCCATTTGAACACTGAACAAAAGCAACCAAATATTTTAAAACCAAATTTGATCCTCTCCATCCTTTTCCTTGGGAACAGGAGTCAGCCTCGGCTGCTTCACACAGATTGCCTGGTTTGGTTTTTTTTTAAATTTAATATCAGTTCACTAGGAATTGTGGATCACTCCCTGCTGCTTGAGGCAATATCAAACAAGCTCACACACTTTTCTAATTTGCTTTGTTCTTCTGAGTGGTGAACTTGTTCCAGGCCCATTACAGACATGTTAATTGTTATCTTAACAAAGAATGAGTTTGCAAAAGTAACGCTTGTCTGCCCTGTATTCAAAACACCCTTTAAGCCTCACACTGCTCCAAAAAGAAGTCATTTAAATACCATTTTGGAATTGGTTATACTTGCCATTCTTATGTTTTATTTATTATTTCTTCAGCTGACAATAATTGCACCTCACATGCTACGGTACTGACACTGCTTGTTATTTGTTATATTTTTAATCTTTTTTTTTTTTTATTTATCAATTTCCTTCCTGGAAAAGTGAGAGTTGATATTTCCGCAGCCTCAATGGTTTAGCAGCCTCCAAGTTAATTCCCTAACTCCTGGGGAAACAAAAAAGGCCTAAAGACACTTAAAACTTCAGAAGTTTGGGAATAAACTACTGAAAACAGAACCCCTCCAGCCCCACACATCAAAAATGGTCATTTATGAGGCATCACTGGAAAAATTCTCTTTAATGACCTGTGCCTCCATGATTCTGTGGTTCTGTCACAAGTCAAAGATATTTTTACTGGCAGGTACTGGTAGTACCAAGATATTTTACTGGTACATCTTCTGAAACAGAGCCCCTCCAGCCCCACACATCAAAAATGGTCATTTATGAGGCAGCACCGCAGAAAAATCCAATTTAATGGCCTGTACCTCAATGACTCTGTGGTTCTATCAAAAGTCACCATATTTTCACTGGTAGATACCAGGATATTTCTGTGACAGGCACTGGAGGAGCCATTATTCACCAGTTTTGCTCTCCCCCAAGGAGCTGCAGCATCATCAGCCTTAAAAAAAACAAACCCAAGATCGCAGCACTCACAAACACACTGCACCCAGGAAAAAAACCAAAAACCTCTTTCCAAATTCCTCAGCGTTTTATTGCGTCCTAGAAGAGAACGTGGAAAGCAGTAATCCCCAAGTCTCAATATTTGACAGTGCTCTCAACAGCTGTGGTGACAGCAGCAGGGCGTGTTTTAAGCAAAGGAAATTAAATGTGAAACAAGAAGAAGAGCTGAGGAGTTCAGAGCTTCAGCTCCCTTAACAGGAGCTCCTTTTTTAGTTTTTTTTTTTTTTGTAATTAGGCAAGCACAGAAAGAACAATTTACATTTGCCTGAACCAATCTGGGTGAACCTGACCTGATTTAAGCACATGAAATAAAAGGAAGCCTGGATTTATGATGCTCACATTTTCTAGGAAGTCATTCTCCTTTCTGCTTTAATTCACTCGAAAGCCTCTGGTCTCAACACAGCCAATAAACTCAGGTTTTCCCATTCAATATTCATGAAAACGACTCAAAAATTAATATCGTGTTCATTTCTCTTCAAATGATTGGGGAAAATCAGCCTTTAATTCCTGCTTGGCTACCAATAATAAAACTGAATTAAAGGACTGACTCAGCCTAACAAGTGTGAGCACAAATGCCTCTCCTGACCAACACCCCAAAATAAAGTGGCTTGTTTGGCTGAACTTTGGGAATTTCTGGTTCAGTCAAGTCGTCTTGCAGCTTTCACATCCCACCTGTCCAACAGCAAATAAAGATCTACGGGGTTTAATTAGTGACCCTGTTAATAAAGCTCCTTTGGTATGATCAATCCTGCTGCAGAACTTGGATTTACAGCATTCCTAGAACTGGAATTCTAGGAAGTTTGTCCTCTTCCTCCAGCTCTCAATCATAGAAGCTAAGGAGAAACTCCAAAATATGGTCAAAACCCCCTGAAATTTACATAAAAAGTACATTAAAAATAATTTCATTTTGAAAGATAAAACAACCTCAGCCCAATTCAATCAGAACAAGGAAAATAAGAGAGGAGACTCTTATTAAATTGACTTAAGAGGAGACTTTTATTAAATTGAGTTAATTTCTAGTCAATTACAAAGTCGTTCTAAATTCATTGAAAAATGCTTTTGGTGAGAAGGGGAGGAGAGTGGAGATAAATTTCTATAAACACCAAGTTGCTCTCTGCAAAACATTTGGGGATGTCCTTTCAGATGCCATAAATTCTAACAAAGCTGAGGAGAAAAATTCCTCCTGGGGTGGTGAGAAGAAAGGATTTTTGTACAACAGAATGCAAGTGCCTGGTAACATAACCCAGAAGGTTGATTTGTTGTCTATGAAGCAAAGAAAAAAAATCATAACAAAAATCTGTATGAACCTCAACACCAAAGTAATACCCCATTGGAGGGTTTGAAAAAAGGAGAAAAAAATAATTAGGCTGAGTCTCAATAGAAAGGAAATATTCAAAAAAAAAAAAAAATCCCAACTAATTGAGCTTTTCAAAATTAGATCAAAACAAGCAAGAAATGAAATGCCCTGCTTTTGATTTTTTACAGCTGTATCCCCCACTGAGCCACCTTTGCAGGGAAAACATCGTCTGCATTTTATATCCCAATTAGTGCATTAATCTTCCCCCTGATTATTTATTCACATTTAAAAGAGTCTCCTTGTTCCATTTTGTAACTTGGGAGTACAGAGGAACGGGGAGAATGTTGCTGGGTTATTTCCAAAGGAGATGCAGGCACCTCTATTTCTCTTCAGACAGATCAACCTCCTGAAATTAAGATTAATAATCACATGTGTAATGAGATAAATAATTGTTTTAGACTTAATTGTTCATTAAAAAATGGGGTAAGCCCTGATTTGTTTGGTTTTCCTTAATGCTACTTTCTCCCTTGGCAGCGTCAATAAGAGTCAAGAGTCAAGTCCTGGAAGGACTTCCAGCATCTTCCAAATTCTACCATTAGGAAAAAAATATCTTTAGTACCCATGTGACTAAAATTCGTGTCTGAAATAATCAACAGCAATTCATTTCCTCCAAGATTTTCAGCACTTTCAGTAAAGCTGTGGTGTTTAGAAATCCCACTACAAAACAACCAACTTTTCTGCAAAATAATCTGGATTGATTTCTTCACAGAAAGGGTGGTCAGGCACTGGAAGGGAGTTTTGGAGCCCCCATCCCTGGAGGTGTCCAAGGAATGACTGGACTCTGGTCTGGTGGAACTGGTGTTGACCAAATGCTGGACTTGATGATCTTGAAAGTCTTTTCTATCCCCAGTGATCCTGTGAAATCCACTCCAAATCCATTCAGCATCTGCAAACAGGCAACCCTCAGCACTGCGGCCGAGCAAATCATTCCTTCAAAAATGATCCCTCCTCCTCCTACCTGGATATTATCTGGAAACAGATGGGGAAGACAATCAAACCACCATTAACTGCATCATTTCTGCCACGTCCAGGTGAGAAACAACAAGTTTCAGGCAGCTTTGGCCGAATTTGTTGATCAAACAGCTCAGGTCAGTTGTGACCAGAAGGATTTGGATCCCTGTTGAGGAGGATNTGTTTAGGCTGTCTCCCCACCACTAATAAACCAGGTGTCTTGAGAGCACCCCGGTCTCAGGACATCTCTCTTTGGACTCAAACAACCACGACGATTTCTACAGATCCCCCCCTGGGAATGCTCCCAATCTATAAAGATCTTTATCAATGCACATTTATTCTCTCAGCAGAAAATATCTGTGCTTGCCTACAAATGAAGCTTTCTTCCAGGGCTTTCCCAGATGAGTGGTTAAAATAAAAAAAAAAAAACAAAACAGAAATCTCACCACAACACTCCAACAACTTTTCTGTGTGGAAAAAAAAAAAAATAAAAAGGGCATCAGATTTCTGTCGGTTGCGAGCAGCTGAGGTGATTTGTCATCTGTAAAGCACGGTGATAAAACACCATGATCACACAGGGCTTCAAAAAAACAACTTTCAAAGGGCTCTTCAGAGCAGTGCTTTGATCAAAATGTTTCCAAAGCAGCAGCTTTACAAGAGGTTCCTGAGCATCAATCTTGATTAGGGTTATTTACCAACACAGCAGCAGTGGGGGATGCACCTGTGGAGCTGCACTTCTCACCCACCAATTCAGGGGCTGAGCTCCTTTCCTTGCCCTCAGAACAGAAAGTTTTCATTAAGCTCCGAAGACAAAAGACAACGAATGAGGCTGCTGAAGTTACTCCTGAGAAAAGCCTGGAATTATAAACAGAGCCAGGGAAAAAGATTGCTGGGAAAGGGCGTGCAACTCGACTTTTAGTGCAAAAACACAGGAAAAAGAGGAATACTCAATGTTAAGAGCACACAGAACGTGATTTAATAATGCAACTGTGGCTGATTGTGGCAGCAAGCCTGGGAATCCTCCAGGGTTCTTCAAGACCAGGAATCGTGGAATCCTCTGGGGTTCTCCGTGGACCTTTAAGATCACCAAGTCCAAAATTCAACTGAATACCCCCAAAGCCCCTAAATCATATCCCCAAAAGCCAAATTTACACATTGTTTCAACACTTCCAGGAACGGTTTGAACATTTCCACTTCCACCAGCCCGCCCCAGCGTTTCATCATTCCTTCAGTGAAGAAATTCTCCCTCATATCCAACCTGAACCCCACCCTGGTGTGACTTGAGGCCAAAATATTGATCAGGTTTATGCTCCTAACTCTGCTCAGCCCTGATTCCAAACAGTGCAGAAGAATTCCAGGCCAAAAATAACCCCAACCAAAAATAGGAGCTTCCCCAAAAGCCCCAGCCAGTTTAATTTAACCAAGATTCAGCTGGGAGACACGAAAATACGCACAGCAGAGCACATCAAGAGGCTGGGAGGAAACAACCAGGAACACAAAACAATGAGTCAGAAGGAGAGACTTGATCCCAAAAAAAAAAAAACCCTTCCCGTTCTCCCATGGAGGCACCAGCAAGGAGCAATCCAAGATCTCCAAATCCTCACCAGGTGACCGAGCTGAGGGTGATCCTTTCCTGCCTCCAGAACCATTCATGCCACCAACATTCTGCAGCTCATCTGCTGGAGTGCCAAGACAAGGCCAGCAGGAGTTTGCTCCACACAAAGAGACCAGGCAGCAAACACAAAAACCACAGAAAACCAGTAACAACACGGCTCACACACCACCTCCCCTAACTCAGAAGGTAATTCAGGTTTCCTGCTCATCTCCCACTGATCAGCCCGTTGCAGGGAAGTTGCACACACCTAAAATGAGGGCAGAGAGGGTTTATTTAAAACACTGAGCCATCCACTCCCTACTTCAGGTTGTGTTTTATGGGCTTGCATGAATTTTGGGAGCAGAACACCCAAGATAAAAGCCCATAATTCAGTTTTCTCTTGACTCTCTCTGCCTGCCTACTGCAAATCTCTGTTGACAGCCTTCTCTCCTCAGCTCGTGCTGATTTAATACAGCTGCAGCCTCTCTCCCTCCACCTCTCCAGAAATCTTTTCTTGCTTTTAACAACCCCAAACCTTCCTTTCCACTTCCACTGGCCATTTCATTCAATGTGCAGCACCTTTGGGGCACTCAGTGCAGTAAATACTACACAAACTGTGCCCCACTGAAAGGAGAAGAGTTTTGTGAGCCCCTGAGATGAAGCCAATTAAAGGAGGAATTTTATCTGTGAGTATTATGAATTAACAAAAGAAAAATAATGGACTGAGAGGATCTGCTCTCTGATAAAGAAACACAGAAATTAAAATACAAACTAACACCTCTGTCAGTTCAGGTTTGATCAGATGAAGCTATTTATTTATTTATAAATTCATGAAGATGAATTTATATGCCTTAAGAGATTACAGATTTCACTGTCTTGCTTTCTTTGAAGTCCATTTTTCCTACATAACACGCTACCCCAGAGATTATTAGGGGATGCAAAACCCCACAGCACCCCAAAACCACCTCACATTGCCAAGGTCATCCCTGCTCCCACCTGTTCTCCATCCCTTCAGGCTACTAGACTGTAATTCTGAGCTGGAAAACAAAGCTGAGTTATTGAGGAGACAGAAGCAACTGCACAGCCATGAGCCCTTCTGTCACTTCACCTGAACAGGTGAAAAACTTCCAAAGCAGCAGCAGCAGCAGCATGAAAAAAAGGGGGGAGAGCACAAGAGATGCAGAATGGGAACATTTCCAGGTAGCTGGTCACTCCTGCCACCCCACACAACTTCAGTGTCTGCCTCAGGGCAACACCTGCTGAGAAATTCAGAGATCCCAGGTAGGAAAGGCACTAAAATGGTACCGATGATGACAAAAAGCTTGCAGTGGTCAGTGTCCACACTTTTCAGACAGCCTGGAGTGAAAAATAAACCTGACAGAGGCCGTGCATTTCAGCCATCCAGATTTTCCAAACGCTTCAAAACGGAAAAGCTTTAACTTTTATTCCAAGTTTTCTTTTTCAAAAATATTCAATGATTTCACACATTTCGCCCTTTTTCGTTGTGATGCTCTGGGCTGGCCCTGCTGGAGCAGATGAGGCACTGGGGTCCCTCCCAACCTGAGCCACCCTGGGATTCTGTCATCCCAGACCTTTCAGAATCCAGTTCCAACCAAGACTTTTGCCATCAGAGGTTTGGATTCTGCACCCTGATATATGGAACTCGACATTTTTGCGTTTCTCTTCCTTCACTGTTTGGTCATAAAGGTGTCAAAGGCAGCAAGAAAAATTATCTGCACCTGCCCAATCCTATTTTATATAAAAAAAATATAAATCTGAGCAAAGGAACTTCTTACAAAGTCACACAAACATAAAAAAAGTTGCAGTTCTTGTGTGAGTAAAGCCAAGTTCGATGGAGCAAAGTGAGCTGTAAAGTTTAAGTCACAAATTCTTTCCAGAGTTAGAATTTCTGCCGCACTTCAATAAGCTGGAAAATTTCAGGCATCAGGATTTGCTTTTGTCTGTCTCGTACTTTTCCAGCAAGAAATGAACTTTTCTTGTTGTAAACCAAGTTCACAAGG
>VWYO01017356.1:0-31935 GCA_013400275.1 Rhadina sibilatrix
ATGCAAGGTCTATTATCCCAACAGAAGAAAAATATTTTTGTATTTAAAGTTTATGCTGCACTGTGCTGCAAATGCTGTAGCACTTTTTTTTAAGAAATGGAAGATGTTTACTTTTACAGGGACCTCAACACTGCCTGTTTCAGACTGGATCTTACTACAAAATTCTTCATGTTAAAGTGGTTTGAGGTTGATAATGTTTTAAGTTATGTTTGTAAACGAACTTTTAAACACTGACCTGTGCTCGTATTTCAGGAGGGAATGGGGAGAATATTTTTTTTTTTTCTTAGTAAAGAACTCTCAAGGACTTTGTTCACTTTCCAAAGCTACTTGTTTACATTGTACACTGCGACCACCTTGCCGCTTTTCATCACAAGCTTGAATATTTAAATTCTGTACCTATAACTGTAAAATAGCCAGGATTTCTCCTGTTTGTGATCAGTTACAATGCCTTTTTACAAAACAAACAAACAAATAATAATAAAAAAAGCGAAACACAAACAATGGCTGTAAATTGTTGTAAATTTATTAAATGAGCTTTTTCCCCCTCAGGCTTTTTTTGACTGTTCCTTTCCCCACCAACTCAGGACTTCTTGTCACAATTATGAAACTACATCAGTGTACTTACATGTTTCAAATAAAAGATTTTAATGGAGTTACTGCTCAGAATGTAAAAACAGGGAAAGGGAACTTTATTCCATTTAGTGCTCCCTTTTTTTGGATACTTTAGATACATGTTTTGGTTTGTGGTTTTGGTTGTTTTTGTTGTTGGGTTGGTGGGGTTTGTGTGTGGGGGTTTTTTTTTTCTTTTGTTTTGTTTTTGTGGTTTGGGGTTTTGGGGTTTTTTGTTTGTTTTTGGGTTTGGGGGTTTTTTGTTGGTTTTGTTTGTTTGTTTTTGGTATTTTGGGTGGGGTTTTTTTGGAGGGGATATTTTTTCCATATTAAACTGTTGGTGTTGTGATTGTTTGTAATGAAATGGTAAAAAATATCTAGCTAAACTGTGCTCTGGAAAGCTTTTCAGGTGCATTGGTTTTAAAGGAGGTGTGTCAAATACCTGAACACTTCAGTATCCAAATCAATCAAATTAATTGTAAATCCATATGTTCCCTCTTCAACATGGGCAATAATGTCAAATGTGCTATGCAGGTAGTTAATATTTTAGAAGATTTGAATTATGACTTTATTGACAGAATTGTTACAATGCACACTGATTGTACATAGATAACTTCTATCTGACAAATTAAATTTAAACTAAAAGGACATGTGGGTCTTGTAGTTTTCTGCTGTGTTTTTCTATACAGTGTTACTTTCCCCCAGGTTTACCATAAAAACATTAAAAGTACCGAATTTTATTCCTGGTGATAACTAGAAGAAGGTACATAGCCTGGCATCATGTGGCAGGAGCTGCATCTGCTGCTCCAGTTTTTCTCTGCTCCTGCAATAATGGATTATTTTTTCCAGCTAAGGAGGTTTATATGAAAGCATTACTACAGAACCATGATCTGCCACAGAGTATCTCAGTTACTATAGTAATTGTGCCTACAGTAAGTAAGGATCTTACTATAGGGACAGTAAATATTCAGCGCATTTAGTGTAGGCCAGGATTTGGTTAATTAATGGGGCTTCATTTCTTAATTTTTCATCTTGACAGGATCTGAGGGGTTTGAGTGGTTCTACTTTCAAGCTTGATTGTTCAACAGTGTTAGGCAGCAGAGTCTGATAAGGTTGTTCATGTGTACCATGCATATTCATTCCACTTCTAAGGGTGGAAACCTAGAAGTCAGAGTATCTCCAGCCATGGACACAATTCTTCCTGGTTGTGAAGCACAGAGATGCATCCTAGAGCATTCCCACGGGGCGTTCCCACAGAGCCTGGTTCTCCATCGGTGTGGCTGTGATACAACACTGGCCTCACATGACATGGTTGATCTGTACATTTTCACCAAAGGTACCTCAGGTCTCTGAAATTCTTGGTGGCTTTGATGATGTAGATCTTTGGGAATTAGTGTACTTAGGGTTTGTAACTGGAACTTTTACTCAGTCGTATTTACAGATACACAAATCACATTTGCAATAGTTTAGTTTTTTCCCCTCTGGTTTCCATTATATTTCAAGTATTTGAAGTTTGATGATGGAAATTGTCTTCATTGCTGGTAAGCCTGTTATGATGTATCTCACTTTTCAATCCCATATCCTCTGCAAATGAGCCATTTATCATTGAGTCTAAATGTAGATTTGATCCTTCCTTTGCTCATTTGTAAATGAAATGTCTTCAAGGAGTGTGTCCAGTTCTGAAGCATCCATCAGATGCTAACATTGCTTTGTCTGTCAAAGATCCTTGGAAGAATTCTGAGGACTGCAAGAGAAGTCCTCATATGCCTATTGATAAAGACTTAGGCGTTCCGTCTACCATGCCTGGAAGTCTAAGACTTCCATCTTAATCCTGTTATGTATTTCTAGTCTATCATTCCCAGTACTACCCAAAAAGAGTAGACTGTTGTTAAGCATGAAAAAGCAGATTAAAAACCATATTACTGCTCTTAAAAGTTTTAAGGACAGAAGAATGCATATTCTGGTTGCTGTTAGTTGCCAAGGGTGATCATTTACCTGTTTGGAGTTGCTCTGTGTTTTCCCCCATTTTGATCCGGTTTCTGAGCAGCATTCAGACAGTCGCTGGTTTCTAAGAATCTTTCACCACGATCAACAGGAGTTGTAAAAGACTCAGGCACCAAGCACTGGAGGATGGCAGTTCCTGTGGTGGTAACATGACACTCGTAGAGAAAGGAGTGAGCTCTGACCTCCCTTTGAGACACTGATTCCCTAGGATAAGTATCTTTGATGCCCTTTAGAAGCTTGATTAGCTTGTTTTGTCCCTGTGTGATAGTTTGTCATCCACGCATCTTGTCAGTTTCACAGCCCTAACTGTGTAGCTGCAGGGCTCCACTTAAAATATGAAATATGAAATCCCAGGGACAAAGCAGTTTTAAAGGGCTATTTCCCCCTCCAATGTCATGCCTAGTGTTGTGTTCAGTGACAATAGCTTTTTTTGGTAGGAAATTACCATTACTTAGGAATTACACAGAAATCAATATAGACAATTTCTTGTTTCTGTTAGAGAGTAGTAAATAGTTAAAACTAGCAATTTAGTAATTCAGAGTAGTAAGTAGTTATCCTGGTATGGATAACCATACCATTTGCACCGAACAAGGTTTATTTTATTGAACTGTGTTGGGACAGGTATATAGTGCTGTAACTTTGTCTTCATTCTTCCAACAAACTAGTGTGGCTGCACCTGAAATTTCAGTTTTGTTCTTAAAATTTTGTGTTAAATCTTTTATTTGTGAAACACTCTGTAAGCAGTAGCTAAGGAATATAGTTGTGTGGGGTGCTGATAAGAGCAGAATGAAGAGAAGGTTCATGGAATTAATTTTTTGTTTCTTAAGCTTTTTATTTTCCTCGGTATTCCAATTACCTATCTTAAGATACAAGTTGAGAACACCTGAGTAATGGTAAGTACCTTCTGGTCCACCTATCCTTAAACTGCCATGGAGCTGGATATGGCCAACACAAAACCAGTATTTCTAGCATGTATTTTCCAGGCCCATAGCTGTACAAATTTATTGGTAATTATTTTATTTTTTGTATTTTTAAAACTTTTAACAAGTGAAAAATTGCTTTGGGATAGAAGAGGAAATTTAGCGATTTAAGAATTGCTGTCTTTCCTGCTGAAAAGAAAATAACTGTTTCTGAACCTTGCATAACAAAATATTTCTGCTTTTAAAATTATTTGTAATGTCTTCATAAGCCTATTCAAAAACTACTCTTGAGATTGAGGCATTGCCACAGTTGATCCCATGTTTGCACTAAACAAAAACAAGGGCATTGCTGGAAGGCTGACAGTCTCAGCTGTGTGTAGGGTGCCTGTGATGGAGTCAGGTGAGTGAGAATTTCTTGGATGCCAGGTAGGTGACTGTGAGGGAAATGGTGCCCCAGGGTGCTGCTCTGATACCTGCTATTCAAACTTCAAGTGTCCAAACCCAGCCTGGTATTGAGTGCATCAATTTTTACACCCCGAATTTCCACCCCACAACTTTTCCCTCAGTGTTTCTTGAAGACTTTGGAAATCACTGCTGCAAGACTTCTGAGATGTTTTGACATATAAATTTCAGATCTATACTGAGTTCAGGCACTGAGGCTGAAGCCTGAATAATACACTTGGACATTACATATTATTTATTTGACACAGGTTTTCATCAGGCAAGTCTGTCTTTGAAAATAATGAGAATCATGTGACACTGATCACGATAGAAAATAATCGGAGAACTTTTACTACTGCAGTACCTTTAGACCTCCTATGTTATATTTGCAACAGAGCCAGTATTTGGTGAAGTAATTGAAGCATTTGGAAAGTAATGCTTAAAATTAGCTACTGGATTTGGGTTTTCCTAATTCTAGCATTGGTAAGTGGCTACCTGTATTGTGTAGACAAAATGAAACTGACATTCTTTTTAATCACTAAGGAGCACAACAAACTTCAAAGATCTGATTTGTGTAAGCATACTAGATTATCATTCTTTCCAGTCTTGGAACTTGAAATTAGTCAATGACTGAGTAATACATAAAACTACCATGGCACCAAGTATCCGTAATAAAGCTGTTACAGGTCCACAGCCTTAAATGCCCTTTAGTCTTTTTGTCTGGAACTTAATGTTCCATCTCTTTTTGATACTGCTTGCAAAGAAGTTGTTAACGTGAGAGACAGCTTTCTAATTTAAATTTTAACTAAACTTCACTTGGGAGGATTATGATATTCTTCCTGTAAGGAAATCTGCAGGTGAATTCTCCATCCAGAATACAATAAACAGGAGGTCAATTTTGAAATATCTAGAATACAAAATTGTGATTCCACCTCACAGAACTCTGTCAAAGCTATTAAATTTGAATGGGTAACATCTAATTCAGTTTTTTTCTTGTCATGAAAGTAAACAGGGCTGGAGAATTACATTCCAAGATTCTAAGTGTTCAATAAGTAATGCCAAATTCCAAATAAATACATATGAAGAGTCAGGTTGGAGTTATTCATTAACTCCATAATTTCCATTAACCATAATACTGGAGGGAAACATGCACAGGAGAGATATCCCATGAGCTTTAATGAAAAAGAAAAAGCACACAAAGCAAAGTACTCTCTAGTTTGGTGTTTTAAATCTGTATTCTTTCTTTCAAATGACCAAAGAGAGGTGAGCTACCACAGCAGATCACCTTCCAGCATGTTCTTTAAGTTTTTAAAATACAGCTTCCATCTGATGTGTTACCTTTGACAGTGCAGCCTTCCTCATTCTGTTTTAATTACATGAATACATTGTAAGACGAATAGACTTCATCTTTGGGATAAATGGATATCTTTGGGATGACTGTTGGACCCCCAGTTGCTTTCCTTATGATTGTTCTAAATATCAAGGCAAATGCAGTCAAATGCCTGTTAAGCTCACTAATGGTAGCTGGGTAAAGTGATCCTACCACACTTATTGCAGAGATTTTGAAGGCTGTAAATCAGTAGAGAGGGACAGACTTTCTGACCACCTATTTTTAAGCTGCCCCGAGAAAATTTTACAAGTAAAACACATGTTGTCCATGATTAACAGTGGAAGTGGCAACATCGGAACAGACCTTGAACCTTTTGGGGAGTTCTGGTCCAAATCCAACCAAACAGCTTGGGGATGTAACTGTAAATGGAAACCCCATTTAGGAGCTTGGAAATGCAAACATTGTGGCTCTTGTGGTGGGGAAACCATTGTTGGAGTACCATTAGGTCCAGGAAACAAGCTACATTTTGACCCACCAGTTGTTGACCGAAGGTGGGAAGGCCCCTTCACCAATGGAATATGGGCCTTGAAAAGACCCATTATTGGATTTGTGGCCAACGTGATTATCCCAAGCTACCTCCAAACTGGTCAGGGGTTTGTTATATATACTATTATTAGACTGTTTGGGGTTTTCTGCTACCACAAGTTCGGGGTAATTAGTTAAGAATCAAAGCATATGATGATTTAACTAGAGAAAAGCAGTCAAGTGACACATCCCTGGCTGCAGGGAGTGCTCAAAAGCAGGGAAAAGATGAATGGCCACCAGAACAGATCATCCAGCACTACGGACCAGACACCTGGAATCCTAACGAGTTAATATCAGGTGTCAGAGAACCCATCTATAATTGGAATTAGGTAATTGGGTTACAAGCTGACTTTGAAATAATAACCAACCAGACAGTTACAGCTCTTGACCTTGCTGACCAATCCACTCAGATGAGGAACACATGGGATGGTGTTAGGTTATCTATCAGCAGAAGAGGGAGTTTGTGGAATGAGAAATGCCTCAAACTGCTGTTTGCAGCTGGATGACAACAGAGAGTTGGTAAAACAGATAGCAAAGGAGTAAGACAATTCACTCATGTACCAGCCCAAACATCGAAAGGAAGGTAATGGGACATGTTTTCATGGTTACCTGGTGGAATATGAGTTAAACAAATGCTATTTTTCCTTTTATGTGCTATAGCAACTATAATCTTTTTATCATGCATGATACCCTGATTACTGCAGCTCATTCAGCATGTGATCAAGGGGTAGACATGCCTACTGATCCAGAAATGGCTAAAGGACAGAAAATTATGTCACCATAAATAATTGCGAGAAGAAAGAAGACCCAGGAAGATTAAATCAATGATAATTAAGGTTTGCCAACACAATTATTGAGAAAATAAAAAGAGGAGGAATTGAGTAAGATGAACATGTCTTTACAAACAGACCATGTGAATCTGCTTTTAGATAGGGAATTTATAACAGTGAATTAATCACTGCTATTTTGTGGGGTCTGTGTGGTAGCTGTGCTGGGAGAGCAGCCTCCTGGTTTGTCCCAAAAGGATACTCTCCTTGCACTTTAACACAGGCACAGACTCCTCAGACAAGTCTGGGCTTGTTCCAGGCAGCNACTGATGCATTCCTAAACTTAGAGAAAAAGAACAGAGATATAATGGTTATGACTAGTGTTTCATTATAAAAGAAAAAAAAGGGAGGTGCATATTAGAGGGGGGCATAGAGTAGGCTATTTGGGGTATCTGTGCCTTCCAAGTACCTCAGCCAATGGGGAAAGGAAGAGGGTCATGCAGCTGGGAACTCAGGATAATAAGGGAGCTGCTTTCCCCAGCTATTTTAGAGACTCCAGGGGAAGTGCCCCATGGCCTCTCCCTTTATTTGAATAAAATTACAGGACTCTTATGTCTCCTTCTTGGACATAAACATCTGGCATTGCAAATTTTTCTGCAACTTCCTCTTTACCACTACATGACTGTGAAAACTTAATGCCTTTATGGTTAAAAGAAATGTACTTACAAATGTCTGCATGGTAAGTATTATGTAAAAAATAACTGATTTCTATAAACCTGCTAGCAATTGTCAGCATTGTCAAAGAACACAGCATCCTGAAATATTTTAATATGGTTGACTTCCCAAAGCACTGTTAATGTTCATTTGTGTCTCTATTTGGAATTGTTAAATATGTAATAATTAACCATAATTTGTATTAATTTTCAACTCCCTGAATAGCAAAATTTCCATGCTTCCTACAGTCTATGTATTTCTCTCAAATTTAATTCAAATGTAAAATATGTATGTTAGCTGAATTTTGAACTCCAGAATGCAGCAACCTTCTTGCAATAAATCCCAAAACTAAAACTTAGAGAACTAGATGGTTGGTACAATTAGCTTCAGGTCTTACCAGTCTCTGAAGTGAGCCTTATTTTGCTTTCCCACCAAAAAAAAATCAGATTCTACAATAATGACTACAGCACAAATATAAAGGTGTAATCATGGCGATTTCTGATGTACTTTGTTGATTGAAATTAATACTTCAGGTAAAGTTTACACCATCAGAAAGAGGGACAAGAACAGAAGAACAAAGCATCACACAATCCTAGGAAAAGACCCTTAGAACTGAAGTTGCAGCTGGTAGATAAAAGGAAGTGAAGCTTTCATCATGTGTTTGGCTAATACCATGATAGAATTACTGAACTCTTAGGGGGCATGAACAAGGGCAAAGCAGACAAAGAGCAAAGGAGAGTATTTTCAGCAATCCACTGATCTTAATTACAGCCCAGAGTGGTCTTGTGTGTCAGCCTGTGCCTGACCTTGTTTATTCATTTCTCCTGACAGCAACAAGGATGCATCAGCTTGTCTGTGTCACCCTGAACTGCTGCTGCACTTGAGGGCACAGGCAGAGTCTGTACATAGACAGAGGTGTGGGAAATGAACGGGGCAAAGACTGGAGATCTGTACCCACCTGCAGATCTGTACCTACAAAAGAGACTTAGTATCCCCCTCCCAACAGCAGATGAGGGGCTGGGACATCCCCCCATGGGGCAGCCCCAGTCCTCCCAAGAGCAGCTGGGGGGTGTGGCAAGTGACAGTGGGACTCTTGTGGAGGATAAAGGAGATGTGCTGCTCCCCAGGGGTCCTGTGGGCAGGCTGGTAAGGCTTCTCTATTTGCTGGCCAGTTTGAGAACCAGCCATACCGTCGGATGTTCCAATTCGTTAAAGTGAGGAGAGCTGAGTTTTGCTTTGATCCACAACAGAGCAAAGGAATTAGGTTCTAGACTGAACCTAATCTGAATCTGAAAGTGAGATTAAAACACAAACAAAGTTAGATGTTTGGATCCAAAGTAATAACTCGTTTTTTTTCATGAAGGAAGGAGAGAAAGGAAATAGAAAAATAGGAGATTTCCAAGAATAGTTATGAAAACCACAGGAAAAGGGTTACCAGGGGTCTAGCACTTACTGATGGAGTGGATGGGGAAGGGAGCTGAGCCAGGCAGCCAGACCAGCAAGGGTGGGATGAACAGCTTTATAGAACCAGCCAGGACAGTGAAGGACAGCAAAGACAGAAAAGACTCTGGCATTTTGTCGAGTTTTTAGACATGAAAGCAGATTGGCCACATCCATTATGACTTTATTTGCTCCCTTGAAATTGGCTGGTTCATTGGTGTCCAGGAGAAGTTCACCTGATGTTTCAAAGTTTACTTGTTCTGCTGATGTATCAACTACAAGCTCTTTTACTGACTTGAAATAGGATGCCTCATTTACTAAAATAAAGCAGTTTCTGAAGTTTTTGTTAGAGGCAGTTCAACACCTCAGCTTTCAAAGCTTAATTTTCTAAGAGGCAATGAAGAAACATTACAAACATTCCTTACTTTTTACTCATTCCCTACACCAAGGGAGACCTGGAGCAGAGCAAGAATGAATGTGTGGCTCTGGAAGTGTGGACCAGGAGTGCCAGGGCCCATTGGTGCTACTTGCCAGTGAAAAGAAGAGCTTGTGGAGTGGATAGATGGTACAGGTCAACAACAACTGGGCCATTTTATGACCACTGGGCCATTCTGAAGACCAAGGATGGGTGGTTGGTCCAGCATGACCGATTTTGACAAAACAGCCTCTCTTGTCTAGAGAGCCTAGACAAGAGTCTAGACTTGCACCTAGTCTGGGCAAGGTGGTGAGAAGAGTTTTGAACAAGAAACAGCAAGTAGGGAGATGATGATCCACCATGTGAGAGATAAAATAATGTTTTGCTTCAGCCATAAGAGTATATACTTACATAATTTAGGCAAAGATGGAGCTAGCACCAGCCTAGGCTGCTTGAGTGTGGGGGTGGGGAGGAAAACAGGAGTTAACCAGTGCTTGTTACTTAGAAGAATAGAAGGGGAGGGGAAGGGAGGTATCAGTTTGAGCACTGGGGGCAGTCAGAAAGAATGTGAGTTCCTGAATACCCAGCCAATGGGAAAAAGGGACAGGGAGGCCAGTGGATGAGGAAGGGCATAAAGGTTTGTGCATTTTAGAGAGAGGTGTGCCTTCTCAGTGAGATGCACCTGATTCAGGTGAACTTGTTTATACCAATGAATGTGTTGCTTTGATGACTTTGTCCTCTTCCAACTTCATCAGCAAGAGAGTATTTCTCACAAGCATCAGGAGAGGAAGTTGTGACCTCAGGCTGACATGGAAAGGAGAAACCTAGTGCCAGCAAAGCAGAGCAGAAGGGGGCCCAGCCCACACAAACAAGGATGTGCAAAGAGGACTTTGTGCATTATGGTGGAAGTTATCACACCTGGTACACAGGATCGTCATAACTGGGTGCCTCTCTATATGCCTGGAGCATGTAGTCACTACAGACTTCACCTGACTGCCACAGCTTTTCATATATGAAGGATGAGGATCTTGGAACTCAGTAGATCCCAGGATTTGTGGATATTCAAAATTAAAGCTCACCTGCAAAAACTTTGTTCATTTGCAAGGATAACAGCCTTTTGCAAGGCTATTCTTGACATAACCCCAGAAATGGGTTTATCCATGTGTAGAAGGTTATGTTGTGGACTTTTTCTGTCAAGGTAGAAAATCAGTATGAGAAGAAAAATGAGAACACAAGGCTCTGTTGACTTCATATGTGAAATCTTTCTTGTAGGATGCTTATTTGCTTGCTAAAATTACATTTGTGGGCGCAGGGTGGGAAGGCACTACTGGATACCTAGAGATGAAATGGTAACTTCAACCTGTTTGCCCCTTGGTAGTTGAAGACAATCAGTGTAAGGAAATGACGAGCATTGCTTGTCCCTTTGTAGAAAAATGCAGCTAACAGTGAATTCTCTGAGATTGAAACAAAGCTTTAGAAGTCACATGCAGGGGAAGAGCTTGTCTGAGATTTAAGGATGCAGTGCTCAGCCAAAGGTGATACGAAATAATTCCTAGAGTCAAAGTTACGTGTAAGGGTGAAATAAATGAAGAATGGAAGAACTGTATTCCCCCTTTAGGAGTGGGATACTGAATGCTGACTCTATGCATAAGCAACAGAGGTGAAAAGGCAAGATGGAAAAATTCCTAATTGTCTTAATTCCTAAATCATCAAAAACTCTAGCACATAAGAAAATTGTATCTGGAAATCAAAAATCAAGGAGACTCTATGTATATAGTGGTCCATATACATATACAATAAAGAACCCATTGAGGAGAAATTAGTGGTAAAAAACCTGCTTAAATTGTTACATTGGGGAGCTTCATTCATGACTGTCAATAGAATAGCTTAGCATAGCACAGAACATGGTATAATATAAATCTGTTGTCCACAACTACACTGCAGTTAGCAGCCCTTGGTTTAAGGCCTCCACCAGGGGCCAGTATATTGCCATTTAACTATTGGCACTTTAACTAGAAAGTAAAAACATCCTCTGAGTTGAAAAAGTTGAAACTGGGAGAGTTTTTTTGTCATTAGACTAATGAACTGCTTTTAGATTGCAGAGTTCTGGTTGTTATTTTTTACCCACAGAGGTATTATATAGAATATTGATTTTAAAGGTCTGGATTATAATTACCAGACAACTGGCCTTTTCTTAATATTGAAAGTGCTGGTAGGATTTTCACTTTTGAAGTGAACCTCCTTATTTCATCCTCCCTCTTACCCTGCTTTTGGTTCACATCTCTGATTGGATGAACTTCCTGGCAGAACTAAACGGGATGAAATGTTCAGAAGATCATGTAACGCACTCCAGCTACTGACAGCTGTTTGCTCTGTTAGAGCTACTGTTGTAAAAACTCAGAGCAAAATCCTCTCAAATGTGCAGAACTAGAGATTTCCCTACACACTTTGCTCTCAGCAGACAATGTTGGAGCAACATCCTGACACATCTTTGAAAAGAGCTCCATTTGGCTTCATTTTTAATAATTGCAAAATTTGGATTTTTGCCTGAGTCTAAACCCTGAAGGAGAAAGTGTTTCCACTTTAAAGGGTCTTCTATTTCTGTCATACAGCAGAACATACAGTTGTCAACAGCAACATCAGGATTGTCAGATTTTATGATCAGAGTGAAACAGTATAAAACAATGCATTCATAGAAAGTCAAAAAATACTCCACTGTCTTAAAAGAGTTAGCTGATGGGTCTGCTGAGACAGAAGAAACTCTTAGCACCTTCTGTCAATGAACAAACAGAAACTTTCTACTTGTGGGAAGCTCTCAAGAACTCAAACACAGCAGGTAATCTCTGCAGGATTTCCTATTTTTTGGCCAAGAAGCATTGACTAGTTGCTGAGAAAGGGCAGAAGACTGTAAATGCCCTAGACACAGCCATATCTGAAATGATTATTTACTTGTTATCCTTATTATAGGGGAATACCTGTGCTTTCCCAATGGGACTATTTATTGATCTCTTTATCACACATAAAATTAATCTCATTTGCAAGAAGGTATTACTTTGACTTTTTTACATGCACTTTAAAAAAAGTTCATTCTGAAATAGCAGCATTCCAAAGAATCCCAAACACTACTGTGCAAGGCACACTTTAATTATCAGTGCCTTTTTACAGGATTTGTAATTACTAAAGCATTGTAACTTTTCTTTTTTTTTCCTCTCCAAAAAGCCTATTCTGGTAACAATTCTCTTTCATGGCTGAGTATCAACTTACTTCTTACAGAGAATTAGTTCATGGTGTTTTAAGCAAGCCAGGGAGTAATGACTGGCAGCACTTGAAGGAGGAGGAAACAGATGAAAGGTCATGCCAAACCTCTGGCTCTATGAAGGTCAGAAGTAAAGGAATAGAGATGGTATCACAGGTAGTGTCGTACATGACTTTTTAACTTGACCTGCCCACAAGGGTTTGCCACCACTGAGATGACTCTACAGACAGTGTTACAGAAAGTTATCCCTCTGACACACCCCACCTACAGAAAGTGGGAGTGGTTTCAATTCCAATACACTCTTTGAAGGCAGGTCTCATACACTTCCACGCAGAGCATTTTTCCTGAGAAAGGACAGCAACTTGCTCTTTTATCACTGCCAGATAAAAATGGTAAGCCCAGTAGGATAAATATTGCAGTCACCCAAGTAGGCAAGAAACCTTTGTTTACACATCTCCTCCACACAGTTTGGAATAGGGATTCAAACAAACACCTGTCTTACTTTCTAGTCAAATACATTAATACATTAATAATATGCCTGCAGGGTATGTAAGGGTTTTGCCAACCTTAGCTGTTGAAACTGTTCTGCTCTTTGTAAAACATTTGTATGGTAATGGCAGCAAAGACACATCCAAGAAGAGCCTAAAAGATAAAATACTCTAATTAGAAAATGCAGCCCCTGTTCCTCTGCCCACCTGTAATATACATCATTCACTGGCAAATGTAAACAGTCTGGGATTTAAAGACCAAAATTAAGATTAGAAGCACTACCACTAAGACCTTACCCACTTGATCTCTCTCCTCTTTACCCTTTGACTTCAGGATCTCTTTTCCACCCTTCCCCTGACCCACACAGAGTGCTTTGGGAGAAGGGGCCAGTACAGCAAGGATAGGGTGGCCTTTTTGCTTTGCTCAGTTCTACTTACAGGAGAATCAAACACTGAAGGTTTCAGACTACAAGGCGTCTCCATCAGCCAGGACTGGGAGACATGGAGTTGTGCAGGAAGCGCTCCATCAGGTGGCTTGTCTCTAGTGAATCTATGCTGTTCCTGGGTATAAACCTAGGCTGGACTTTAAAATGTAGCCATGAGGGCTAGCCTAGTTTCACCTGACTTCAGCCACTTAAAATAGCTGTTTCCTCCACTCTATAGCAATAGCAATAGGCATTTCCAGAAGATAATTCAATCCAATCTAAAATGTTGCCATTCACTCCAACAACTACAGAGGCAGCTTACAGGTTTAGTTTGCTGAATTTAGGTGAAATATCTCTCAAGCATTGAAGTATGCCTACAGGCTCTTTTGAGGCACCTAAGACCTCTGGACCTAAGTCTGGATAAAGCTATCCCTGTAACACCACAAAATGGTGTTTGATAATAGCTCCCAGCTGTTAGTCTCAGAAGATGTGAAAGACTAAAGCAGAAGAAGAATTTCATCTTGCCTCTCCGAAACTCCAGCAAAACACTCACCATCATTATACTCTAAATAACTCCACCATCACCTGCCAAACATGAGTGAGCAAGTCAAGTACCTGCCCAAAAGTTCTTTCAAGTAAACCATCACCATCAAGGCAGATGACCAGTATGTGACTCTGGCTGGGGTGCAGGTACAACCCTCAAGACTGCTTTCACTTTCTCTGCTCAACAGCAAAATACAGATTCTTTAAGAGGGCTTACTGGACCAAGAAGAGAATGAGAGATCCTAGGAAACACCTAGAAACATCTTCAAGCTGAAAAGGCTTTACCGTGTGTCACAGTCTTGGATTTAGATACTTCACACACAAACTAGACATACAAAACCTTTGTAGATCCAGCCCTCAGCAAATGCTAAATCAATGACACATATATATTTTGTGTATATAAAGGAGTATTCTTCTATTGTTACAGTGTAGACAGAAGTGGAATTAAGCTTTAAAACCAGTGTAAAATAATTCCTATAAATAAGTTACTGGCACACTCCATATGACATACTTTTTTATATCTAGTTAATGAATTCTGATATATACCCCTGGCACAAAGACTGTAATCAATCTTACCGTTCACAGTTAATTTACTAATAACAGCTTTTAATTTCAACAAAGTTTAGTTACAAACATAAAGAATTCTGAATCAGATCAGATGGAATTGCTTTACATCAGCATCACAAATTTACCAGTATACTTGCTCTTGACTGTGGCTATGTTGCTCTCCAAAGCAAGGTAATTAATGAGAACTATAAAATCTAACGGACAACACTGATCCCCACAATCCCTGTTTGTTTTGAATACAGTTGAAGAGAAGTAGCAGCACAATACAGAGAAAGCTTATCTTGTCTAAAATACAGAATACCTGCTAAAAAAAAGGAATCATTTCTAGTCCTGCTCGGACATTGTATAGATAGCAGTCCTCAACAGCTGGAAGAGGGAAAGACAGAAATGAATCATCAGTCAAGACACAGATGAGCAATAAATAACCAAAGCATAAAAATTTCAGTGTAAAAGACCATAGCTGTACATGAAGAAAATGAATGCAAGATTTTTAACTACACTGTGTATCTCTTCTCTTCTGAGAAGAAAGCCATGAGACTCCTGGGCTTTTTTTCAAAACATGTCTACTAATGAAACTCTCATTAGGCAGAACACAAAGCTTGCAGAATTGCTTACTCCACTTTGGAGACTATATAAGTAAACAGACACTTGCACAGCCTCAAAACTCATAAAACAAATTCATGGTAGTCATAATGCTAAAGTAAGAGAATGTAAATAATTGTTTCTGGCAGTACAGCTGCAGTCTGAAAGGAAATGCAATACTGAAGATCTGTAACTTGACTGTAAAAGCAAAAGGTTGTAATCTCTGGTTGTGTCACACTTAACAGGTGCTCTATGCAGATTTTTCTTCAAGATAGGTTTTCCAGGAAGAAAAACAGGATTTTTGATTTGACAGGCAAATGAGTCTACAATTTCTTTTTATGGTATCTTTGTTTAGGAGCTTCTGTATACACAAAACAAAGGATTAGGCATACAGTTGCTGCCACTCCTGCAACATGCTTACTAAGGAAGTAGTCAGACTCCACAACAACTGACAGAGAACTGTCATCATTGGTTGCTGGAAGCTCTGTTAGCATATGGTTAGGAGTCCTCTAGAAGATACCTAAAAAACCCTTTTGAGTAAGCCACTAATATCCAAGGACAGCTTAAGACAAAGGCCAGCAAACAGATACTATCAGTAATGGCTGAGTGGTTGCTGTGTTAAAATACAGATGATAACATTACACAGCCTTTTGTGGAGCCTGTGGTGTTAGACTGACACCTGTGAGTAAGCTCCTACAGGAATGACAGCTGCCTTCTGTGTACAGTAAACATATACATATTTAAAGCTCCTTTTGCTTCTACAGCAATTTCCACAACTCATTTCACTGACACATCTTTCAGATAAGATTATTTCTTACACACCTCAACTTGTAGCAGTAATACAAACTTACTGAAGCAACATTCAAAGGTGTGATTATGTTTATTAGGCCTGTATTTCTTTGTCTGTATCTGACATAACTTCTTTTAAGTTTTGGCACTTTTAATTTACCTTCACACTGTGTGATTAGCCTTGCAGCTGAAATATTCCATATACACTTAGCAGAACATCTTGTTACACCAAGTTCTGTAATCTTGTGGACTCTTATGTATCATTTACTAAAATTTCACCACCTCTTCCCTAGTTTTACAGAAAATAATTTTCTGATCCAGGGTTCTTCTAGTCTAAGAATTCTCCAGTAACTTGAAAATAGGATTTTTATAACTCCTCTCAGGAGGGATGCAGCAGAAACACAGATCCCTGTGTTAAAAGCTCTTTTAAGTATCTCTGCAAACACTACAAAGGAATTGTACAACTGGGATCCTGAGGGAATGGTTCCTTGTCTTAGTTTCCCACACACTGTCTTTTCAATAAACTGGCCTGGTGGCCTGGTTTGCAACTGCTGGTCATAAATTTACACATCTTATTTAGCAGAGGAAAACTACACAAGAAGTAAAGCAACTACATTCAGCACATTCCTATCCAATATCCTATCCATCCTATTTGGCTAGGAGACAAACTGAGAATTTATTTATAGATTACCTGCCCAGTATGTGATCTACATCCCCAATTTCTGTGCACCCCAGCAGGGGTCACTTATACCACCTTCCTGACATTCTTCAGCAGGGTGGGTGTGCAACTATTCTATTATAATAATTTAAAGTATTTATACACTGCACATCCACTCTTTTACATACACACAAAAACTTACTGGTATACTGATGAACCACATCTAAAACATTTTGCAAAGACTGATACACTGTGGGGTTTCCAAGCATGAAAAAGATATAAATCTGTAGCCCTCTATAACACAGACAACTGTGGAGAAGGAAAAAAAAAAAGTTCCCTCTAAGTTTAAGCTCTCTCCACTCCCTCCAGAGACCATTCACTAGCTTCAAAATATACACATTTGACATTAACTAAAGGTCTCTTGGGAAAACCCACACATTAATTCAGTTAAAAAAAAAAAAAAAAAGTCTTAAACCAAGTAGTACTTAGAGAAGAGAGACACTGAGTATTTTGTGTGTAATACAGTTACTCAGATACACACTTAAATATTTAATATGTAAAAAATAAAGTGCTTTATATCAGGTCCCAATGCAGGGACATTATAAAACTTTTCAACAACTGTAAAACAAATAAGATACATAGAATACTGAATCAAACATACATGAAAACAGTTATCATCCAATCTGGTGGATGCCCCAAGACAAAACATTCCTTCATATACATGGTATATACATATATATTCATCTTTACTCAATATATTATGACAATATATATTACAAAATCTTGTTACAGTCTAAAAAAAAATCCTACAAATATGCAACAAAGATCAAGCACAGAAATTCAAGACTGACAAAGACTTTGCTATCCCTGCCCACACTACTACCTCCACTCCTAGGAAAGATATGCCAGTGCTCCTTGCGGGGGTGCAGTGCCTCCACATCCTGCAAGGCACTGTGAGCAGCAGCTGTGAAGTTGGCATCGCCAGTGGTGAGCAGATCAAACACACACGAGTAAAAATAGGTGTCCTTCACAAGCATCTTCTCATGACATTTGGTGGTGGCTGTTTCCAGCGTGTACCCTGATAGGGGATGAGCTGCAGCACCCCAAGGAAGCAGCTTTCCCATCACAGGCAATGGCAAGTGGCCACTCTGATCAATACGTTCACTGGAAGGGCAGCCGTTGACGCACAGCTGCAGATCCTGGCTCTCCTCGTAGGCCATGACCAGCTCCTGGGGCATGCGGATGGCCAGGGTCAGGTAGTGCCCAAGCTGGCGGATATACACCGTGGTCCCGATGTACCTGGCATGCATCTCAATGTATTTGCCGCTGACTTTCTCCACAATGTGCAAGCTCCTGGTGCTCCCATCTCCTCCACTTGTTGTACCATCAACAAAAGCTGCAGGCAAGTCATCAGTCATTGCTTGATATACTTTCTGATCTGTACAGTCTTGGTATGATTTGAAGATAATAGTTATCTGCAGGGGTGGGAGGAAAAAAGCAAAGTTAGTGGAAAAAAATAATCATCTCAATCCCTTTTCTATTTTGTAACTGAATTTATCTGGAACTACTGCCCACCACCTTAAAACCTGACAGTTGTCCACAACTCACGCCTAAGGAAAACAGCCTGTACACATGCTAAAAGTAGTATTTTGCTGGACAGCAAATGTTAAACTTGTTCTTATGTTGGTCTGGTAGCAAGACTACTAGCATGTGGCAACAGTCTTGAGGTTAGGCAAGGAAAATGCTGTATATTTTCTTAGGCATCATGTTCTACCTGATAGTTTCTTAACACTTGGGAATGCATCCTGCAATGACATAGAAGCATAAGGACTGAGTAATTCCCACAGTCCCGGCAACTACGGCAAAACTACATTGAGACCATGCAAAATCAGGGAAAGGTATAATCAGGACTAAGAAGAACAACTAGTCATATAACAGCTTTGGGATCCTGGATACATTAGTCCTAGGAACTGGGAAATTTGACACTTTGAGTCCACTGTGTTAGAAAATGTGCCCATGGAGAAACAAAGCAAGACTGACTGACACCCAAAGATGTGCCTTTGAAGGCACATGATGACTTTCAATATCAAAATCATTTGCATAAAGCAATTAGGTTGTTTTTTTTTTTAAGATTAGAACTAGCCTTTTAAACCTTTCTACTTATTGGAGTAAATAACATCAAAAGAAAAAGCAAGTCCTCCAATCTTACTTTAAGGGAATAACTAGGCTATATGGCAGACCAAATTTGGAATGTCTAGCAGCTTTTCCTAAAACAAAAATTAGGATGAGAATTCATATTTAAATATTACAAACAGATATGCTACTTCCCTTAGAAGAAGAATGACTAGAGGGGAGTGACTTCTTGAAAAGGTCAAAAATTTGCACCAAGAATAGATATTTTAATAATTATTTTCATCACTGATTGATTACATCAAATTACTTACAGTCTACAATTTAAGTAGTCTGCTAAGAGACTCAGATTACTTCAAAATGTATTAGAAAGGATTTTTATACTAAGGTTAAATTTAAAATCTGTTCCACAGCAACCTCACATTACAGTTTCAGTTAACCATCACACCTCTGCACAATAACTTTTATTTCTGCCTCTCTGTTTTAAAGCAAGACCTAGAGGTTAAATCAAGAGCCAATTACAAAAAATTTGAATAAAACCTCTGTCCTCATTAACCTCACCTGTCTATACCACTTGTGTAAGACACGAGTCTTCCCACCTCTCTCCTCCCACTGCAACAATTTCTTCTTCGGAGTATGCAGACATACCCTAAACAATATTACATTTATTTTCAATATTGGGTTCATCCCAGGTGGTTAATGCTTTGTCTTGATGCTTGTCTCACAACACAGCCAATACTTACTGTTTCAACTTCATATGTTCTCACTAGTGATAACTGGATTTTTCCAATTTTTTTTTCCTTGCATTAATCAGTTATACAGCATGAGATGTATCAGCTATATAGCTTAAGACCATCTGTAGCCAAGTAATTTGGCAAAGCGATGTCTGTGAACCCCAGGTGAGCTGGAATGCTTATGCCCAAAATCCAGAAAATGCATCAACTGCCCTTGTTGCTGTAAAGATCACCTCACAGCTTTGTGCTTACTAAAGTAAGCTCAGCAACCTACAGAAGAGAAACTTGAGGCCTCTCAAGTGATCAGTATTTTAGCATATAATTTAGGACATAATGCAGTAAAAGGCCTTTTATTCTGTGTAACACGGTTTGGATGAAATAGACTTCTATCTCAGCCTGCTCAAAGAAGCATTTTCTTTTTCTACTTCCTTGAACACATTTGTGTTGTTCTGTGACAAAAGAATGATTTACACTGATGCCTTAAGTTTTAGTTTTCATGTTTTTCAGATTCTGTGCTGCCTAGGTGAGTAGCTCTGAGCCCCATATCAAGTGTTGGTCAGCTCTCTTCTGCAGGGTTGGTAAACAAAACAATCCTTTTCCAGCTTGAGACCAAGGACAACCGTTACAAGTTTCAGGCCCAAAAAAGCATAAGCAACAGAAGGCTGAGGGGAGTGAACAAGGAGGATGGAACTTCATAACCTGAAGCTATAATTGGACAATTAAACCCAATATGCAAAGGGACCAAAACTTATAAAAGTGTGAGACCTCGTAACTGGCTGTCCATTTTGTGTCCATCTTGAGTGTAGCCCTGGTGGGCTCTTGTACTGCCCAAGGTGTACCCTTTAAGGCCTTTTAATAAATACCTACTTTACTCTCTTAGCTCTGTCCAGTCTCTGTTCCAGGCCAGCCTTCTCAAGGCATCAACACCTACAGAAGTAAAGCTCTAAGTCTCCTTAGCAACTTGAACAAGCCTGGAACCAAAAAAAAGTCTGATTGTTTTAATGAGACACTGAACCGGATGCTTTAAGCAGGGTACTCGGCAAAATTTATCAGGAAGCAGCTATCAAATTTCTCTCTCCAGAACTCCCTCATTTACAAGAATGAAATGCACACAGTTTCAGAACACAGAGAAACAACAAGAAGCCGTCACCCTAATTTAAGATTAACAATAACACTGGATGCTGAATGAGAGCTGAAAGACTATTAGATGAATAAAGATCTCCATGTATGTTGCAAGAACACTCCAAAGAGAGATTCAACAGAGACCATTAAGACTTTCCAAGGACATACTTGTATTTAAACATTGTAGCTCAAGACACTGATTTTGAATACTCCATTGTCTGTCATGTGACATCCCTCTAATCCATAGGCCAGATCAGTAAAACCAGACTGCTGCATGGGCTTTGCCTTATCACACACTCCTATCTCAGTATCATGCTCTGGGTACTGGCAGATACCTGTTGCAAAGGGAGATGAAGCAAAATTTCATTGCAGAGCTTTCTCTCTTTAAATTCTTAAGGTAACAGAATTAAAAAGTGAAAATGAGTTTTTTTATTTCTAACAAACTCGACATGTGTTATATGTGTTTATGTACCTACAGTACATTCTTTATGTACCTTCTCACACTCTGAGTCCCAAGAACACCTTCACAAAGCTGCTTATGCAGTACTGTTTACAGACTAGAGATTAGCTGCCGTTTCTAAACTTAGGATGGAAAAATCCAAATGTCAAAATCTTCACATAAAGAATGATTTTTGAAACTATCAGTGAATCAGCTTTGTTCTTTGGGCACAAACAGAGCTCTTCTGCAGTGAGACATGCTGAAATACAAAAATAAAGATTTCCAGAGGCTTACCAGAGAATACAATAAACAAACATCAGCTATAGTAAGATTTCTAAACCAAAACAAACCCCACACATACAATTTGCACATTTCATTTTGGACTTTATCCTCCCACTCCTATTGATGAGTATTGGTGAGTACACTGATCACAAAGCTTTCTCAAATTCCACTGCACATGCAAAACCTTTCAAAGATATGTAAAAATGCCATTTCTAGGGAAGATCCTAATGTATTTGTAGAAGATGCCTGGCTTGTACACCTTAAACAAAAACAACACTTTCAACTCTTGAATTCTAGTACTTGTCTTCCCTAGTACCACAATGTAATTAGAATGACGAAGGCATCATTCATACCTTCATCACAATATGTTGTTATTTTACTACGTATTTCATAGAATTCTACAATTGTTTGGGTAGAAAAAGACCTCTAACATCATTAACTTTGACTATTATTATAACACTGCCAAGCCTGGGAATGAATGAGGGAAAAAGTGCCCAGTGGAGAAGGACACAGGGATGCTGGTGGTTCAGCCTGCTGAACATGAGCCAGAGCGGGCCTAGGGGGCCAAGAAGACTAAGGACATCCTGGCTTGGGTCAGACAAAGTGTAGCCAGATGGAACAGACTATACCCTGTACTCAGCACTGCTGAGGTGACACCGCAAATCCTGTACTCAGTTTTGGGCCTCTCACAACCAGAAAGACATTGAGGTGCTGGAGTGAATCCAGAGGAGGGAAACAGAGCTGTGAAGGGTCTGAAGCACAAGCCAGATGAAGAGAGGCTGTGGGGTTCAGAGAAAAGGAAGCTCAAGGAAGACCTCACTGCTCTCTGAAGGGAGGCTGTAGCCCAGTGGGAGTCAGTCTTTCCCCTCAAACAGCAAGTGACAGGATGAGAAGAAATGGCCTTAAGCTGCACTGTGAAGATTTAGATTGAATACTAGAGAAAATTTCTTCACTGAAAGAGTCATCAAGCACTGGAGCAGGTTTCCCAGCCTCTTGAGTCATCATCACCAAAAATGTTTAAAAGGATTTTGACACGGCACTTATGGATCACTTTTAGTGGAATTGACAGTTTGCACCTGGGCTCAATGATATTAAAGGTCTTTTCCCACCTAAATTATTCTATTGCAACCTCCAACAAAACTGCTCCTTCTGTGTAATAAGACAAATTTATCTCTACCTTAAGCAAAATGTCCGTAAAGATGAAAAGAATAATGACAAGTGACAAGTTACCTAATCCTTCTACTTCTTCAAACATTTAGAACACTTATCTTCCAATTACCTTTTAATCATTTCTCTATTACACTGTGCTCACTCTGCAATGATTTCCTGCAAAAATGGAAACAATGCTACAAAAGAGACATTTAAAGTGTTTTGACTCTGGATAAAAGAATATTTATCCCTCAAATTTCTTTATCCTGCTGATAGCACCAATTCTCAGGTTCCAAGGCTTATACCAAATAAATCCCAACAGTAAAATGGTCTGTATTTTTTTTTTCCTTCTCTGTGTCCCTAAATTCACTCTCTCACCCTCAAGCTATCTACTATAAAACACCTGGAGAGGAAAACCCACATTTCCAATTAATGCAAACAAGAAGATACCTCCAAACAAGAAGGAAAACTTTCCATCGGCAAGCCCAAGCATCTCTGCCTCATTTGCTATTCAGGAACAATTACTCTAGTGATATCCAGAACACCTGTCACAGCAGCAAAAGGCTATAAAGACTTTGCACCCCTCCAAATAAAGCACACAATAAACAAAATTTAAAAAAACCCCAAGGTTCTACTTAATGCACTATACAATACCCTTTCTACCTGCTCCCTGTAACAGACATTTATTCTCAGGGAACTGTAAAACCACTTACAAGACAGGGAAGCACTTTATCTAGAGCTGCAGAAATCAAACATAAATAATGCCAGTGACCTACTCAAAACCTATACAAGAAAAACAACTGTTTCAGAAAGAAAAAGTAGAGTTTAAACTCCCAGTTTAAGCTTAAATTTCCCAGTTACTTGCTGATAATCTTCCATCTGAAAGGACCTAGGATCCTATGCCAAGAGACATAAGCACATCAGGCAAGCTCAAAAAACCGGATTTTCAAAGTTTCAGGTAGACCATGGAAGATAAAATAGCATTGTTCACGGCGAAAAACAGATGTTCGTGAGAGTAACACAAATGTGCAAAACACCAACAAAGAAATTCAAGAGCATTTTTGTGAGAAAGCACAGAACTCTCACAAGATGTGCTCTTCCAATTAAAGAATTCAAGGGAAATTTTTCTTGCTTCTCATACTTTCATGCTAGGTGCGCAGTGAGGGGTAGGGGAGAAACAACATGCGTTTATGGCTCACATTCTTACTTGAAGTGTCCTCTTGGCAGTCTCTTGTCCGTTAGAACTTCTTGGATATTCCTCAGACTGCTGGGGTTCTCATAGTCTCTTAGGTTTTAGAAAGAGAACAAAACTTCACATATAAAGTTGCCTTCATTACCAACTCCCTCAAGGACTGGCACAACAGAAAGCTAGGATGAAAGTGAAAAGTACTAACTCCCCACAAGGGGTAGTGATGGTTTGCACCTTTCAAAAGGACAATGGGATGAAGATTAACCATTCTGTTTCCATGGCTTCTTGAACCACTTCCCCTAAAATAGCATTCAGGAGAAATTAAACATTCTACTCTTACTGTCCTTCCTTTCATTAGGTCTGCTTTAGAGAGGACTAATTAGGTTAGTATTTGCTTTGGCTCCTGTACAATTTAAGTTCAGCATATACCTTTGTTTTTATTTCCCATTAAACATCTATTTGAAATACATGCAATGAAAAAACAGCCAGACTAATAAAACCGAACAGTTTGAAATTTTTTCTTATGATGAAGGTAGAAGACCTCTTGGCGTGCTCTCAGCTAGGGATTGCAGATAAATGTCACTGAAGTATAGCTCTTTAGAAGTCCTTTAAACTACCCTGTGGCCAAAATCAGTTAAGTACATCCAGCAGCAGATAGTCAACCACAGTCAAAATGGAATACTTGCAGAAGAAAATGTTACAGGAATGAAATTAGCAATGGTAGTGTAGGTTAACACACCTTTTCTATTTCATTCATAGTAGCCTACTCCTACCAGAAATAACAGTGTCAAGGGCATGCATTAGATATATTAAAACTTATCTTCTAAGTCACTTGTGTATTCAAACAACCTTCCTTGCCTAAAACAGGTGTGCTAAATTCTGTTATCTGCAAAAAAAATTTCAAGGACTGTGCAACATGTAAGATATATCAACATCAGAAATATTTCTAATAAGGTAAACCACAGATTTTATGTAATTGCTTCTGCACACTTAGCTGTACTTGGGCAATGACAGGGACCACTAGAGGAGAAAAAAACCCATTCTATCCAAGTCAAAGAAAAAGACAAAAAAACCCTCTCTTGAGAATAAAGACAGAAGGCACACCTTTTAAAACTGTACTTTCCCTCAGTATGTACATACATTTACTATTGACATTCTCTTTATCTCTTTGAAAAGACATGCACCAGTATGAAGTGCTACCACAGTCAATCATTTTCAGAATAAACAGGATAAACTTAAGGTTATCTATCTACTACAACCACACCTAGCCATCCACACAATTTGTACACAAGAGTCTCAACTTTTCTCCTCTACTACTACAAGGAACAAAGAAATAAAGAAAATTCTGCATGAGTTTAGCAAAACTGAGGATAAAAGCTTACTGCACATTACAAAATGCAGCCTTTTCTTCCATTTATTTAGGAGTCTTTAGTAAAAGACACTGAAGGAGATCAAGGGAGACATATGACTCTTTTGCAAAACTTACTCATGTTAGCCTCATTCCCTTATTTTAGACACCTTCAGAGCTCATTCACAATGAAGACTGCTTTTGAAACTGGCACAAGTTAAAAAAATGTAATTTGGAGCTTCAGTCCAACCTCCTTTCACTCACACAAGCATTGTCATTAGTCAATACTTCAGAGTCCAGCACAAACTTAGCAGTAAAATTGATTTTCCTATATTAATACTACTGCCCAGCCAACTCCACAGAAGATGTGTAGGCCCTGACAGACAACTCCTGCTTCTGACTCCAGTAATTACAAAACACTACTTCCACGGTTAACAACACAGTGAAAATTCTTTGGTAATTGTCTTGAAACTGTGCACATATAGCTTTATATAGCTTGAGAACACAAGAGCGTCATTACCACAATTTTTAAAAAAGCCCTTTGACTCCAAAAGAGGTATGTGACAATATCAGCTTCAAATGCATGCTTAAATAATTGAGGAGCACACTTGCCACCTGCATTCAGCAGGAAGAGACAAGGACTTTTCTACATTTAAAGAAATGGCATCACTTATCAAATATGAACAGTGGATGTATTCCTACTCTAGACTCCTCTAGTATCTGACAGGAGTGCAATCTTAAGTCTTGTCTGTCTCTACAAGGGTTTAAAGTTCTTGCCACAACTTTGAGGCTACTGCTTGTTTAGTAAAGCCAAGGTACTAAGTCCTCGTCACAAGCATTTAGCTTGCTACCTCCTCTCAGGTCTCTGCAGTTCACCCTCTTGCTTCAGCTCTGAACATCAGTGGTTTTTTTGGTAACTAGTTTTTTGTGCCAGTCTATTATTTGTTTTCTACTGTTGTAGCTGTGAAGTTTAGAAAATTAATAAAAAGCAGAGACATATCTTCTTTCCATCCTTAAGTCTCCTTCCAACCCAAAGCATCATATGACTTTTTGAATTTCTAACTAGTGCAGAGGCAGTCACAGATGTACAATAATCAATAACTGTTTTAAAGTGTTACATCAGTATCCTTACAGGCTTGCATGGTGATAAGCACAGGTTTTCTTGTCATGAGCAGGAACAGAGGAAAGAAAAGAACCTGTTCTGTTTGATACTCATTAAAGAAGATGCTAAGGGTTTCACTTTTTTAAACTACTTGAAATATAAAAAAGTATATATCGTAGAAGAATCATAGAAGATTCTCAAGTTGCTACATTTCTTCACTGTTAAGGGTTAACCAACTTACTTAACTGTCTTGGCCTTTTACTTCTCCATGCATGCACAGTGCAGAAAAAGAAATCTGTACCTTTTTTGTAGCAGTAGCGCTGGATCCTGGGACCACAGGCACATTGGTCACTTGCACTGATAGATAGTTATTGTCTATGAGGGGCCAAGCGCCTTCCACTTTGCATGTCTGGAAGTGATCCTTAAAAGTCCTCAGATGAGGATCCCCAAACAAGCCACAGAACAGGTAAGTAGGAGGAGGAGCCTTCTCTCCCCCATGACGTTCTCTGGCTTCTGTGTAGCCACTGTAATTGCAAGGATCATGGGTCATTTCAGGGTTGGTGGAGGATGTGGGTCCATCTTTGGTACAGTTTCTCTGGGTCATGAGGTCACTGATCCCAAGCACTGCAGAATGGTAGACTAGGTTTCCACGGCATACTTTGGAATTGCGATAGGTACACACAGAGTATGCCCGCAGGGCCTTGCAGAACTCCAAATCAAAGTCCTCAAGAGCCGCGTTTAGATGTGAAGTGAAGGATACAAAATCAGTGGTGCATTTCTGGATTCCACAAGATGTGTGCAGCTGACAGTCACCTAAGCAAGAAAAGGACAGCAGAAAGAAATAAAGTAAACCTCTTAGGTGGCAACCCCTTTCCACTCCCGTAAGTACCATAGAAAACAACATGAAAGAAATTTAAAGTGCTCAGCTGTTAGGGAAATACATTTTAGAAAAAAAGAGGCTGAAAGAAAGCAATGGAGAATATCTCAGAGTCTGACACGACACACAATGTCTTAATCCACTACTTTATATTGTCTAAATGAAAATTAAGAGTGCTAGGTCCTGTCAAGTACAAGCTAAACATGTCTTCTAGATACCAAGGTGATGATGCAATTCTGTGTTTAAATTAATCACTTAGTCAATAAGGAAGTCTCCATTTAGTCTTTCAGTGTTTTACATGAGTAACTGAAATTTTATATAGAATTCTGCTCCTCAGAAGAATGTGGTAAAAGCAACAAAGTAATGCTGTTTAGACATTGTTTAGATGTTAGACATGTCTAAATATCTGAAAATGTTTAGACAAAATCTAGACTGAATAAAGCAAAAATCAAGTTCTCTTCTAGAAACCAGGGTGGAGGAGGATAGTAGGTAAGTGGACAGGCAGTTTGTTTTACTTCCCTGGCACTGCCATAACTAAAGCTTCACTGCTCATTTCTTTGGGACTAATGCGTGAAAAAAGCAGTTGTCTGAAGTGCAAGTTTTCAGCTAATGCATCTGTACATTGCAGTAGCTGTACCTCTCAGAGCATAATTCAGTAATAAGACAAGGGGTAGAGAAACCCTCTCCCCTCAAAGCTTGAAGTACTTATCAGATGTATACAACTGCTACACAGTTCAGTTGACATGAGCAAACCAGTCAGACTTTACCTGATGACCTGATTTCCATAAAAAAAGCACAGTTAACATCCTTGCAAGCAAACTGGAGTTTTACAGTTGTCTCCTCCACAGTTCTCACAGGTATGATGTGAAATCCCTCCAGATCCTCATGGCAGTTAACAATGGCTTTCTGAAGGTAACTTTTACCAAAGAACTTACCAGAAGCAAAATTAAATGAACAAGACACACTAAGGGAAACAGAGCCACACTTTTCACATGGGTTAAAACCAGGAGGACCCCAATTTAGGAAAGATCACACTTCCTGCCATCCAAAGAGAAAATGGACCTTCATTAAAAAAAGCGTCACAACTTCATGCAACAGCTGTCCAAGCCTGCAAAACTATCTACTAAAATTCATCTGTGACAACATTTATCTGTAATTTCTCACTGTTATAAAATGGGTTTTGAATGCCACAAAAATGCCTACTAAGACACATGGAAGAATTAAAAAATAAAAAGGAAAACATAATATAGCTATGAGAAACTCCTGAGTGTGAGAAGTGGAAAACAGGCTGAATAACAACATTTTTAATTTTTAAACAGTTGTTTTCTGCAATGCACCCAGAGATGAGAGGACATCCGCAGTTTCTTTGCCTGTCCTTCAGCTGATCTTTCTGAGTCAGTACTCATATGATTTATTCTGAGTATCCAAATCATGAATTTATAAGGGCAATATGTTTACAAGTGATGCACAGCTAACATAAATCTGTCAAAATCCCAAGTTAACACAAAGTATAAGGAGAAATTCTCCACCTACAGCTAAGCATTGACATGACTTGGGTAAGTAAGCTGAAAATTTCTTTGTACAAGCCATACATACCTCTGCAAAATACAGAAAAAAAACCTTAACAATCAACTTCTATGTTTTCAGAACACAAAAAAAGACCTATGCCAAGCAAAATGGCAGAGGGAATGCTGGGTTTAGAGCCAGATTTTCAAAGCATCAAAACTTCTATTTTCCTGCAATTGTAGTCGTAATATTATTTTAATCACAAATAAATCAGGCTAGCTGAGCAAGTCTGTCAAGTTATCAAACAGTCGAATAAATCACAAAATCACAGAATTTTTAGGGCTGGAATGGAGATCATCTAGTCCAAGCCCGCTGCCAAGGCATGATCATTTGGAGCAGGTGACACAGGAAGGTGTCCAGGTGGGGTTTGCATGTCTCGAGAGGGAAAACTCCATGACCTCCCTGGCAGCCTGTTCCAGCGCTCTGCCACCCTTAATACAAAGACGTTCTTCCTCATGATGAGATGAAACTTTCTGTGTTTCAGTTTATAGCTATTGTTCCTCTTCCTGTCCCTGGGCACCAATAAAAGAGTCTGGCACCATCTTTTCGGATGAAGATACTTATTCGCATTAACGAGATCCCCTCTCAGCCTTCTCCTCTCTGGACTACACAGGCCCAGCTCGCGAATCCCTCCTCATGAAAGGCTCTGCCCGAAGTAAAAGGACCCTCGCGTCCGGGGGCAGCCGGCTGCGCTCCCGTCCCTCCCAGCCCCACTCCCGGTACCTGCGCCCAGCAGCAGCAGCGGCCCCAGTGCGCCCAGCAGCCGGAGGGCGGCGAGCGGCGGCTCAGCCCTGCGGGCGCGGGAAGGCGCAGCGCTCCCCATGCCTGGCCATGCAGGTCCCCGGGCCGGCGGCAGGACGGCGCCGCGGCATGAGGCTGCGGCGGGGCGGGCGACGTTCTCCCCGGTACTTCCCCCTCCGCTTCCTCCTTCTTCTCCTGCTCCGCGGTGCTTCCCGCGCCTCCTGCAGCCCCAGCGGGGCGGCCGCAGCCAAGGCAGCGAGTGCTGACGCGAGGCGCACAAAAGGACGGGCACCCGATGGGGCGGCGGCGGCGGCGGCTGCGNCGCCGGGACAGGTCAGGAGCACCGCTGGGACAAGAAACAGGGCACCGCCAGGATAGGGCAGGGACACCTCAGGGATGGGACAAGGATGCTGGATAGGGCAAATGGGGAACAGGGAAGGGGACATGGGTGGGACAGAGCAGGGAGTACCAGTGGGAGAGAGCGCCGGTGACAAACACCGGAACAGAGCAGGGGCCCTCACTGGGGCGAGAATAGGAAATGAATCTGCAGGAGAAAATAATTTCCATCACGTGAGGATATTTTTTGAGCATCCAAAGGTAAACTTCCCCTTGAATATGTCGTTAAGAAGCTAAGAGGAGGAACTTAGAGCGCATCTCAGATGTAAGTAAAAATACTGCTTTCAGGCTGTTTGTTTTTCCAGTCTATTTCTCCTTTCTAGCAAACGTGTTTCATACTCCTAAAACTAGACTGGCTGAGGCCAGTTGCTGAGGGTTCAGCAAGGCCAGGTTCTGGGCCCTACGGCGGCGTCACAACAATGCCGGCAGTGCCGCCGGCTGGGGCAGTGGCTGGAGGGCGGCCGGGGAGAAGGACCTGGGGGGTCCGGCTGGCAGAGCCAAGCATGAGCCAGCATGGCCCAGGGGACTCAGAAGGCAAATCCTGGCATCCTGGCTTGGGTCGGCGGTAGCGTGGCCAGCAGGACCGTCCCCCTGTACTCAGGACTGGTGGGGTCACACTTCAAATCCTTTGTTTAGTTTTGGGCTCCTCATGTCCAGAAAGATTTTGAGGTGCTGGAGGGAGTCCAGAAGAGAGAAACAGACTCTGGGAAGGGTCTGAAGTGCAAGTCCTCTGAGAAGCGGCTGAGGGAGCTGGGGGTGTTCAGCCTGGAGAAAAGGAGGATGAGTAGGGGCTTTCTTGCTCTTTACAACTTCCTGGGAGAAGGTTGTAGCCAGATGGGGATTGGTCTCCTGCCATGTCTTGAATGAAAGAACAATTGGAAATGGTGTTAAGTAGCACCAAGGAACCAGCCTTGATGATTCTGTGATATGGTTCTTCAGGAAAAGAATGGTCAATATACAAAATACTGTGCATAAATAAGAAAACCACAAATACAAAACAGACAAACTGATTCCCTTGGATTTCTCTTTATTAGAAAATAAAAACCCAGGAAATAAACTGTTCATTTTAGCAATCATGTCTGAAAAAAACCCCAACCAACCAACCAAAAACCCCAAACCCAAGCAAAAAATTTGAGCTTCAACAGCCATTGAATGTGAATTGCCACAACCTAGAAAGAAGAGCTTTGGCTTCTACTGTAGGTCACATAGTATTTGTTATAAATGAAATCAGCCAATTTCTCAATAAAGAATTTATTGAAAAATTGAGATATAAAAGTCCAAGAAAGTCACAAGCAAAAGTCAGTGCCAAGCCCGGGGTCGACACTGGGTGAACCTCAGACATGGCCTCTGTCACACCGAGTCCCCTACAGTTCACCAAGTCCACACTGTGCAGCCAGTTTTTATACAGTTTTTCCCGGCTGTACAGTAGGTTGCCTCAATCTTTTGTCTTCTTTGTGTTAGATACATATTCATGTATCCTTGTTTTCCTGCTGCCAGTGTGTTGAGTAGATTTCCAAGAAGGAAGATGACCATGATAGGATTTGCAGGAACCCTGTATTGGGATGCATGTCCTTGATGCAGATAAGATTCATATCTGGTGTTAAGCACTGGGTCGATGTCAGACTCATCTTTGGTGAAGGCCCATCTCCTCTCAGTGCCACCCTTCTTTCTTTTGCAAATAGTGTTTTCCTGGGTTGCAGGCAGAGGTTACACAATTCCTGGATGTCTTATTTTCTGAAGCCTACATGACTTTATACCATATATATTTACAATAAAACCAAATTATTTTACAACATATATTACAAAGGATAGCAGGGGGCTGAATGGACAGAAGAATGCTGATAAAAAGTCCTTTGAACCTTGTTGGTCTCAACCTGTGGCAAGAAAAGCAGATTTTCAGAGGGATATGGGTCTCATTAACACACTAAAATACAGTTGTTTTCTGAAAGTGCAAGAGATCTGTGTGCTCAGCAGACCTCTGTGATTCACAGGGCTGCCAGGGTGACCTGCTGTGCTAAATGTCTCAAAATATGTGCTATTGGTCTCAGATTTTCTAAAGGCTTGTCAAAGTTTGTCAAAAATACACTGAGAAACTACGATTGATTAGCAGCCTACAGCAAGCAGATAAGACAACTGAATTCTGGAATAGAAAAAAATTATATATTTGAGCTGTTTCATTGTTCAAAAAAAGAAAATTGATCTGCCTGCAATCTTTTTCCACAACCATCCTCTTCCTCTCTGTCAGAGACTGAAATTGTTCATGCCTTAAACATTGTCATGAAGGAGTTTTACCCATTACAGAAGAAACTTTATGAAGAAGCTACAAC
>VWYO01017358.1:0-23306 GCA_013400275.1 Rhadina sibilatrix
CCTATGCCTCAGTTTTTATCCAGTTAGAAATGGTTGGCTCCCCTCAATGGGTGGAGCATCTCACAATGATGATGGAATGTGGATGTACTGCTTTGGGGAGAGTATAGTTTGGGGATGTGTTAGTGGCCCATTAGGAGAAAAATATCCCCCTGGAGGGAGGACAGGGGTGAAAGAGGTAAGAAACACTGCCCCACCTGGTTTTAACAGTTGGCCCATTATCAGAAGGCACCCGCACCCCTCCTCCCAGAGTTACAAGAGATAAAGAAAAAAAAAAATCTCCCCAACTGCTTTCAACAAATGAAATAGAGTACATATTTTTGGTTTTCATAACCCAAGACAGGAAGTTATCTGGGAAACTGGGAAAGTATATCTCCAAGCCCTTTATTCACAGAACAAAAAACATTGTTTTGTTTTTAAAAGTGCTCATCAGACTTTTAGAAGATAACTCTCCAAAGAATTTTTTTTTCATATAAGTAAAACAAATCTTACTGGGGTGAAATAACATTTTAATTAAAAAGTATAATAAAATAATGAAACACAATTATAAGTACACATTATGTGCTAAGAATACACTTTCCTCTTACATAGTGGAACGTAATAGAAAAATGGGAAAAGAAAGTTTTCAAATAGATGTCATGATCTGTGGAACTTTTGAAAACTCCTTCTGTGGCATCTATAATTTTTCAAAATTTTCAAAAATTGTTTACAATGGGACTAAAAGTCCAAAATTTGAGAAGAAAAGGTATAGCTTAAGAGAGTAAAATGCTTTTTCAATAAAATATTGCTGTCTTAACAATTTTAAAAATGAGGCAGATAATTGGGGTTTTATTCATTTTTGCTAGATTTTAAAATTATTTTGCCTTCTTTTTTGCTCTACAAACACAGATAACAGATCCATTTAGTCTATAAGCAATACTTATTTGAGGTTAGGGCTACTTTTCTAAAATTTGTTATTTTTACATGACTACCCCTTTTTATCTCCTTATCTCTTTATTTTCCCAAATATTTTACTGTCCAAAGCACCTCGATGCCTTCCTTTGATATTCCTCCTTTCCCTCTGTATATAATTTCATCCTACAATGCTCAGAAATCAAATTATTCTCAGAAATACTTTGCTTCATTAAAATTATATGCTTAATAGTAAGAGGAAGATTTGAGATTTTTACTGTAAATTCTCACCTTTTGGGGCTCTTTTATAATAATAATTGAGATTGTTCTCTATGGAAACTCTCTTTGCTTTGAAAATGTTGTTTTAGAATACAAATGTTCATTACTTACTCACTATGTAAGTATTCATATATCCTTAGTGTAAACTGTTTACATGCTAGGCTATAAAGTTATGCATATGTAGCAGTGGCTGCAACAATGATCATCAAAAAATCATCACTTCATTTTCCTTTCCTAGATTAAAGCACATAAATCTTTTTTTTTGATACTTGGTGCATAATTGTGGAAATTGTAACAATGGCAAAGGGATAAAATATTAATGCAACAAATACTCAATAATCTTACTCAGACATTTCTCTATCTTTGGGTATCCATAGATGACTTTTATGTGTTATTTTGTTGTTCTGTGTTGAGGAAAATTGTGGCTGCAATGAGAATGTTTTCGATAACACTGGGCATATTAGTCAAAAAAGCCCTAATAGGAAAGTACACTCTGGGGTTGTGTTTTGTTGTTGGTTTTTTTTTTGTTTGTTTGTTTTTTTCTTTTCTTTTCTTTTCTTTTCTTTTCTTTTCTTTTCTTTTCTTTTCTTTTCTTTTCTTNGAAACCTGCAAGTATTGAGAACTTCTACAAAAAAAGAGCCAGAATTGTGGACCTAAAGAAATGCAAAGTTTTGTCAGGAGCATGGAATATTTCACAAAGTGTTCAATTTCCTGGAATAGAACTTCTGTTATATCTCTCTATATCTAGATTTAGTTCTTTGAGTTAAGACATCAATATTTAAAATAAAAAATATAATATATTCTCAAATAGCTTAAAGTTTCCAGTCATAAGCAGTCATTGTCTAAAAGCAAGATTTTGGTCCAACACAAATAATCCATTCTAGAAAAAGTTCATGCCAGCCTGAAGATTTCGGTGAGAAAAGGTGCTCAGTACTGTAGTGTGATTGAGGCTCGCTCTCTAAATAAACAGAGGGGGGATTTGAACTGCAGAGTCCTATTCTGCTATAAGTTACCAAGTTGGGGTTTCAACATCTTTATTAAAAAATTTGTAGCTTAAGCTCTTCTTTTCCTCAGACTGCATTGTAGATATCCAAAAGGAAATATTCCATTTTGAGTAGAAGAAAAAAAATGCTCATTGAACCGAAACAAGAGTTGCTTTTCTTCCAAGAACCTTTCTATCCCTCAGAAGCTTTTGTTTTGCAGTTTTTATGACATTCAAAACTTAGTGTCTTTTTTATTTTATGATGAATTTTCCTTTGCAGCCTTAATTTGTAATTTAACTATTCTAAATATGTTACATATGAACATTTAAATAAGGATCTATCAAAAGTTTTCTGTATGGCTGTTTCCTCAACTCAGAGAAATGATAACTGGTGGAGCAAGAAGATATTACATTGGATGCACTAAATATATAGTAGATAATAAGTAGACTTATAAATCTATAATGACTTATAGTAATATTATACTCTTCCAATAAGGTAAGAAAGGTAAGGTAAGCTAAGTCAGTTCTGCTAAAAGAATCTGTCACATAGGTCATGAAAATCGAAACCTAAAGCCTAAAGGCTTTTTGCAAATACTGATAAACATAAATGAGTACTTGCTCAGCTGTTGGGATATGCCAATTTTATTCAGCAACCAGGCAGCAAAAAGGGAGCAAAATTATGATATGTGACACAGAGGAATGGTGAGCTGACCATACCTACTGAAACAGATTTGAAGTTATGTGGTTTATTGTCCATTTTTTGTCCAAAGGTCCAAACATATCCAGAAAAACACAGTAATTAAGACATAAGGACAAAAGAGAAGCTTCATTCTCTTGTTGCATCAGCCCATGCAATGTTAGTGTTCCTGGTTCAGGTTGACATGGCAGAAAGGGTGCATTAGAGCTAGCAGAAATTAGAAAAAAGCCTGTGAAAAATATCAAGTATAGGAAATGGCTTCTGCTTTAAGACTGACAAAATTGGCTGTAACCATTCAGCTTTGAAAACTGAGAACTGAAGACATAAGAAAGGCACCTGCTTTTTCCTAGGCATCATAGAAATCAATTGTGGTCAATTTTCCACCTTTACTAGGAGGCCAAGACACTTTTACCTCATAGCCTGAAAAGAAAAGAACACTGTGCAAGGAAAAGCAAACTTCTGCTAAACTGAACTTTACAAAGTGGAAATTTACGTATTCTAAATTGAACCAGAAGTCATCTTAAGATCACATAATTTTTACCTGAAGTCAGAGTACCCAAGAGGTACTAAATGTAACCATATATTTTTCAATATGAACCTTGGTATTTCAATACCTAATACAATGGAATTCGGAATCTAATTATAATAAAACAGAAAAAGGAAAGAAAAGCAGAACTTTTGCCTACATCTGGCAACCCTAAAACCCACATTGTTTAATTGAAAAAAATGTATCTTTTCTAAATTCCATGATTTTGTAGAGTCTTTCCATTTGGCATACACTTCTCTTTTATTTTATATCATGATATTTCACTATATTGAACTTGTCATTAAAATGGGATATGGAATGGAAAAAGTGCTTTGAAAATGTATTATTAGGTTATGAAAAGTTGGAGGATTTCTAAGATGGCACTTTCAGACCACATTAAATGGAGCAGACTGGAAAATACTCCTGAGGCTATCACCATTATCAGCCACTGACATGAAACAGTCCTGAAATAGTTATTTTCCCCTTTAGATTTTCAGTCAATGACCCAAGTTTTCCTTTCCAAAGGGAAGCAAACAGCCTTCTAAGGAAGTTGCTGAAAACAACTAATACTCAGCATTTTCTAACAGACTTCAAGCAAGACAGAATATTCTGAATGTAATTTTAGTCTTCAAACTATAAAAAAATATATTTTGGTATTAAAAATTTAAAGCTGTCTATAACCTATATGTCTGTAGTAATCCTTACTTAGCCTCTCTGAAACAACTACTTTTTCAGCAAATTTAGTTAGGAAAAAACCATCAATCTTTGTGTAATTCAAATGGTAAAGAAAATGTCTGGAGGCAAAAAAGTGTCCAAAGTTTTGACTTGGTCAAAATATATGGGCTAAGAGTAGATCTAGAAAACATGGTTCAGCAGATAAGATATGTGAGTTTTGCTCTGAATTTCAGATAACTGTAGGTTTTCAGATTTCAGACAATACTGCAGTCCACACTTACTGGCAACTATGCTGGAACTAAGTTCAACTTTTTCCCTCTACTTCCAATGCTCAGAATATTACCTTTCATATCTTTTCCCATGTTGAAGACACAGTGTTATGAAGCAGACAAAAAGAAAAATCAGGAAAAAAAAAAAAAAAGAAGTGGTTTAGGAGAGTGTATTGCAAATTTTGACTTATTCTCATCTCATTATTCACTGATTAGGAATAGATAAAAAGAAAAAGGTATAGGATTTTCAATTTTTTTCTTTTTTTTTTAATGGAGCTTACAGATATCAGGAAAAAAGGGTCTTTATTGAAAAATGGCACTTTGAGAAACACTTTTGGACAGAAATAGAAAACATTACTGGTCAAATATGGCATACCTTCTATTCATGTACTCTGCTAAATGGGACAAGAAATGTTAAGCTAGCAGTTTTACTGTCTGAAGTTATATATATATTATGCATCTTATATGTTTTATTTCATAGACATATTTATAGTTATACAGATTTCTATTATTATATAGTAGAGGTATTATATTTATTAAATATAAACACATATGGAAATTCACTACTAACTCTCAGTATCTATATGAATGAATAAGCCCTTAGTACCTAGAATCTTTCTGCCGCTTTTCTATGAGATTTGGAAAATCCCCCACCTATCTTCTACTTCTTTGAATAAAGGAGCTGTGGAAACACAGGACAGGTTTCAATCCCACTAAAGTTCTATGTTTGAGAGAATAAACTCATCAGCAGACCTTAAGAGATCTGAAGCTTGGTGTCTACACCATAACTTCTTCATTTCCTCATAAGTCTTCTTATGAATAATATTTTTTAATGATTCTTACTCAAGCCAAGTAGTTCTCTCTCCTACTAGTATGCTAACATATAAAACATATAAAACATTGCTGTGTTATCAGCATTGTTTCAGTCACAGATACAAAAAAATCATGACTGTACGGATTGACTCCATCCAAGCCAGGTCCAGTGCAGACATGAAAGCCTCGCCACTGCATAGTTAATGTTTGAGTAGCTACGATCTGAATATTCAAAAGGTAACTCAGTAGTGAAAATTTTAACTTTTTGCTTTAGTTTCTGCCTGTGTGGGGTTCATTTTTAAGGTTCAATGAAATCAGATCACCAGTTACTTATTAATCTAGTCACACAATAAGTTGTATTAGTTTTCATTAAAAAATTAATCAGTCTAAGTAAGTTTGTTTGATCTTCTAATAAATATATTGGAACTTTCAGTTTATATTCCAGTCCTCCTCAGAATACACTAGTAATCAGAAACCACGAGTGTGGTGTGACCAGTAGGTAAAAAAGGTCACAGAACAAAGGTCACTTACATACTTAAGTAGATGGTAAAAATAGAGAAACCTCCTGACCTTAAAAAAAAAAAAAAAAAACACAAACCTCCCTCTATGCTATCTCACTATTTCTTAAAGCTATTACTCCAAAACCAGACAACTTTTCTGAAGCATGCTGTGCAGCTAATGAAACAATTTTATAGAACTTTCTCACTTTATGGTTTTGATCCCAACCTTTGCTGATGAAAGTTGGTGGTTTTTTGTTTGTTTTTTTTTTCCTAGACTACAAACACACACACACTAAAAAAGAATCCCCAAAAAACATAACAACAAAACCCCCTTCTGCTAGTAGAATCTCCATACATAAACCAAAACATACACATGGTTAAAGGCTGTGTTGGATTTTCATGTAGGTTCAGGAGAGAAACATGTCATTCATTAATTCTTGTGATAAAGAGCCTAAAGATATTATACACTTTCACTTAATATGCAAAAGTTTTTGGAAACATAGGAATTAAGTCTTTAATAATACATAACCTTCCTTTTTTTCCTAATTTTACAGAACAACAACAACAAAAAGTTGTGACCTTGAAATTCTATGTAAAATTTACATTAAATCTTAGAAAATTTCATTCTATGTTCATGTCATATAATATCCTAAAGGTGTTTATGTACAAAATTTCACCAATATAACCTGCAGTCAATATAAAATATCTTTCTCCCTCAACCTTTTACAGATTTATCTTTGGAGATACCTAGTTTTCTCACACAAGAAAGATAAGAACTTTCTGGAGGGAACCTGACAAAGACACATAAATATGAGAGACTGGAGCATTTGTTGTATGAGGAAGGGATAAGAGAGCTGTCACACTTCAGCCTGGAAAAGAGGAGGGTTCTTATCAGTGTATACAAATACCTGGTTTTGAGGGAATGAAGAGGAGACAGACAGCCTCTTTTTGCTGGTCTGCAGTAGCAAGACAAGAGTCAATGGGCACAAACTGAAATACTGGAAATTACATCTAAAATCAAGACAACAGTTATGCTTCAAGAATGCTGAGAGACAGGCATGAGCTTCCCAAAGGAGTGATAGGGATACTGGGAAATATTCAAAACCCAACTGAACACAGATAGAGCAATCTGCTCAAGTTGCCCCTACTTGAGCAGGGAAGCTGGTCCAGATGACTTCAAGAGGTCCTTTCCAATCTCAATCATTCTGTAATTCTACTGGTTTTTTTACTTCTTCCTCCAATGTTTTTCCTTTCCTCTTCCAATACCTGAAATTATCCCAATCTTTGATTTTCTTCAGGGTGCACCTAAATCACAGAAAAAAATAATGATACTATGCTACAGAGAACTTTCTGATCTATAAACACCTTTTAAGAAACACTTTGACATGAATTTGACTGTTTTCTTTCAAGTTGTTTTTCACAATAAATTGAATCATGTCTTATAATTAGGCTCAGAAATGAGGCAGCCTAGAATGAAAGTCTGAAAGAACTTGATGCCAGAGATTGCTGCTCTATAAAGCAGTACAAGTAACCTTTCCTCCTCACCCTCTCTGGACCTTCCCAAAGCTGATAAATTACAGTCTTTGAAACTAGTGTCACTGTTGATCTGAGAACCTATCACCTCTCAGAAAAAATTAATTTTCCATCAGCCCAAATGTACAAAGTCTGCAATTGCTTCATTCCAGTTCTTGTTCACATGCTGGAGGCATGGCAAGAGCTACCACCCCTTAATGGGAGAAATGCATCTTCCACTGAACTGTAGAGGAAACATTGCTTTAAAGCAAACAATTACATTACTTTCTCTTCCACATACTGCTTAAAGATGTTGCATCATAGCAAATATCTTTTTGCCATCACAAGAAGCAATAACAGTTTGCATTCATCCTGTGCCACTTCTGTAGAACCTGAAGATACTGATAACTGGAAAATTCATAGAGGTGAACCTACAAAAATTAACCAAACACCTAATTTTCAGGAACATATTTTAAATCTGTTGTGATTGATAAAGTTAGATATTCTAAATTTTCCAGATATTTGGGGTTTTTTTAATGGCCATCTTAGGATGATTTCATCATGACTGGTATTTAGAAGTGCAAAGAGATGCTAGGCAACAAGATCTACACCTAAATAAGAGCACGTATTTTACATAAATCTCTGATAAAATATTTACATTTTTTATTCTTGGTGATAACCAGAACTCAGTTTAATTTGGCTGGCTGTGTGGCAGACCATTCATTCCAACCCACTCTACATCAATCCCTCTACCCATTTAAATCAAGACACCCAGATGATTTCTTAATCAACAAGTTGAGATGCTCACACAGTTTTTCCTGAGCAAGCAGCGGAATTGCCAACTAGTGGTGACAGGTATTTCGAAAATGTACTCACACTGAGTAGCAATTGCTCTGACTGCGTCTTTCTTACTACTATCTTAGAAAAAGAAATCTCATTCTACTGTTTTCATAAAATAGATACAAAGTCTAAATACAGAACTTCAGAAAAGCACAGCCTAAGCATATTGACGAAGTAAAAGATAATTTTACGCTATTTTATTTACTGATCTCACCTACAGTGATAGTACTATCCTTGAATCTTTGGATCCAAGCAACTGTATTGTGTTAGGGCTCTCAGCTTGTAGTGTAGAAATGTAGTTTGTGCTTCATTCAATGGGATTGAGTGTATTTATATGTTGTTACATGTTTATAATCTGCAGCAGCAACTTCAGTTTAGTTACTATAAAAACTGCTCTCTTGATCTCTTAAAAATTAAGAATTTAAATGTGCAGCTGTTAAAATTTTTAGAAGATGAACTAAAAATCCTAGAATGAATTATAAAATCATGGAATCATAGAATGTCTTGAGTTGGAAAGAACTTTACGCATCATCTAATCCCAACCTCGCTGCCATGAGCAGAGACACCTTCCACTAGACCTCAACAGCCTGGGGTTGCTCAAAGTCCCATCCAGCCTTGCCTTGAACACTTCCTGGGAAGGATTGTCCACAGTTTCTCAAGACAATCTATTCCAGTGCCTCACATCCTTACAGTAAAGAATTTGTTGCTTAGATCTGAATTTGCCCTCTGAGTTTAAAATGTGTCCCTTATCTAACCGTCTCTACAGGCCTCAATAAAATGTCACTCCATCTTCCTTATAAGTCCTGTTTTGTACATAAGGGGCCACAATAAACTTTCCCCAGAGCCTTCCGTGAAGCATCTCAGCCTGTCTTTGTAGGAGAGGTGTTCCAACATCCGTTGGACCAGCTCTGGACCATGTCTTTCTTGTAGCCAGAACTGGACTGCAGAAGTGAATGAAGTACTGCAGGTTAAGGGCACTGTCACAAGGGCAGAATAGAGGCAGGAGATCCACCTCCCAAAATGGCTGTTGATGCTTCATTTTACGCAGCTCAGGTTACAATTGGCTTTCTAGGCTGCCAGGACACATTGCTGGCTCATGTTCAATTTTTCATCCCCAAGTCCCCTGCAAGGCTGCTCTCAACCCCTTCCTTCCACAGACTCTGTTCATACTGATTATTGCCCTGACCACATTGTTGAACTTCATGAGGTTCCCAGGCTTCACTCCTCAAGTCTGTCAGGGTCCCTCTGGATGTCATCCCACCCCTCCAGCATATTGGTTGCATATTCAGCTTGGTGTAATCTGCAAGATTGCTGAGTTTGCACTCAGTCACACTGTTTAGGTCATTAAGAAGTGAAGTTTTGACCTGTGTAATGCAAGTCTGGTGAACTGGAAGAAACTTCTCAGAAAAGACATCAGTTAGGGCAGCCAAGTAGAACAGCTCCTTTTTTGGCATAACTGCGAGGTTCATGCCAGCCCATTTTGTCAGTAAGAGAAAAGGGTTAAACCTTGTACTCAACAAATGCTTTTTTGTTTGTGACAAAAAGCCTAAAGAAGAAAAGTAAAAAGAATAAATACATTGGAAAATTACATTGCAAATGAATTTTATTTCTCCTCCCTAATATAGCTATAAAGACAAATTTTAGTAGAAAAAGGCAATTATACTCACTGAATTTATTCCTGTTACAGTAACCAAATACAAATTTAAACTTTTCTCCTGAATAAAAATAAAGATTATATTGTTAATAAGATTTTCTTTAAGTATTTAAGCTAATGACTAGTGAAGAATTGCCCAAAGCATTTCAAAATTACTTCCAGTAAGGTATGCTTGTTTCAACTTTGCATTGTCAGACTTGGAGAGGCTTTAGTGTAGCACATGACCTAGAACTGAAACACTTTGAGAAGCATTAAATTATTATTGTACTTTTCCCTTGTTAAATTCAATGCTTTTTAAACAAGATAACTAATTTTGTGTTGCTGGATTATCTTCTCTGGAAGCTTTTAAATGTCCTTATGCAATATAAATAGAGATCCTGTCAAAACTCTTATGCATGTTTTTCCCATATATATGACCTACTTTCCCTGGGATGAAACCAAAAATCTTCCTGTTCTGTGTCTTTTCAAAACCTGCTAGGTTTATCTTCCTCCATCAAGTGAGATTTTGGCTGGACAGCATAATTTCCAGTCAGATTCAGGTATAAAAATTTATTTTCCACATCCATTCAAATAGACTCATTATATATAGGAAAAACAGTATTACATCACATTTTTGCTAGCTCCCTAAAATCTCAAATGAATATTAAGTAGATTGTTATGAATATTAAAATAAATGTAAAAGATTTTTTTTTTTTTATTCACTGAAATGAACAAAAGCAACTTCCTCCAGCAGCATGGGACTACATTAGAAGATATAATTCTTTACCTTTAGCAATTCATTAGAGGTTTCTAACAAGTTGTTACACTTAATCTGTCATACTTATTCAGACTAAAATACTCTGCCCTATTTTATTATGTATCTCTAAGTTACAGCAAATGGGGCCTGGTAAGAATTTCACAAGCCACCAGTTTATAAAAAACATGAAGAACAAGATGACCTACAGATAGATGGCCAGTGCAAGACTTAGCATTAACTGAGGTCCTCAGATTCAAAAGTGCTTCCTGAAAATCCCTTGCCAAGTGGTGTGTAAACCTAGAAACCCTTGGATGCTTGCTCTTTATTGCATACTTCCTATGGGTTGTGATACCCAGATTGGTGCAAAATGAAAGAAAGAACTTTTCTGATGATAGAAGTGAGGAAGTTCTCATGCTCTTGCATGGAAATGAGGTGTTAAACAGAGCAGTGCGATTGAATGATATAGAATTGACTGTTTAAGATGGGGAGATACGACCAAGAAACAGCCAAAGTTGCATGGAAGTGTCCACCTAGAAACATGCCTGTAATCCAGTTTGTTCGTATTTGTCTTTGGAAAGGCCCAGGAATAAAGCAAAGCAGTGGTGCAGAGAGGATCCCAGCAGAGAAGATCAAAAGCTGCACTAAGGGTGTCAGGACTGCCAGACCTCCCTAAGGTACAGAGAGCACAGCTCCATGAGGAACCTGCTGAATCAAATCACTGCCAGCAGTACAAGAGAAAATTGTTCCTGGAGGGGAGATGGAAGTTCTTGTATATAGATATGTTTAGGCATAAAATCATGTATATCATGGTCCAAAGAATGGTTGTATTTGCAATGTAAGCAACCTTTGCAAGGTTGGTTTGTTTGGTTTTTTTTTTTTAATTAATATATCTCTGCAGGCTGGAGGGATGGATATTCAGAGAGAAACCTTTTTTCTTTTATTTATCTAATATTATGCAGAAATATATAAATTCATCGGAACAAAACAACAAAAAAAAAGAGTGAAATCTCTTTCCTTTTTGTGTATCTCAACAAAGTTATGCTTCAGTCCTTATTAGTGAATTTCGAATTTTTTATAAAGTACAAACTGAGAAAGAGTCCCATGAAAAATAGGTGTTTAAAAACAAAAGCTGCATGTTAAAATCCTTCAGAGCAGAGATACCCATGTCGTTTAATTTATCTCAATAGTCTGATAGCAGCACTTTTATTTTACTGTAGCTATCTGAAACCATTTTTATAACTAGAGCAGCTGGAAAATTTTCAGTGATCCATAATTACATTTCCCAGTGGCTAGCTGTAGGCACCTTTCTCTGTAGTCTAGTGTTGGGTTCAGATGCTTTTCTGAAATAAAGAGTGACTCATAGGTAAGTTTAAGACATGAGGAAAGCTGCTGTACTCCCAGCTAATCTTTAAACCACCCTTCCTCCTCCATGAACCTGCTGTTGTTACAGCAGCAACTTATGAGCCACATCCACACTTTCTGGTAAACTGTAGCTAATTGCCACTACTCCCCATCTCTGCTAAGGTATTCTAAAAAATCTCCTACAGATCCTTTTAATAGCCATGGATGTAAAACAAAATTGAAAGTATTGAATATTATCAGTATAGTTATCTCATCAACCTCTGAAAGAGGCAACCTAAAGAAAGGCTGCATTGATAGATCTGGATAATGTTGCCTGCAACTGTTGTTTGACTTGAATTTTTCCTCTCAAAGTATTGCATTCTTAAAGCACTTTTTAGACAGGTCACCCAGACTATAGTTCTGATCTCCAGGGTATGTAAAAACTTTCAAGTTGAGCAATGCATGTTCAAATCTTCCTATAGATATAAGTATTAATATACAAGTATCTACCCAAAACTCTTACATCATCAAAACAGGGAAAAATAATTAAAAAATAAATTGTCAGAAGCCATAGTGATTTCAAACTGCTCAGACAATACTGCCACCACAAATGAGTGTGTCTGAAGAAATTTTGATAATTGAAGTTACTTTAGGTGGTATACAGAGAGAAAAAAATTACAATTAATTCGAAAAATACTTGAAGTTAGGTTGCATTTCCATTTCCACCACCTTCATAGGCAAAACAATCTTGACCGCAGGATTTTTAACTTTTTTTGAATTATTGATGGTTAACACAATTTTTGATTATTGGTTCAGGTACTGAGGAACAAAAACCATGCAATTATACAGACACATAGGGTAACAGCTTTATTCCTGGCCTCATAGGCTCAACTTCAGTACAACATTTCTCCTTGCCCTTTTTTAGGCACCATTCCCACAGTTTTCAGCAGCTGCCTCCACCATAGCCTACAACACCTCAGGGGTCTCCATGCTATGCACTCCTTTAGGGCTCTTGCAGTCCTCAGACCTTCTCTAGCATGGATCATCCCCTTTCAGGACCTTTTTTCTAGCAGTATTCCCAGCAATATCTTTTTCCCTATGTGGTCTGCATTTTCTTCTCTGGTTTCTGCAAAATGTGTATCTCCTCGTGTATCTCCATTTTTTGTCTCTTGTGCCTCCTCCTCATCCTCCTGCCTCAACTTTCTTTTCATTTCTGCTACTCCCCACAGCTTCTGTTATCTTTTAATGATGTTTGAGCAGTGTGGCCACATGTTCCTCATCCTGAAATTCTTGTGTGCTGTGGATTGTTTCTATCTGTTGCCAAGTCAGATGGACCTGGATTGACTGTCACAGGGTAGTTCCTGACCTCTTCCAACACATGGCATTCTACAGTGCTCAATACCCAAACCCTGTCATTAAATGCCTGTTTGGGATGAAAAGGCCATCATGTTTATAAATAACTGTAGAGAAGTAATAATCTGCCCTGGAATTTTCAGGAAATTAAATATTTCATGATTACAGATGTAGGTCTGCCCTGGAACGTCAGTTTTGAGATCATTGAAAAGGTTGTTTATTAATTAACCTTAGTTGAATCATTTTCTCATTCTAGATTTTCTATTAACATCTGAGGAAGGTAACATGAGAAAGAAGAAACCAAAATGTTTTGTACCATGACATATTTGCAGCTTTCAGCTGCCTTCTGAATAAATCTCAGGAAAAACCTTCACACAGGTATATTTATCCCCAGGATTTGAACAGTTCATATTATGCATAATTTTTATCAAACATGAAAGACTTTCAAATTAATTAGACAGCTGATTAGTTGGTAAGCCTGTTTGTCATTGCTATCACCCCCAACATTTTTCACTGCATAACTGATAAGTTAAATACCTGATTACACTGAAAGTTAATTGGTTTTTAGTAGAGCATCTGCAGAAAAAAAAAGAAGTTGTAAGCTCTGAGGTACACGCCAATCAAAATGTAATACAGTTTTTAACTGGAGAAGATTAACACATGCCACCTCACAAGGTTTGAACCTGCCTTCCTCCTCCTTGAGAGTTGCTTCAAGAGATAAAATTCTTGGCCAAGAGTACACAGTGTGAATAAGATGCTTTACTTCTTTCTGCCAGAACAGTTCCTGTAACTTCAGTAGAATTTTATATGAGAGTAAGGCAGTTAAAACTACTCTACAGCATCTTATTAGATAAAGATTCCCTACTTTTGTAAACATCTAGAAAAATACCTCAGTTCAACAAGAAAAGGGGGAAATGGAAAATTAATTGATTATAACTTGAAAGAGAATATAAAAACTATGTCAAAGCTGTATTTCTGGTTTCTGCTAAAATGAAGAAATAAAAACAGGTGGGTTTTTTTTTAGGGAGGAATAAAACACAGAGTGACTAGTAGCCTTATTCTTTAAGAATAAGGAGCAGGAGTTATGAACAAGGATTTTTCAACAATTTTTCAAAAATATTACAGACCTTGGGAACTGGTAGAAGGAATTCTATGCAATTAAAATACTCTTAACCATAATATTTACAATTCTAATAAGGTTGTAAATTTTTTACATAATTCATGGGAAAATTCATGTCAGTAAATAGAGGTTTTAAAATACATGGTTTCTTATGCTGGACTGCACTCCATTGAAACATAGAAAATAGGGTTAAAAGATTTCATATTGAGACTATGATTCTGAGCATCAATTACCTTGTAGGAGCACTGGTGTCCTTCATTCCAAACTCATACACACACTCCCTAAATCTACTGCCTGCTGTATCCATACCTCTAGCCATAGTAAAAAAGTTTGAAAATTCTGCATGCTCATATATGAATTCTGTTGTACTCCTGTTTTCCACTTTCAAACTCTTTTCTGAGGTTCTGTCTGGGTCACTGCATTGCTCTTTTCACTCTTCTTTTACATTTCAAAGCCTTATTTTTCGGGTTCTTTAACTACTGCTATTCTTAGATTTTAAAAATATCTTCTTGTCCTGATCAGCCTTCAGAAAACCAAAATGTTAACTATGTACATTACTACATCAGTGCTGCTCTTCTATCTAATGCCAGCCCAAGATATTCAGAGTTGGTACTTTTGATGTTATCTTGTTAAAATTCTTGGCAGAAAAAAAATCTGTATTCCTGAAATCTTTCACATGACCTCAAATATCCCCAATTAGTCAAAATTAAACAAGCCTTTAACTATTTTATATGCTTATGCTTCATTTTCAAATAGATACTATTTTAGGTGTCCATATGATCCATTTTTCTGCACAAAAGAGCAAAAAACATATAGCCTTAAAACTAGCCAAGGTTTCAATGTGATATTTTTCCATAGCATCTTGGATTGTTCTGCTAAGAAAACTTCTTCACCATAACAGAATAGATATAATAGCATTGAGATGCATGTTCAAATTCATTCCAGTGATATCATAATAGTCAAAAGAGTAGAAATCTCTTTTTGCAATTCTAATTAGTTTTGTTGAATCTCCTGAGCTCTGCTAACGCTGATGATGTTCCTGTCAGATCTCAATTGTCTTAATTGCTGTAGTGAGATTCTGATGTTCTGAAAAGGCTGATAGTTTTATGACTGTATCTCAATGTGTGTATAAAAGCCTTACATAATAACAGATGCCTTTTCAGAAAAAAAAATAAATAAGGCATCAGCCTGTTTCTTACAAGCCCCTTTTTCTCTAACTAGTGGCTGACAAAATGATCACACAGAATAGTCACCCCTGTTAGGTAACTGTGGCCTCTGAGAAACAAACACAAGAAGATAGAAAGGGATTGAGGATATGGGTGATAAGAGAGACCCCAAGGCTATAAAAATCAACAAAAAAGTAGTATTACTTTTTGTTGAATGTAATCTTCAGAGATGGAATGATCAGTTTTTTGGCAACAGGAAAAAAAGTAAAACCCACGTATCTGGCATGCATAAACATCCTTATAGAATGACAATACAAAATACAGAATTAGGAACACAGGAGAAATTATGCCCATCCCCAGCAAGTCTTTTTACTGCTTGTTGAAGCATCTTTCTTTTTTTCTTTCTTTTGCTAGGTATGTATGGCAGAAATGTTGTCATTAAGCCAATCACCAGAACAGAAAGTGTACAACAGAATAAACAATATAACTAGTCCTTACCCTTTGAGATCCCCATCAGCTTAGAGGAATTAGAGTTTACCACTGAGAAGATACAAAAGATCATGTTTACATATCTGTACATGTGTATTTCCTACTCTATCACAGCCCCACAAAGTGTCTAATACAGCAGCACCAAGTTCGAAAAAATTCAGATGTAATATAGTTTTTTGTTGGAATGGTCAATTTACACATAAAAAGGCATTTTCTCTGATCAATACCCCTAAAAAGTCACCAGATGCCTTAGATTTTAAGGCATATAAATATTCATTTGAGTCCATCATTACTGAAAGAACACAGCATCTGTTTTCAGATATATGCAGCTAATATCTTAAAGGAGACTGTAAATAGGAAGTCAAAAACAGGCAGTACTAATCAGATTGTAGCCAATTTGTAGAATCATAGACTCATAGAATCATATAGTCACAGCCTCACAATCATTGAGTCATAGAATGGTGGGGATTGGAAGGGACCTTAAAGATCATCCATTTCCAAACACCCTGCCAATAGCAGGATCACCTTACACTAGACCAGGTTGCTCAGGGCCCCATCAAATTTGGCCTTGAACACCTGCAGCAATGGGGAGTCCACAACATCTCTGGGCCAGCTGTTCCATTGCTTCACCACCCTCCCAGTATTCTTCCTTACATCTAATCTTAATCTACCCTGCTTCAGCTCAAGGCCATTCCCCCTTTCCCTCTTAAGGTCACATAACCCTCCCCACCCTTCTTGTAATCCCCATTTGCCTACTGGAAGGTTCTCTAAGGTCTACCTGGAGCCTTCTCCAGGCTAAACAGCCCCAACTCTCTCAGCCTGTCTTCATAGGAGAGGTGCTCCAGACCTTTGATCAACTTTGCGCTCTCCTCTGGACTTGCTCCAACAGTTCCCTGTCCTTTTTGTGCTGGAACCCCCAGAGATGGATGCAGCACTGCAGGTGGGGCCTCATCAGAGCAGAGGAGCAGAGGGGCAGAATCCCCTCCCTCACCCTGCTGGCCACACTGGCCCTGCTGGCCACATTGCTTTGGATGCAGCTCAGGACACAGCTGGGCTCTGAGTGCATATTACCTAGTCACACTGAGATTTTCATCTGCAAACACACCCAAGATCCCCCCTGGGCTACTGTCAATATATTCTCCTCCAATCTCTAAAAGTAGTTGATAGGAATTAAATGCCTAAAAGTTTAATAACTATAAATAGCTGATAGGATTTTTTTTCAACCGCATCAGAATTTCATATGTTTTCTGGAATTTACACATTTTCAGGTTGCAAGAAATCCTTTAATGACTGTATGAGCAGGTATCTATTCCTGATAAAATTGCTGAAAAGTACGTATCCTTTTCTTCGGCATTATATCTAGAGGATAATAGTCTGGCTGATTTTTTGTTTAGCCTCTGAATAGTTCAGAAACTCTGCTGTTACACTTGTGGAACCATGCACAGATCAGAAATGTAGCTGAGGGAGCCTACAGAATCAAAAAGACAGGCAGCTACAGCAGGGTGTGAGTGCAGGGAGAGTTTCTGAATAAGAGTGGGACAAAAGCATAGTGGTGTTTTCTGATTCCATTTGCAGACTCATGGACATGACTTCCAGCTCCAGTCCTATGCTAGGCAGCCCAGTTCTTCTTATGGTTTTAGTCACAATGACCCAGTCCTACAGAGGATACACAAGTACTTCACTGTATACCTCACTATGATATCGATGTGATGATGTAGTAACGTAATTTTATTTGTCTAAAAATATTCTTTATGGTGAGAGGGATGAAACATTGCAAGTGTCTCAGAGAGGCTATAAATTCTCCATCTTTGGTGATATTCAAAACCCAACTGGACACGTCCTTGAGCAACCTGATCTAGCTAATCCTACTTCAGTAAGGATGTTGGTCTATGTAATCTCCAAGAACCCATGCCAGCCTTACCTGTTCTATGATTTTGTGTGTGATTAGCAGAGCCTGATATAATATGAATTCAGATACACTGGTCAAAACAGAGCAGGCATTGTACTTACTACAACTAGAAGTATCTATCAAATGTCAATGAAACCTCGGCTCTCTGATACTAGTGGGCTTGGGGGATTTTTTCCCCATTGAAAAACTACAATCTTATTTGTAGAGTGTTATCAACTTCACCACATAAGTCTTATTAAAGAATTGCCATTATTTTACAGCACAGTGTCCTCATGAAAACCTCAGCTTGCAATTAGAAGAGAAATCTACAGCTGTTGAATCAGTAATTCTCAAAGAAACTTATTCATTGACTTCAGTCCTGTGAATAAGAATGAAACAATACATCCAACAAATGTTTTTGGATATCATTCTAAAAAGACAGAGGCAGTAAGCTGACAACTTCAGAAACAACAGAGTAAACCTTTGAGAACTTCCTGGCATAAAACCAAACATAACTAATCACAACAGCTGTGCAAATAAACTCAGAAGTCCTATTTTCCTTGACATCACACAGTAATCAAGAAATGTGGCAAAATGTGCAATCAGAACTGAGACATGCTCATTGTTATCAAGCCAGCACTTCAGAATGACTGTCAGCTCCCTTGTGCCAATAAGGCAAGAAAGGAAGATGATATAAGGATAGTTTCATGCTTTGTCATAGCAAGATGGATTTTAGACAATAAAGCAATAAACACCTACAATATTAAGGTATAAAGTTTTAGAATGTTTTGGAGGGGAATTTTTTTTTTTATTTTTGGGAGGTTGCTTTGATCATTGTTTAACCCTCCAAAGTTAAGAGCACCAGCCGTCTTCACCACAGGGAACACTTCTCTGTACATTTTGAGCCATGATGTTTATTTCTCCCTTAAGATTAAAATTTCTCTCCCACTCCCAAATTTTTTAGAGAGATATCGACATTTTCTTATTTTTGCTTTCTGTACACTGAAATTTAATCTTCTAGACTCAACAGGAGGACTAATTGAAGAAGGAGGTGCAAGTGCCTGACGGCAATTCAGAAGGCTCCAACCCTTCCTACCAGTAGGTGGAGCAAAAATGTCATTAATGTAGAGATAAATTTTGAACTAGGACTCCAGTCACTCACACCAGGTGTTCCTTTTCTGTTCTGTCTTTTAATGTTCCATCCAAGGAAGACGGCCTAATGTCTCAAATTATTTTAGATCATTTTAAGAATAGAGATTTTGTCTGATACAGCATTCAGAGACATTCAGAGGCACAGCAAAGTAAAAATTGCTCTGTTGGTTCCTGCCCCGCTGTTTGCTTGCCTTGTTTGAGTATGTGGGCAGAAGGACTGGGGACATGGTTCAGCTCAGCACAGCTGTGATGTATATTCATGGACTTCTGTTTAGCTGGCAGTTTCTTTGCTTGTAGCCCTTGGGTCACTCTAACAGATAATCTTTTTGTCCTTTAGCTGTACCATGTGTGTTGCTTTATTTCCCAGAACACAGCTGTTTCCTGCCACATCCAAGATAACAGTCACCGAAAATAAACTCCTTTTCCTATGTTGTTTTTATTGAGTTAGGCAAGTAAGTGCTTATTCTCACAACAAAAACATGCTACAAAATCATATATCTGTCAAATACACTGTCTCAGACAGGAAGCTAAAAGGTGTGCTGAAGGGTTGATAGATTTTTCACTCAGATAGTACTCAAGAAGCTATTAGACAGAGCACCTTTTACACTAAAAGACTTTGAAAATACCTTTCAACCTTTTTAAGCGTCTACAAGCTATGGATTAATGGAAATCAACATGAGACTTTCCACACAGAGAAGAATACCTACAAGAGTTAATGTTCCAACAGAAAACCTCACAATGAAAAGCCTTGTCATCTCCTGACAGGTTGGTTCCTGCTGTTTCCATCATTCACCACAAAGCAGTGCTTTACATTAAACTAGAGCTGAGCACCAGGATGCAAATATTCCATCCATGCAAGATGGCCTTTGAAAGGATCATCAGAGTCTTGAACAAAAATGCATTTAGAATTTTGTTATCAATCATTAGGAACTTCTTGTCTCTAAAATCAGATACCTCTAAACCCAAGTATTTCCTGAACAACTTTGAATTTTTTACACCTAGCTCTTCAGAAAATAACATTATTGTAGGTGGTTTTGTTTTGTTGGTTGGTTGGTTTTTTGATTGGTTTTTGTTTGTTTGGTTGTTTGGTTGGTTGGTTGGTTTTTTTTCCAATTTTAGGTCAGTTTAGAAAATGCTAATGGGGAAAATTCACTGAATTCAATACATTAATTATTTCATCAGCCAATATCAATTTCATCTTTCAAAATCAAAGATATTCAGTTTTGTTTCAATTAATTTGGCCTATTAAAAAAAAATCTTACCTTTATACATGGCAGTATTAGAGAATTTTAAGTGAAAGGAATGATACTGAGAGAGATACTGAGAGATACTGATAATTCTTTCATAATTATAATTAAATAGTGAAAACTTAAATATAGTGCTATTCATTAGAAGAGCAATAAACCTGATAAAGGTTCTGGAGCAAAAGTCTTCTGAGGAGCAGCTGAGGGAGCTGGAGTTGCTTAGCCTGGAGAAAAGGAGACTTAGGGGTGACCTTATCACTCTGTACAACTGCCTGAAAGGAGTAATTTCCTTCCAGCTCACCATGTCTTATTTTTGTTAAATTACACACATAGAAAGTGCCCCAAATCAGTGTTTTTTCTGGTACAACAACAGCAACAAAAAAGCCCAAATGTAGAACTTTATAAGCTCTCTCCTGTCAGGCCACATGCTTAAGATTTGAAACTCACATTCACAAATTTCAAAATGTGGTTCTGTAAAGTATTGAAATAGTTTCTAGAGCTATAAAAAAGGACAGTAAAGGGCCCTGGGGCAGACAGAGATGAAATAAATTGTTAATGTCAGCATTTTGACTTGCAGTGGAGGGGAAGGAGGCTTCCATAATTTTAATAGCAATTTCATTCTTTATTTTATTTTCCTGTTTCTGTGACATGGAAATATGTATATCTCACCAGTCTATTGCTCCCACTGGCTCAAAACAGCCACTGACCGTAATGCGACATCACTCACCTACATTTGACAGAGCAGTGACATTCAGCTTTCTCTGCTCCCAAGCAAGTACAAAAACTTTAAGGGATCATCAAAATACATCCTATACTCAAGCTACTCAAGCCACATCACAAAAAGTCAAGAAAGGACAAAGGAAAATTTTAAATACTGATTAAGAATTAAAAATGCATCATTCTTGCAAACAGCTCTCAATATTTCTTTGAAACCTGACTTGCTGCAAGTATCTGGAAGTATGTTATAGTAAATGGATTCTCTTAATAAGATTTTCTTTTATATTTTTCATGTTTTAAAAAGAAAAATGGCCAAAACCTATCTACAAATTCAGCCATAAGGACATAAAATATTAATTTAGTAAATACATTTCTAATAAAAGAGTTAATATATTTTACAATAGTTAAAATTATTAACATATTCTATTAAATTTTTAACTGTAAACTGATTTTGTGATGATGTTAGAGAATTCAGCAACCGTCTTATTAATCCCTTTCATAAATGTCCAAAAATACCGTAACACAAAGCCCTTAGAGCTCAACTTCTAGGAACGCAATTTACACCCTGAACCATAAAACAAAGAACAAGAACAGGTACTCGTGGAAGGATGTGAAGAAAGTCAGTGGAAAAAGCCAATATCAATTTGTCAGGGTAAGTCTCATTTGACCAATCTGGTTGCTGTCTATGAAGAAATTATTTTCTAGGAATAGAGGTTGTAATTTTCCTTGATTTTAGCGTGGCTTTTGACACAGTCTTCCATGACAGCCTTCTCACAGATAAACTCGTAAAATCTGGACAGCTGGACCAGAGATGGGTGGATAATTGTCAAGCTCAGGGGATGGTGATAAATGGCTCAAAGTCAAACTGGTAGCTGATCAGGAATGGAGTTCCTCAGGGGATGATAATGGATCTCATACTGCCATGGGCTACAAAATGGCAGATGGGCAGGATACTTTAAATCAGTTTTTCACACCCTTCTCCTTGGCTTGTTCATGTCCTCTTTCCCTCTTAAACATGTTTTCAGCTAAAGAACATTTGTAGGATTAAAGGTGTAATTGTGGCAACTTTGTGGTACTTATCACAATCTAGTAGCCCTATTTTGCTTTATTTTGGTTTTGTTTGGGAACCCGTTAAGGCATAGCAAGCTCCCGATCTTTTTAACCAAATCTTGGCTAAATCCACACTAACAGCAGAACAGGCATAGCATATAGTCTTGACAAAATCCTTTTAAAAAGACATTTGAACATCACAATTTCTTGTTAACATCCTTTTACTGACTCAAAAACCTACTAGATCTGAATTCAGCAGGTCAGGAAATACATGCTCATCTATGATTTTAAAAAGGGTGTTGTTCACATAATAACAGTAGAGCTAGTTCTTAGAACTATTCAGTTTTATGTAATATTTCAGGGAACTGCCACAGAACAGAAATACTGATTTCTTAAAATGTCAATACAGAGTTGTATCAACATTTTAACATTTACATTTTCTCTTTTTCTCTCTACATGTTTCTTTTTCTTCAGATGTAGTTTGACTTGATGTAATCTCTCAATTCCAACACTTGAAAGGATAAAAAATAAAACAAGTCATCAGGTCTAAAAGAGTGCAAAAATTTAATGCCTTGTGCTTACCTTAGCAGGTGACTGTAAGAATGTGTGATACCTAAATGAACTATTTGCACTTGGTGCTTACTGAAAGCAGCTGATTTCTGTTCAAATATTCCAGCACCATGAGTCAGCATGAGGGTAAATGTTTTATTTCCAAGGTGGTTAAATGGTCTCTGACATTAATTGCTCATTGGTACTTTTACAGAAAGTTTGGAAACCCTGTAGAAAGTAATTAATTTTATTTCATTTGTGTATGTGACATGACCAAATCTGACAGACAACAGGTTACTTATTCTGTGTTAAAAAGCTCCTGAATTCAGGAAAGTGTAATTTGAATTGAGTCTTAAAACTTCTGTCCATCAATATTTTCACTCCATTACAGGAATATCAATAGTTCACCAGCAGTGATTCAGAATTTCCCTTACATTATTTGCTCTGTGGAGTTCTTTAATGGTCTGCTTCTGCTTGTCTGTGGTTAGTTAACTTTCATGGTTCTTTAACAGGCATTTGTTATTCACAGCAAGAGGTTAGTATAACCTCTATTGAATTTAAAAATTGGGAGCCATAGTTTCTGTAAAGGGAATTGTTTTTTTTTTTTTTTTTTTTTTTTTTTTTTTTTTTCACAGCTTCTTGCTCTTTTTTACCTTAAAACATTGGATTAAGACTTTAACTGAACTCTTTGCTCCACTAAAAGTAATGAACATCATCTTAATGATTTCACCATACATATATTCAATCATGTCAGGGTTTTTAGGGAACACCCCCCCTCCCCCAAATAAAAATAAAACTCAAAAAAAACCCCAACAAAAACAAAAAAAACAAAAAAAAAAAAAAAAAAAAAAAAAAACCCTCATTTT
>VWYO01017358.1:43593-67314 GCA_013400275.1 Rhadina sibilatrix
AAGGTAAAATTCACTCTTACAATCCTGTAGTCAAAAATCATGCTTCATACTTGCTTCTAGCACTTATGAATATTTGTTTTACTGTTCTGGCCTAAATCCAGATGGGTGACAGGTATGATTACCAGAGGTATTTACAGCAGCTCTGTCAGCACACTCTTCCCAGTAAGGCTGACTTGAAAAACAAAAGCATTTCAGGGACAGTGCTGGCATGAATACTCAGGACTCAGTTTCATGAGCTCTGAGAGCAAGCCTTCAAAACCTTAAAAGACTTCCAGCAGGAAGACAACTAATAGCAAAAACAGTAGGAGACCCAACTATTACCTTCTGTTCTGGCACAAAGGCTCTGAAGAGGTTCACATTTCATTGTTCCAGAGCAGGAAAAAAAAAAGCAAAGATAAGGAAGAACAAACTGGGAACTGCTTCCTTTGATGCTTCTCATCTCACAGAAATAGCAAAGACATGAAAAACAAAATCCAATTATGTATTTTTAGCATGTGACAGCCACAGCACAATAAACTGAGCAGGGAACACAAGAACAAAAACTCTGATGTAAACATTAAAAATGGCATGAATGAAATACAGCCTGTTTCTTTTTGTTTCATAGATATATTGTTCCATAACTATGTATACAAATGTGTATACATCTACAATGCACATTATTGCATACAGACATGAAAGATATATAGCTGATTTATTAGTATTAGCTGATTAGTATTCCTTGCATTTTTGTCTTATTAAAAATGTGTACTTTGTTTATTTTATTAAATTTTGCTTCTTTACTGAAAGGTAGAAGACTGCATATTGCTGAAATGCCTCTTAAAATTGATCAGACTGATACTGGTCCTTGCGTAAGTTAGTAGAATTTGGCCTTTATTCAGTTACTAACTAACCAAAAGAAGGGACACACTGGTTTTTGAAAACATGTCTATTACTAAAATTATTTTACTGAAGAGCTTGGGCCAACAGTAATCATGTGGTAGATAATTTCTGAACAGTTTTCATCAAATTTTGTCTATTTTTTATTCATTATGCACTTATAATTGTAAATTGCATAAAGCTGCTTCTGTTCCCTGAGGAGAAAATCTTGAATCTGAGATCAAAGGCCAACAAATGCACAATAGAAAAAACATTCACTGAATATTTCTTATCTCTCTTTTCCACTTATATTTTCACATCATGCAAATTCACTTTAAAGCATATGAGACTGGAATCCACTCTTTATTTGCAGTAAGCATTCAGTATTTTTGCTATTCTGTTTTTTCTTTTTTGGTAAACGTAAACCCCCAAAAATGTATGGTGCTGGCTATTTTTAAATATACCTGTCCATTTTCCCAGTGAACCCTCAGGTTCTTAGCTTCCAGATTATTTTCTTTCTCACCAGTATTGTTATATTCTGCAAGCAGTTGAAATTATATGGAATGGGATACCTTCTACTTTGCAGCACAATTTTGAAAATCTTGAGTGGCATGCGCTATCGTTGAGCTACCGGATCAACTTTTTTTTTCACAGTGATAAAGGACAGATTGCAAATGAATTCAAACAGCTAAGCTTGAAAATAGGATGCTTTGTGAGATTTTCCAAATGCATCTAAGCTTAAAACTTTTGGGAGTAACTTAGAAAACTCAGTTTTTGCTTATTCCTGTTTCTGTGCATAACCTTGAGCACATCATTGTGTATCTCACGTTCCCTTGGTCTAAAGTGGATAAAATATATCTAAATATAATGGCCTTTTCTCACATGGTAACGTCAGGACAAAATCATTCATTGTGAAGTCACCAGGGGTTACTTCACTGGGGATGACTTTATCAGGCATATGTGCACTTTTGGAACAAGGGACTCTGAGCACCATACACAGAATAATAATTTCACATTTTAATTGCTTAAAATGTTGATGGGAAAACTAGAAAATTGTAGAGATGTGGTCACAGAACATCTCTAAGTCCTTGTCTTGTAGAAATGGTACGTTTTTATTAATTCCTTTCTGCGGATGTTTCAAGAAGTAAAATGTACTTTAGGTTTACATGTTTCAAAATACTTTGTTCTTATTTCAGAAGACGTAGTTGCATATAAAGAACAAACTTTACTTAATTTGTCTTAGCATAGCTGATCTAGCCCAAGGACAAATGTGTACTTTTTCCTTTAAACCATGATGGCTCTTGCTTTCTTTTATAAAATTTCAGAAAATTTTAGTCATGAATACACTGTATCTAGGGGAGCAATGTACAACAGCTTAAATATTTTTCATACTATTGATGCATGCTTCAGAAGCAAATCTATAATAAACAACAATAGTTTTCACTTCTGCAGAAGTAATGCATCTGTGATCACAGGTGTGTACTAATCTATAAGTATAGTGGAGATCTTCAGTTAGTCAGCATTTTTATGTACATGGGCAATAGAGAAGTGGCACTGCAGTGATGTAATTAAAGTGAAGGTGCCATGCAGGGCTTTTTAATCTTCTCTTTTATCAATATATTTTTTTGAGATTAAACAGTTTTAAACCACTTGCAAAAGGGAGAACCAGCTGGCTTACAGAAACATGACAAGGTCCACAAATGGTTTATCCCCCACTGCATATTCAGTACCTCAGACCTATCCTTCCCTGCGAAGAACTTGTACCTGCAACTGTTTTTTGAAATGATAAAAAAAAACCCCAAAAACCAAAAACACCCAAAAAAACCCAACAACAACAACAACAAACAAAAAGTAATATATAATTAAGATAGTAGAAATATAAGTCCAAAGGGCAGAAGGATTTGCTTAGACTAGTTACAGCATACATGTGAAACTACAATCCCCCAAACTATTATTGACTAAAAATGAGTAACATAAAGGCAATAAAGTCCATAAAATCATCTAAAAAAATTCCTAAGTAATAGTAGGAATATACATAATAGAATAATCTTAGCATACTTATAACCTTTTGATAGTGCATTTAGTCCACATCTCTGCACACACCACAAACAAAACTCAGTGAATTTGTACTTGTATATATATCGAAAAGCGGAATTTTCTGAAGGATTCACTTGCATGATCTGCCTCAGAAAAAATTGTCTCATACTTGCATGACCTAATGGGAATGATCTGCATGGACTAAGTCTGGTTCCTTTGAAAGATTTGTGAGAAATGTTGTCACCCTTGGGCCACAGAGGCACCACTGTGGCGGGATGTCATTGCTATGGGAGACCCTGAACCCCAAGTTCAGAAGGACACATCTAAGAATATGAGCAGAAATACTTTTGAAATACTCTGAGAAATGTCTGCTTGAAATTTTCTCTCCTTAGAAGCCTACTTATTTCACTGGTTTCTACTGGCCCTTTATCTCCAGTAACAGTATACATCTTTTAGAAGATCAGAGCAGAAATGAGAGATCCTGAGCAGAATAAAATGCAAGTTCAGCAGTGAAACTGTAGTCCTGTGTATGACCACAGACTCATATCCATTTTAATCCTGAGCATGTGCTTCAAAATTACTTAATCATGCCACCATAAGGCTAATTCCTGAATGGTTTTTTTCCTCACTGTTGTAATCATGCTCAAGATGGCAAGTCTTTTAAAACACAGCCTGATCCTCATTGCATATGCTTTTTCCTATAGCCATTATTTTAGAAATAAACTCATCAAACGATATACATGATTAGAAGTTAAATCATGTCTCCAGTTTCATCCTGAAGCTACTATCAAATAAAAATGAAGACTTATTGAATTGTAGTGGACTAACTGGAAAATCACAACATGTAATTGATATGTTGATACAGCTGTCTGAGTTCTGTCAAGCCAGCCTACATTTTAGACTTTTGCGTCTTGTTCAGAGAAAGAGGAAAGATGTTGATTGCATTTAAGATTACATTCAAACTGTGTTATTGCCTCAGACTAGCAATCCTGTTAGGCTCTTCTTTTGAAAGCTGTGTTATTTTCAAACAAAATACTGTGGGCTAAAAAAGCTATTTGTTGAACAGAGAAAGGTAATTGGAAGCTTGCTTTTACCCTGTCACTGTATAACCCTGGTTGCATAGAAACACATAGAATATAAAACCATATATTTTTAGTTAAAATTAAGAAGATAACTGTTCTAGTTAAATAATCAAAATATAAATCAAAATAATCAAAATATAATTTGCTATCATACCTATTTCTGTTCTGCAAAGTATGAAATATTCTGTTGAACTAAAATTTCTTTTCAAGAAATCATTCTTCATAGCACCCTTCCACTAGAAAGAGCAATTGATGGGTATTTAATCTCATTTAACTTTGAGAAAATAAAATATAGGGTCTCTTACATTGATAAAACATTAAGCTTAACATTACAATAATTCAGTGTTGAATAGATAAAGAACTAGTCACAATAATTCACATTATCTTTTTAAGAAACTGATTTGTTTGAAAATGGATGCAAATGTTAGAGTAGTACTATTGAGAGATGGAAAGAATTCAAATTATTTCTTTACTGAGATTTTGCTTTTAGAAAGGAAAATAGGAGAGAACAGGAATTTCCTCATTTTTCTCATCCTATACAATAAATGGATACTAGTTTCTGGGCTCAGCTTTGCAAACCTGGAAGTTTTTTTCCACCATGAATCAGAGAACATCGTTGTGGTAGCATGGACAAACAGCTACCATTTTCAGTGGGATGTCTGGTACACAATGTGGCCAGAACCTCAGCCTGGGAGCGCTCTGAGTGATGGATCCATGGACTGTAGGGTCTGCCTGCTCCAGGGAATCACAGGTTTCCTGATGCTGTTGGTGGCTACTCCATTTCCACCACACATCTGCTGTGGAAACACTGTGGGACTGAACCATGCTGTCAGTCTCAGTACTGGATTCAACATGGTTTTTTTAATATTCTGAAAAAACACTGGACTTACAAGGAGAAAACTGAACAAAACCAGGAGGGTTAATGTGGCTGAATGGACTAAAATTTAGAGAGAGCTCCTGGCTAGTGATTAGGGTGACATTCCAAGCATTTCTTATTCTATACATGGTAGTTCTCCACTATTTTGTCTTAGAGTCTTCTTTAAGCTCCCCACAGAGATCAAAAAAAGTTTTTTTCAAATCCCTGTGTACAAAACCCTTCTTCTATATTAGACCTAAAAGCAAGACTGTGCTAAGCTCTCAAAATCCTGTTAGAAAGATAAACCTGTAAATCTTCTCCTCTGTCTCTAGTGTCAAGCAGCGGCTTTTGCTATTCTCTTTGTGCCATTACTTTCAAGCATCAACTTGAATATGTTAAATCTACCTGCTAAATATTTTGTTATGTGTCCATTTAATATGAAAATTCTCCCTTTCCAAATTTTCCCATCCTCAGTGAAAATTCATAAATACTTTTTTGGCTGTATTAATTCATATTTTATGTGGAAATTCACCTGTATTTTCTTTATGTGGAGCATGTTCTCTATCAAAATCTGAAACTACAATTTATCTCACTATACAATATTTCTTAGACACACATATATCTATATCTATATCTATATCTATATCTATATCTATATCTATATCTATCTATATACCTATATCATCTGTATCTGTATCTATATCTATATCTATATACTTATATATACAATTATATACTTCTGTGGGTATATACTTATATAGAGTTATGTATTTATGCCTATACCTATATGTTTCTTGTATGTACTACTTTCCCACTTCATACATATCACTGCTGCACTTCTTTTTTTTTTGAGATTTCAGCCTAGAATGGCCATGCAAACTGAACCACAGATGTGCAGCTGGACATAGTAAAGCTGTGTAAAGTAAAAAGGCAAATATCTGGTTATTAAAGCAGCAATGACTGATTTTCTGTTTTGCTGATCTAAATTAACTTGTGTCAGAACCAGTCCAAAATGCACAGATGTATCATTTTTTGCTAACCTTCCTGTTCATTGTTTCAAGAACAAGCCAGACTGGTTCACAGGTGGGATTTCTAGGTACAGTGAAATACATTGACCAAAGTAGAATTATCTGACTAATGTGCTTCTGTAGCAAGTGGATTTTCTACCCACTCTACAGTCTCCACTAAAAAAATCTAACCAGAATACTCTATGTTGTGAGGAAAGGACCAAGAAATCTACCAGGGAAAACAATCTGCAGAAAAAAAATTATTTCAATAAAAAACTGTAGCAAGGTTTGTGAGGGGAAACTGTATTGTGAACTTTTATATCCTTATAGAGCTACAACACTATTACTACTTTAAACGGTACCATTTTTCAAACTGCTATAAGAAAAGAAAGGTATAAGAAGTGGAGAATAAGATTTCCTTTATTCCTTGTGGCAGAATCAGTGCAGTTGTGGTCACATAATAATGTCACTTGGAGGAATGGTAGAAGCATACTAATATAAAAAGTTTAATGGGTCAGTTCAGTGTGGGCAGTTCGCTATGGGCATAGCTGTCAACCAGTGGCAATTTTCTCCCTATATTTTCTAACAAAAAGGAGGTTGTTCATAAACTTATTGATTTGTAAGCAACATAAATGTGATTATCCTCATAAATAAATGCTGAATCCATGTGAAAATAAAGGCTGCATTACTCTAATGTAATATTAGCCAGCCTAATTTTTGAAAACCTCATAAATTCCAAAAGATTTAAAAAATTACAAGAGATGCTTTTGTTTAAATAGCATTCTCATGCTTTAAGTGGCTTGGTTTGAAGTAGTTCTGTGTCAGCTTAAAGATATTTTTCAGTTTTAATTCAATTTAGCATATAAACAACAATTTAAATCTTGACCAGGAGTGAATCCTCCAGAATACAGTTTGAGAATTTCATCCCTGTGGGTTTTGCCAGTGTTTATAATTTGTCAAAAGCCACTCTTAAGTTCTACAGCAGATTACAAATTGTGAACTCTGTCTTCTTCTGAGTTCCTAGTTCCTGTGTTGTTATTTATCACCATTAAAAGTGCTTTGACAGAATCTAAATTTCATTATATAGCAGTACAGTGATGTCCGAATTATTAACCTTGCATTGCACTGTTTACAAGGCATAGCAATTATAAACTGTTGTCCATTATCAAAACTTTTTTTCATTCTCTCTGCACTAAAGCATAAGATTTTTAATACAAAGGAACAGGAAAATTTTATTAACTTTCCTAACAGGCAGCTATTTCTAACTCTCAGTGATTTAACTAATGTTCCATCTAGAATAAATTCAAAGGAGAAATAGAGAAAGAAACCTAACAGTATTGCAGAGCAAAGATAAAGTAACAATCTCAGTTCTATCTACATTATGACTTTTAACTATGAGATTTCAAACCTGCTTTTCAAAGGGTTTGAAACAATGGTTTTGTAGCAAAAACAAAAAGGAAGAAAGCTGTGGGTTTAGATAATGCTTGGATTAAGCAGCATACTGTGAAATAAAAATAATAGAAGTACTGTGAGAATTTAAAGTTGAACTGCTTAGACACTAGACTAATATTGTCATTATAAATCATGTAGACAGGCTTGAAGCTTAGGCCATTTTTTCTAGATATGAAATCCAATATTTTCAGAAACTACTGAGTTTTGAATTTCCTCTCTGAGTTCTCATCTGAGGGCATGATATTTAAGTAAACGTGGTGATCCTTTGCTAAAACACATCTCTTTAAGCCTGACACAAACTGACACTATCATTAGTCACTTCTGAGCATTAGGAAATACTGCAACTTCTTAAGAACCAGGGATTTCTTAGTAATGCAGTTCTATTGATATTTCTTTACTGTTGATGGACAAAACATGATCAAAAATGACATAGCTTTGAAAAATAAAAAAAAAAAAAACCTCACAGAATTACTATGAAAGATCTCTTGTAATATAATTGTTTAGGAAAGTACCCCAAAATCCTATATCTAGCAATTAATGAAATACAAGACTATCAGCCAACCAGGCCATATGCATGAACTAGTCACATAAAATAGTTTCCACAATTTTTCAAACTTCCAAACTAATAATGCTGTACCAGTTAACTATGGGTAGCAATAGAAATTCTCATGGAGGACAATTCAGTCCTGTAATTGTTCACAACAGTCATAATAATAAAAATAGTATAAACCATAATAAAAGACGGTGCATTTATTGGCTAATGTAAACCCATCTAAAAGTTTGGAACTGAAGCCACTGTCTTTTGCAAAACTCTACACCAAAGTGAATTGTGGAACATCTCAGTTTCTAATAAATTCACATTTTTTTTATTTTCTTAATGAGTTATACCAAATGAAATTTTTCTGAGATATGTACAGTTGAACTCACTAATATCCTGAAGGGTCCATATGTTTAAAATCTGTGGGAATTTGTGGTGCTGTGTAGCAGGAGATAATACTACAAGAATAATTAGATCCTCCTTCTTAGTAGGAAAAGAAATAAAATTCTTAGTGCAAAATTTCAGTATGTACTAATGGAATAATACCAGGGAGTTCTGCTATAAAGAAATACATCATTAGTTAAAGCTGATAGAAAGTGAGAGACATCTGAGTTTATTTTTAGATGTAGAATCATTATAAGCAACAACTTAGGAAAAAAAAAATACTAAGATCTGTCAGAGAAAACATCTCCAGTATAGGAAGGCATAACATCAAAACTACAAAAAACACAGAGAAGGCATTAATTAGTGTATTCTGCATGATTTTGAATATCTATGTTCAAAATCAGGGTAATTTGAAACAAGAATAGAATTTGAAACAAGAATTGGGTGCTAAGATGATCAGAGAAGTAACCCTTATTAAAAGCAAACTAAAATCACAGCATCATAGAATGGTTTGGGGTGGAAGAGATTTAAAGATCATCCAGTTCCAACCTCCTGCCATGGACAGGGACACCTTCCACTAGACCAGGTTGCTCAGAAGACCATCCAACCTGTCCTTGAACACCTTATCTACTTCAGCAGAAAAACGACTGAGAAAGATACTGAGTCACTTTTGGTGTGTTTGTGAGTAATAAAAAGAATGGGTCACAGGAATCGTATACCTAACCAAATGTGATAGGATGCACTTGGAGGGTCTAGTGGAAATTATTAGGAATAGGAGTCCAGTACTCACTTTCTGTTCTTTTAGATATTCTACATGTGAAAAATATATTTAACACCAAATTTACTTATTTGAAATTATCTGATATTGCATAAGGATTTGATTGAGCAGAATGATATACTTTCATCACAACACAAGCTCAAATTACAGTTAGCAGAGTAAAGCAGCATGTAACAGGTAACATGTATTGGTAACAGGTTTTCAACAGAAAATAAAAACAATTTTTTTTTAACCTATGAGTAAGCTGAGTGCTAGAACGATCATCTGAATGAAATAATAAGAGGAAAGAGCATAAGTTTTTCAAGATGCTGTTTGCCTATTCAGGAAGGAATTAAATAATAGGTCAGGAATCATCTCTAAGGTGGAATATTAACTCTGGGAGAAGTGTACTTAGGGGGACAATTTATTGCAACCCCAAAAGTGTAGCAGGATATTTTTTTACTCTTTCCTGTTGCTTTTTCACACAGTAGTTTTACTGCAATCACTTTGTGCCTTAGGATTGTGGTTGATCAACTGCAGAAGACAAGGGCTCCCCCACCAGTGCATAAGCCAGGATGTTTTCTCTGTTATCTCCTGCTTACCTGTGTGATTTGTTCTGCAGTTCTGGAGTGTGTAACTCTCAGACCTGGAGTTTGCTGCTTGTGTTAGTGTGTCCTGCTGTCTCAGTGCACACAAAGTAACTATTCCACAGGCTATTGGGATCACAGGTCTAGCTCCCTTCAGACCCTGCCTGAAAGGCCTGTGGTATAACAGGACAATACCCCAATCAATTGAATGTCTCTTATTTATTTATTGAAATTTTATGTAGAAAAAATGTTTCTAGGCTTGTTTATATTATCTTAGATAATGCTTACAAAAATAAAAAATCTCCCTCTCAGTATACTGGAATGAAATTTAGGTGCCTTTTATTTATCTAAGTAACTTGATTTTCACTAAAGATTTTGTCTCACAAAGATGATAAAAACAGTTGAAAAAGATAACTGTGTGTGTTTAGGTGGGAGGAAAGGAGAAGATTTTCCAATATTTACCAAATATTTGCATGTTGCTTATGACAAAGAGTCACAGGAGAGGGGTATAGGAGAGAGCCCAGGTCAGCTCTCTTTACTATCTACTATCTTTAGTGTCCTGGCTCCACCTACTCATGGTTTCTGATCTATATCCATAGGTTTTTCAGAGACCTAGCAGTGACATATCAGAATAGTCTCACACTTGTTTCAGGATAAAGCACCAGTCTTCCTGTAAGCACCATAGCTTAACCTGGCAGAGTTTCAGTGATATTGTGGGCCCTGTGATTCCTGTCCAGAGGATAATTCTGAGCTCAGCTTGCATGACGGACAAGATATTTTAACAAAGCTCTTCTCAGATCGTAAACAAAAGCAGTCCCAGGAGTACCTTTTAAAGGTGTTGCCAATGTGTGTTTTTCTGAAAGTTAATAGCACTTTTAGAGCTGCTTTTTTCTTTCCCTTTCTCTGCTGCCTAGTCTATAATCTCTTGCCGTTTATTCTATTGGCTTTTCTGAAGGCAACAACATTAAACAGGGCAGACATTCTTCATCTTAGTAAGAACCTAAAAATAACTTTTCTTCTGTATAGTATAAAGATTTCTTTCTGGTTGCCAAGATTTAAACATTTAAAGATTTGTGCATCAGGTTGGGAAAATAGACAATGGCTTGCTGGCCTTAAGATACTAGGATTGTACATCACTAACTCCAGATGTACTCCATCATTCTGTGCAGTGAAATACACTGAGAATAAAGCTAAATGAAAGAATTCAAGACCTTGAATTTTTGTTGCCCACATAATCCTGAGAATGTCCCATTCTTCCAAAGTACACTGATTGATGATTCAAAAAGAAAATGAATTATTACAAAGAGTTATACAGAAAACATCATTTTAGGACATGCAGCTCAGTTCACAGTATATGCTTAGTATTTATGGCACATCATCTTAGATGGCAGAAATTAAGGGATGGTTTTAAAGGAAGGATTTCTAAAATTCATGAGATATTCATCAGATACGTTGAAGAGTTACAACAGTATTGCAGCAACACAATTTCAAATAAAATTTAATATAATAAAGCAAAAACTGTGTAAACTTGTACAAAATATTTGCGCAGAACATATAAGCTTCTAACCAAAAGATGTGATATTAAGCTGAAAATACATAAAAAAAACATGACAACCAAGTCCTGCACCAGAAAAATAGATGCAAATTAGAATTATCAGTTTAACTTTTTTTGTTTAAAAAAAAGGGTTTTCTACAGTAATAGTTTTTAAGGGGTTTAAATATGTTTTTTTCAGTATCAGTGACAATATTGAGATTCAATATAGAGATATGTGACATATTGTAAACCTCTTAAATATTTGGAAACAAATATTTGACTCTGAAATACTACTATATGGTAAATTTGAAGTAGAACATAATAATCCATTGCCAAATGTGTCTTATCTAGATAAAAGATTCATTTCCAATTCTCAAACTAACTTACCACAGGCTTCTCTCAAGCACTAGTGTGGCTTCTCTGGGAATTTCAAAACCAGATGCTGTTTCACCTTTATTCAATTGTCAGGGATGTCAGAACAAAATTTTATATACTTACCCATACAATTCTAGTGGTATCAGCTTTGCATGTTCCTTTTCACCACTACATCAGAATCAGGAATAGTTAAAAAGGGCAGCAGAACTGTGAGAATGTGGTTAAAAAACTATAGACATTTTGGTGAAAACTCAGTTGTCCTCACAAATACTTTTTGCATGTTGAAAAAGTAGGTATCTTGCAAAACTGTTAACTGACAAAATTGAAACTCTTCAGGTATTTAGGCACTGTTAATTGAAGCTGCCATTAAATACAACAGGGAAGTGATTCAGCCATTAAAGAACTCTGAATAATTTCATTTTACTTCTTCTCTAGTTATGTCATCAGCTGGAAAATCTGCTGGAATGTTTTTACACTGGAACTCCAATTATGATTCCTGTGCCATCCTTAAACCTTTTCAGATAATCATTACCATGAGAAAGCTTAATGGCAACTAAAACAAAATATGGAATATCTGACCACAAACATTAAAATTTCCTAGAACATGGAGCTTTAGGAAAATAAGTTTAGAAGGTGAACTGTCTTCACTCTGCTGGCTCAGAGAGCAAAGTACAAATATGAAAGTGCAAAACTTATCAGAGAATCAAAAAATCATTGAAGTTGGAAAAGACCTCTGAGATCATCGAATCCAACCTGTGACCAAACACCACCATGTAAACTATGCCATGACAATAAGTGCCACATCCAGTTTTGCCTCATGAAAATATACAGAACTGTGCATGTGCTTTTTTTTTTACTTGACCCTGACCCTGATAAGTACCCCTCTAGTCACTGGTACTGCAGGAGGGATGGAAATGAGAGTCAGAGGAGAAAAGGTGAGAAAACTTGTGAATCGAGACAGAAACAGTCTAGTAAGTGAAGAAAAGCTGTGTGGGTTGAAAGAAAAATAAGCAATTTATTTATTACTTCCCACCAAGAGGCAGATAAAAATATTCCTCTTCCATTCTGTTTCAGCTTGTATTACTGAGCACATTGTACTGTCTTGAGTATTCCTTTGGTCAACTCTGGTCAGCCATTCTCTCCCAACTTTTTGTGCTTTCCCATCCTGTTTGCTTGAGGAGGCAGAGTGGGTAGTAGAGAAAACCTTGATGTTGTACAGACTCTGCTCAGAAATAACCAAAATAGTGCTTGTTATCAGCACTGTTTTTGTTGCAAATCCAAAACACAGCACCATTCAGACTGCTATGATGAGAATTAACTTTATTCCTGCTAGACTCATTGTGATACATATACAGACTGAAAGTGACACAGGTAGAGAAGTAAATGCCAACTTTAAAAATTTTGGATAAATTTTTGCCAGGCTTTTCTGGTGTTTTGCTGTTGAACATTCTGATTCTAAATATTAATAGTTTTTAAATAGCTACCATCCAAAAAAAATAGTGTAAAAAAAAGTGCTTTTTCTTTTTTTAAGTTTGGGGAATTATGTTTCCTGCACTTTCAAAATATATTTTTTGTATATTATAGTATATTTAATTGATATAAACTTATAAATATACAAATATATTTCAAACATTCTTAGATGTATCACATTTTCCTTTTTTAAATTAAAGAGCTTTTCCCTCAGCATTCAGCTTTAGACTAAACTTGTAAAAATCAATAATTATTTTCTTCAATAATTTAATCTATTAGATCAAGACTTGGAATTGTTTATAAAAATATCGATTTAAGTATGAGGAAGATGTTAACAAGACAACCGTTATTTCAGAAAACATCAATCATTTTCCATCTTTAACATGGCTCATACAAGCTTTTACATATTTAACTATTCTGGAGTGCGAAAGGGGATAACAGGTAGTTATCAACCCTTAAAGACTCACAAGGAATATGAAAGTGAAGATCATCATCTAAACTGAAAATTTTTTCCCTTAGACACCTCTCTTAAACCACTCTTTCATTTAACTCATTCCAGGTATTAGTGATGTGAATTAGGACAGCTGCATTAACCATGGAGCTGAAAAACCATGAATGATATGTGGGGTTTTTATACAAAACTACCAAAGTCCCTCTGAAATAATAAAAAATTCATTTTCTCAAGACTTCTCAAAATTTTAATATTAATATTGATCTGTAACTGTTCTGAGGGATTTAAAATGTCCTGAAAGTTGCTAATGAGCAATGTTTAGATTCAAGCATAATCAAATCAGTCAGAATTTTTTAGAAACAAGCTTTTTTCTTCTACTGATGCTATCTGCCAAAAGCTGGCTGTTAATATTTATGTAATAACATATTATCCTGTGCTAGCAAAAAAGCTCATTCAAAAACTTATTCACTAAGAATAAAACAGCTTTTGTAGCATAAAGTTTCAAATATCACTCAGCACACTGTAGAGAACAATGAAAGTTCATCATCAGGATTACTCATGGAGAAACAAAGGCAATCTTAAATGCCTTAAATGCATACTTTTATCAAGTATGGCATTATCTACTCTTGAGACTACCAATATTTTAGTCTGGCACATAGAGGGTGACTGCCAACCATGGATCCCTTCTTCCTGTTTGTGGAATACCTTGTCATGGGATCAGTATTTCTAACAACAAAACATGTTTCAAAGCACTGTGAAGTCATTCTCTAACCTCTTAGAACTTTTTAAAATTAATTTCTACTCCATGTTTAAACTAAGTCATGCAGAGAATGATAATTTGTGTGCTGTCTTTGAACCAAAAGAATCATTGTAACAACTTCTTAACAAATCAAAGACCTCCAATCTAGTTATATTCCTCACCAGTAGCAGATGTTTGAGTTATCAAAACAGGAGACAAAAGGAAAAGATAGTGCTTGATGTGTTGAGACCTTTTCAGTAAGACCTTTTCAGTCTTTCAGCTTTTACCCAGTTCATGTTTATAGTATACCATTCCCTTTGACCCTCAAAACAATTGCATTCACACTGGCAGCTGGAATCTAGTATGACTTTGCAACTGTAATTGTAGCATGCAGTTGAATTGAAAATTAAACCAGAAGAATGTTTCAAAGTACTTGAAATTTTCACGTACATTTCCTCTTATACTGAGACAGTGTAGAGGGGCACTATAATATACTGGTTTAGTGTCTCAACTACTTCACTTCTGTGAATTTCTGACAGGAAAATGGGTTTTATTTCAATCCTCTCATCAATCAGATGCACTGCCTTTCTTGCCTTCAAGTAAGATCTAAACAAAACTAGTCAGAGGCCACCTGGTCCACCCTCTGCTCAAACCAGGGCTAGCTTCAATAACATATCTCATTGCTTAGGATGTTCTTCAGGTGAATTTTGAGACCCAGCAGCAATGGAATTCTCACAACTTTCCAAGGCAATGTTTTCCAACAGTCGTGCTCCTTTCATGTAGAATTTTTGGTTTACATTCATTTAGCCATCTCTCTGTTGGAGCTTTTGATTGTTGCCTGTGTGTTATTAAGATACATGCTGGAAGAAGAGCCCAGTTCTGTCTTCCTTTTAGCTTCTCTTAGGTAGAAGAGGATTGCAATCAGATCTTTCCCCAGCTTTCTCTTCTATAGCTTAAATAAATCTGGTTCCCTCAGTTTCGCCTAGTTAGTCAGATGTTCCAGTTACTTACCCATCCATGACCTTCCTTTGAAATCTGCAGTTTGTTGATAATCCTGTAGATTATCCTGTAGAATATAGGGGCCAAAAGTGGCTATTGTACACAATCTGTAGGCACAAAGGGACTGAAAAACTTTGTTTGAGGCTGATAGTAAATTATTCATAATCCCACCTTTGTGTCTTCCTAGTTCCATTAGCTTCCTGCTTCTGTTTTTTCCTGCATATCTCCTAGGGAGCCTGTATCCAGATGTCAGAAACTTTCCAGTGAAGAAATTCTCTTTAGATAGTAATTATAGTGGTATCAGCAAAACAAAGTCTCTGAATCTTTGCATTAGTAGTATGACAACTGCGTACCATGTTTATACTAAAGATTTCCTCATAAATAAAACTCTCTGCTGAAATGTTTATGTGCGAATAATGCTGCCTGACCATGGAAAAGTCTTCATAATGGTAGTGCAAAATTCTGGTATAATAACTGAAAGGGAAAGATGCATTTGCATGGATAGCTGGAACTTGAAATATCAAGCAGTGAAGTTGTTTTTATTTTGTGTCATTCTTTTCATCAGGAAATTTGTTACTTTTCTCAAATAACCTCCCATGCAGATTGTTTATTGCATGTCAGGTCTTCTTGATTATAGCACGTTAATATTTAAATATGTTTAAAGAACTTGACAGCAATCTCATTCTATTGTGAATTCCTTTAGAGCTTACCCTTTTCCCTCTTGCTCTCTATTTGATCAAGAAAGTTTTGACACAACAACATTTGCCTTCAAAAGACTGAAGGTATAAGGTGAGACACTGTATGTATAATTACACTAATCATCTTTAATGTCTCATCCCTATAAAGCCTTTGAGCTCAATACCAAAACAAAACAACCCAATCCACAACAAAACAAGAGAACAAATGAAAAAAGAAACAAACACACTTTCTTTTTATATGCAAATAGATTTATCATTTTTTTATATGAACCCTTAAACTCTTCATTTTGAAGAACCTCACACTGGCCTGTATACCAATCAGGGAATTTAATTTTCAAACCTCTCTAAACTTCTTGGAAGAGATATGAACAACTTCTCAAAAATCTTTTTGTGAAGCAACATTATGGATGGATCACACAATTACATAGTGGGAATAGAATGAACTCGCTTAGAATTTGTAGGGTTGACAGAAGAATTATGATTGCATTCATGACAATATCTCACTCCAGTTTTAAAATAAATAAGGGTTTTTTTGCGTTTAAAATGATTACCTATTGCATATGGGCACTGTCTATATTCTTTGTCTTTTCATCTAATTAAAATGCTCCCCTTTCTTTCCTCCCTATTATACATTAATTCCTTTGATTTTTGAACTGTAGAAGTCTTCAAAACATTTACAAAGATGACGATTTTAGAAATGTCAATATCAACTGTTCTATATTGTCTGAGAATTCGACTTCTTAATAAAAATTAATATTGAGAAGAAAAAATTGCTCAACAAAAAATACTACTTTTGGAATTTTGCTTTGTTTTCCAGTGTCTTTTGAGAGTAGGGCCATCAGATATACAACTCTGCTACAAGTTATAATTACAAATATATGCTCTCTACTTTTTGTAACCATTGTTTTAAGGGAAAAAAGACTGAGATTTTTCTGAAACTCCTTAAGCTTCAGGAGTTCTAAGTATGGTTAATAATTTATAGGTTTACATTAGTACACAACCTTCAACAATTTTACCAGAATTTTGCTAAATTATTAAATCGTTAAAATTATTACATTTTAGAAAAAATAATTCTATAATTCCACATGGTTCCATATTTGTACAGCCACTACTTGTAATGGCTATAGAGGTTTCTTTTTCCACAGACTTTACAGGCTCACATTGCACCTACAAAGGAAATCTATTGAGCATCCTTTGCAACACTAAAAAATGTACCGAAGCCTAGAGCAATGGTACATTCCAAGATCTTTATTTCACTTGATGTCTAGCTGTAGACAGTGCCCTCTAACTTAATACACTCTACATTAATCAAAATCTTAGTGGTCAGAGATTTTCATGATATGATTCTCTCAGCAGTAATAAAGCTGCTTGATAGAGCAGTACGTGTGTGAATATGTGTGTGTGTGTGTGTGTGTGTGTGTGTGCGCACCTGTACATCAGCACACACACATGTTTGTGCTGGACAGGTTTTCAGAATGCAACTAGAGGCAAAACAAATTTTCAAGCAAGAGCAAGAGCATAGCTTAGCTTACTTGTGAGAGAAAACAAAAGAAATTATTGTTTCCAAATCTATGGGCCATTCAAAAGACATCGAAGAAACACACACACGTTTGTATGCAAAGATGAAATCCTTCTGTATGGATTTTGCTGACATATTCATCTCCTATGAACAATACTTAGGAAATATTGAGCAAAAAAATATGTTTCAATTATCTTACTGTTCTCTTCCCCCCTACCCCTCCTCCCTTTTTTTTCCTTTTTCCTATATGGCTTAACTCACAAGGTTTGTGTAGGGCCAACTAAGAATCATAAGAGGTATTTAGCTTTTCAGGGTTGTTTCTAATATTCTTGGGATTTTAAAGGATTCATTAATACATCACAAGTTGTTCAGGACAGACAGGATGTGTAAGTGTTTGATCATAGTTTTTCATCATTCCATTACCAATAGATATTTAATACAAAAAGTAATATTGTCCAGGAACCTATGAATATAGTAACTAGATTAGTTTGATTCACATAAATTTCTAGCCTTGAAAGTGGATATAGTGCAGTTGAATATCTCATGCCTAATACCATGTAATCTGGAATCTAAATTTACATTTCTGTACATGAAAGTGTACAAATCAGGAAAAAGAAAACCAATCCCGAACATAACATTAATGCCAGAGCAGAAGTTAAAGATGACAGAGTTCAAAGTAAAGCCTTTTATATTTCAAATTTCCATGAGAGATGACAAGTACTACATAAGTAACTATTTGAGACACATTTGCTGTCCCTCTACGCTTTCCAACACCTTATTGCAAAGAAAAACAATGTCTAACTTAAGGTAGAGATAATCTTTCCCAATTGAAGGATTTTCTTGTTTGTTTACTTAGATAGGTGAACTGTTGTCAGTGAGCCTAAACTGAAACTCATGAAGCTCTTTGCAATCATTTCATTTTGTTTCTTTTAAAAATAGCTTTTCTGGAGGCTTACAGTTCATAGAGATTTTGTGTGCTGCTACATATCTAAATACATCTTTGTATTGCAAAGTTTTGACATGTTCATATCACTATGGCAAAAACCTGACACTCCTTTTCTGTAAACAAACAGATATCTCAGTAGTCTTTTGTTGTTGTTGTTCGGTTGCTAGTAAATGTAGCCTTCATGCAGCAATACTACTGTTTTCAATCTACTCAATAAAGTTCGTTGGAAGGAGAGGCTTGATAACTTGCAAAGCTGCCTGAAAACTTACGAAGCTGCTGAATTATGCATATGGTATGGATTGAGCCAAGAGAACTGAGATAGGGAAAGTGTCAGTCTTACTGTCAGACTATAGAAATAAGTGGAACAACACAACTTGGCTGCTTGGTAAATACACCTGTGTTTGTTTAGTTTAGGTTGGGTTAGGTTTTTGTTTGGAGAAGAGTAAGGAGGGCTTTGAGGTGTTAAAGCTACTGAGACACCACAAAATTTCACACATGCCAGACAGCTTGTGAAAGCTGGTCACAGGAGGTTTTTTTCGTATTACCTGCATTTCCATTCAAAATGAAAATCTAGCAACAGGAGTTTTTGGATAGGATATTAAATTCGTGGGGGGTTTTGGTTTGCTTGACTAGTTGGTTTTCCTTTCTTCCTTCCTTAAGTGTTATCTCCTCTTCCTACTACAGTTAAAAAAACTTATACCCTCTGAGTATTCCCAGGTATAACTTCCACCTTCTCAGTGTGTAAGGAGTACTTGACAGTGATCATCTAAATCTTTAAATTAACAGTTTGCTTGTTATTTCTTTCTATGAGAAAAAGTTTCTTCTATCCACTAGGTATGACTTGTCTTTCTTTTAAAAGCTTAAATTCATTTTTTTAATGTCAACCTGGAAGCATTAATATATATAGATATATGCTTTGTATAAATACAGGTGGCTATAGTGTACACAGTTTATGCTTATGACTGGTTTAGAGATGTACTTTTAGATATGAAAGCATTTTGCCATGGCAGAATATTTGAAGAGTGTGATTTTAACTTGGCATTAGAAGAGTATTACATAAAGTGCCAGTGTATGTTAGTCCCTTAAGTAGCGACAGACAAGACGTTTTTATCAGAATTTGCTGCAGGCATCATTTTCACGGTTTTAGGCGGGGGTTTTGCCATCCAAACTGAAAGAGTTTTAAGATATTTTATTTTTAATTACCTCACCTTGGAATATACTTGAACCAAATGTGTTGTGGGAGTCAGTGAGTCTAGTTCTCTGCTATTGTCAGGCATCATGTCACAATCTTGACAAATGTGTTTTGAGATAAGCTGCAATACTACTGGTCTCCAAGAAATCTGTCTTCTGGAAGCACCATCAGTAATAAATCTAAAAGTGTTAAATGAACAGATGTGGGGAAGAAAAATAACTTGGGAGAAACAAGCAAAAAACACTTCAGTCAGAAACTATCATGTGGCACGATCATTTTCTTAAATGTAATCACATTTGTTGTTTTGTATTCTATTCCCTACCTCTCCTTGAACAAAAGGTAAGCCCTGAAATTTGTTTGCTTACTATGATTCCACACCTTACAGGTTTAAAGACTTGCTTATCTATCTATATCTAACATGCTTACCTACTTTGTGAAATCAAGAAGTGTATCAAGTTATCCAACATTACATTAAGAAAAAAGAAATCTTAAGCAGTAGCATTTCTAAAATTCAGACACCTCTCTAGTTGAAATGTTTAAGCACACAGTGACAGGTTTGCCCAGGAAAGACAGTGGATGTAGTGCTTACTGAACTTTTTCGTATACATTACTACTTTTTTTTCCTATTGCTTCAAATTATTTGGAGTCAAAAGCAGCAATATTTTAGAAACCAAAAAGAGAAAGTCAAGTCTCTGCCTCCCTAAGTCTTAGCCCACTATTAAAAAAGAAAAATAAGAAGCTGAACTTTGAAAAATCACATACATAATACTTCAGAACCTTAACTCTCCTTACAAAATAGCAAAGTAATCCATAGCTCTAAACTGTAACAGTGCTGTTAACTTGTTGCACTAAAACTTTAGAAAATTCCACTTTAAAAGCACCTGCTTTACTACTTCATGTATCACTAACACTAATTAAGACAAATATATTTTTGTATCCTTTAAGTCTATGGAGAAATATTATAGAAAACCTTCTTTGTATAAGAATCACAGCTGCTGGCAGCTGATTGCAGTAAAATTAAGTATTCTAGTTGAAATCTGGTGGCTAGGAGTCCCTTGGCAGCATTTTCCAGAAGCTAAGGCTCATCTCATGCATTGTGAGTGAAGAAATGTTACTCTAGCTTTCAAATAGCTGTTGTGTTGAAAGCCAAAAGTATTTCACCCAGCACAGGGCTGTCTCTTCCTAAAGCTCCATTGAAATACCTGGGATTACACCAACTCCGGAATCTGCCATAGATAGGTTATCTGAAGTGTAAAGGCCACCGTGCTTAAATCTATCTCATACTGAATGTTTATAAGTAATTAAAAAAAGTCTCAAAACAATAACCAGCAACAACAAAAACAAAAACAAACAAACAACACCCAGTGGGAATTGTAAAATAATTGAAAAGCCTTTTGAATATTTTCAGTTCAGAATTTGATAGTGCAGACCATGAAGCAGAGAAAACACTACTGCTATGACAAGTTCTATGCAGATCTAATTAATTCTTCAGTGAACTGTTATTTGTTGGGAAAAAAACATGTAATGATCTTACTAAAGAAAGCATGTGTTGTGCTTCTGGGTATTCATAAGTCTTTGACACATAGATAAATACTTTCTGCCTTGACCAAATCTGTGATTGAAAAAGAAAGTATGAGAAATTAATTTGTTTAATACGCAAAAACTCAAACCTTCTTTGTTCCTTGAGTTACATAGGCTTCCTATGCATAATTATAGGGCTCCTGTGCTCAGATTTCAGCATGTTCCTGAAAGGGTTAAAGCCTGCAGTAGAGTTACTTAATGTTGAAGGAAAAAATAAATTCAGAATTCTGAACTAATATTTTGTGATGTTTTTCTGCTTGAAGGTCTTCCTGAGAAATGGTCAAACCTTGTGCAATTTCTTAAAAACCTTTGAATTATAATAGCAAAAGACTTCCTGGAAGAGCTGGGTTTGGTATATAAGTGATGCAATACAGATTTAAAATTTGGCAGATCAATGCATTTAAAGCTGCACAAAAAGGAAGTCATAGGGTTTTTAGTTGTTTGCTTGGGTTTTGCTTTCATTTGGTTGGGTTGGGTTTTTTTCCTTCTCCACATCATTCCATAGACTACCTGAAAGATTAAAGAGGTGCAAAATAAGTCTTCAAATTAAGCTTGGCAATCAAATGATATTTGGTATTGTTATAATGCTTTATTCATTGGGAAATTATTTAAGTAACTATGAAAGTTACTTTGATTCTGCCAAAGAAACTATTGATATTTTTGACATTTACTGAAGTCTTTTGGTGTTGTAAACCATATATGTAAAACACATGTGAGCAAACCCAGGGTGCCAGCACCGATATATCAACATTTCTTAATCCTGGGTCTCACATTCATGGCTGCTGACATGGCTAGATATGCCCAATCTGTCAGGGGTATTCTGGCACTCAGATAGGATAGCACCGCTGGTGTTAGAAATTATTAAAATGATTTTTTTTTCAAAACCAGTCCTTGAAAATTCAATCAATTGTGACTGGGGTTGTTCTTAACCAAGGTGATCATTTAGGAGTTTTTCTACCATGCCCAGAGATGTGTTAATAATCTTGCAGTTTTTAAAATTATTTCTCTACTATGGGAAGCCCAGGAACAGTTACATTTCTTGGATCTTTGAGTGTAGCTCGTCTAGTGGCTTAGGAACAAATTTTACTTGTCTGTATGTCTCCTCTGTCAAGCTTTGGGATCCTCATGCAAATTTTTAAGATTTGTTGAAGTTGTTTGTCACTACTGGATAATTGTAATGATCTTTCTGAAAGTTTTAAATTATATTTTTAAGAAGGAAACAGCATTTTCTCACTCTATCATGGTGTAGCTCTGCATTTTCATATATATTCTGGGTGAATACACACATAGGAATACATACCCATCTGTGTTGATACACGGTATGTATATATTGCATAAGTACAGTGACCTGAATATCAGTAAAATGGGCAGACAGAAAAAGCAAAGGCAGCTGTGCCTGGAGGGTTTGAAAATGTGAGGGTGTGTATTTATATGTGTGTGTGTGCATATATGCACATATATATGTATGTTTGTGTCTATACACATACTCATACATGTATAGATTTGTTGAGCTTGTGCTGCTGAAAGAGTAGACACTAAAAAAAATTAAAAAGAGCAGGACAAAACCAGTTTCAAAGCATTTGTAAGTGTGTCGACAATTTCTTACTCATAAAGATTTTGATTGAATTTCTTTTAAGAATCACAACAAGAATTAGTTTAGGATAAGAATATTTCCTACATACAAAGAAAAACATGGTTACTTTTATTTATCCCTCCCTCACCCATATTTTTCAATCAATCCAAGTAGCATATACTTTTAAAAAGTGAGCCTTTCTTATGGCACACCTTGTTCCGTCACTTTGGTGCCAGTGGTAGGTGTCCAGATCTTCACAAAGCATTGAATCTGTAATACAGTTGTGTTGTTCACACAATTGCTTTTCATGAGCTGGCTCTGAGCCCATGGGTATAAGTGTCTCTGTTTGTGCTAGCTCAGTGGTGCACACGATGACATAATTGTTTCTTGACTAATAAGCTATAATGCGAACCACATGGACTGTGGAAATTTAATTTACAAAGTAAGTGGTCGTTTGACCATGAATTGAATATCCTGCCACGTGGAAACAGAGGATCTGAACTACACAGCAGTGAGAGGCTGCTCTCTGCTACGACCAAAAACTCTGTGCTGCTGGCAAATGAAAGGGCTTCTGGGAGACCATTACAGGAAAGAATGTAGGATTAATAGTGTCTGTCTCCTTAGTGCAGAAACAATTTATCAGTGACTGTGGCAAGGTAACTCAGATTTTATGACTGTTTTCATTCTGTTCTGGGCATATGAATAAGTTTAACAAAATAGAGGAAACAAGTGCATAAAATGTGAAACAACTATTCTTTTAGTGATACTTTTAAGTAAAAAAAAAAAAAAAAAAAGGCAATTTAAACCTACTAAATTATTGGAGAATCTTGGATTACATGAGGTTTTTCCAGCTTCATGAATAATGTTAAAATGAAGATGCAGTTGGATATTTAAGATGTACAATTTTTTTTGCACACTTTGAGCTTTCATTTCACTTAACACTACAGAAATACCTTTTCTTGTATCTCCCTTTAAAAGATGGATAAGCATGTAAGAGCACATTTTTCCAGGGTCCTCTGGGCAAAATGGGAAGTATAACTCAACTAGTTTTTACATATTGAACTTCATCACTGCTCATGTTAAAAAAAA
>VWYO01017365.1:0-14425 GCA_013400275.1 Rhadina sibilatrix
ATCGTAACAGCTCACACCTGTGGATGCCCTGTCTCTCCTCCCCCCCACCCCCCATCAGCCTAACAGCTCACACCTGTGGCTGCTGCCACTCTCAGGGTGAGGGCAGGGGCAGAGGGGACTTGCTGCTCATTCCCTGGCCCATTATCAGAAGGCACCCGCCCCTCCTTCTCCCAGAGTTACAAGAGATAAAGAAAAAAAAATCTCCCCAGCTGCTTTCAGCAAATGAAATAGAATCCACATTTTTGGTTCCATAACCCAAGACACCATGCTAGGGACAGAAGGTAGTGAGCTGGAACAGCAGAAGAAAGAGAGTAGAAAAAAAGTTGAGACATTGAGTCTACAAAGTAGCTGCTGCCATAAATAGACAGGCCCTGAGAGCTGTGTGGAGCTGCCCATAAAAAGCTCTAGAGAAAAGACATGAGAGACTGCTAGATAACAAGGTGTTAATGCTTGGAATCCACTGAAGTTTTTAAAGAAGTTCTCAGAGCGCAGTGTCCGTCTCAAGTTCCACATTTACCTCATTTTCAATCTTTGCAATAATGGGGGGAAAAGGGGATTTTCACATCAATGCAAACCTTCTAAAAGGAGGAACATCTGGGCTTCCCCCTGAAGTTAAACCTTAGGATGATGAAAAGAGGGAGGTACCCTTAATGCAAACCTGTAAAATAGCGTGGTCAAGGTGCTGCCTTTCCATTTAAACTAAAAAACAAAGCAAAATGGGGATTCCCTGTCAACTAATGCCCCAAACAGGAGGGAAAAGGGAGGGTGTCCTACGATGGATACCGTGAAAAATGCAGGGGAAGGGGATTCCCCATCAATTGAAACACAAGCAATTATAGAAAAAGTTGCTTATTTAACCAACTCAAATTAACACCACATTGATATAGTAGGATTCTTTTTAATTGAGTTATAGAGGGGAGAAAATAGAGCGGCCCCAGTCACTCTGACTTGCTCCCAGTTGCTCCCAGCATGGTCCCAGCTGCTCCCAGTGTGGTTCCACTCACACCTGTATGGTTACAAAAACTCCCAGTACAGCCCGTTTGCCCTCAGCATGCTTGTGGTCATTCCCAGGCACTCCCAGTTGCCCCAGTAAGGTTCCAGTTACTCCAGTAGAGCCCAGTCCCTCCAGTGATGCCGCTCCTGGGATCCCCCAGCCCGTTCTATTTTCTCCCCTCCCAACTCTCCAGGCTCCCGAGAGGAGTCCCAAGGACTAGAAGTCCCCAGCCAGTGTCCCCAGCAAGGCCCAGTTTGGATCTGCAGCCCCCAGTATTCCCAATTTCCCTCTCGTTTTCCCCGGGCCGGGTTCCCCCCGGCCCCAGCGGGTGGGAGCAACCGAGAGCCCCGCGCTGCCCATCCCGACCTGTCCCGGCTCCATCCCCGCTCCTCCCGCGGGCTGCCGGGGCTTCGGGGACGGGGGAGGAGGAGGAGGGAGGGAGGAAGAGGCGGAGTGGCAGCAGGAAGGAGGAAGAACAGAGAAGAGGACAGGAGGGGGAACAGGGCGGCTCCAGCGCTCTCCGAACCCGGACCTCCCCGGGACCATCGCCCTTCATCCCACAGGTGCCCGCTGAGGGGGATCTCGCCCCAGATATCCTGGGGGGGTCCTTGGGTTTGAGGTTTTTTGTGAGAGATGTTTGGAGCTTGCAGGGCTCCAGAGCCGAGCCGCAGATGCCGCTTGGGGGGACATCGGGGGGGTTTCCGGGCGGTGTTTTTGTGGGGACCCGGTGGCGGTGGCGGCAGAGCCCCGGCGGGATGCGGGTCCCCCCGCGGTCGGGGTTGGGCTGCCCCGGCCGGGCCCTCCGAGCTCTTCCGGGGCCGCGTGGGGAGCGCCCGGGCCCGGCGGGGGCGGGGGGACACCGGGTTTGGGGAGCCCCGGTAGAGCCGCGGCTGCCCTGAGCGAGATCTTCGAGAGCGGAGACCCCCAGAGCCCCAAAGCGGGAACCCCGACGAGGGAGGACCCCTGGGATTGCCGGGCCCCGGCGGGGGTGCTGGGGCTGCAGGGGCGGGATGGCCGGGAAAGGGGTTCGGGGGTCCCAGTGCCGGCAGTGGCTGCTCCCAGTATGAGCTCAGAGTCTCCCCCCGCGTGGTTCCAGTTTCCTCGACACTCCCAGTATGAGCCCAGTCAGTCCCAGTATGATCCTGGTCACTTCCCCTCACTCCTGCCTGATCCCTGTTGCTCCCAGTATGACCCAGTCAGTCGCAGTCATTCCCTGTTATGATGCAATTTGCCCCCAGCATGGTCCCAGTTGCTCTCACTTTTGTAAAGTGTGTTCCCAGTTCTCCTAGTTGCCCCTAGCATAGTCCCAGTAACTCCCAGTATGACCCAGTATGAGTCTCCAGCACGATCACAATCTCTCCAGCAGGGCCCAGTCACTCACACTTGCTCCCAGTTTCCCCCCACTGTGCTCCCAGTTCTCCCCAACAGTTACTTCAGAATGATTCCAGACTTTCCCAGTTACTCCCAGTTGCCCATGGCACGGTCCCAGTTTCTGTCAGTTGCCCAAAGTGTGGTGCCAGTGCTCCCAGTATGATCCCAGTTGCCCCAGTTGTGGTCACAGTTCCCTCAGCATGGTTCCAGCACCTAAAATGGAGAGACTAGAGATGGGGAACTCCTGGGAGGCTTTTTCAGGGCAGATTTTTATGGACACACGATGCTGACTTCTAGAGATGGACTTGGGCAAGGGGATCTTTAAATCCAAGGTGCTCACACCTTGTTTTGCCTCCAAACCAGGATTTCCCATTCCCAAACCTTGGCCAGATGGAGGAGGAGGCTGCGAGGAAGAAGAAGATGCCCCAGGACAGCCAGGCAGGTGAGGAGGAAGTCACTGCCCCTTTCCCCCTCTCTCCTGCTCCATCTCGCAGCCCAGCCTGGCCCCCAGCTGCAGGACAACCCGGCTGCTGACACTGCCCTGCCAGGGATGTACTGGGGGGTTTTCCTTTCCCTTCCCTCTGGCACAGAAGCAAGTCCCATCCTCTCCTTGTCCTTCCTCTCCCAGACAAGGAGCTGAGAGTGGAGACCAGGGAGGACAAATCCCCACGGCAGAACCTCATGGAAGAGGCCGTTTTGAGGGTCTCCACAGAACAGGAATCCAACAGGGAGGAAAAGCCCCAGAGGTCCCACATGAGGAGCGACTCCAACCCCAGCCCAGGGAGCTCTGATGAGGAAAGACCCAACCTGTGCCAGGAAGGTGGACAGAGCTTCAGCCGGGGCTCAGAGCTGGTGGTCCATGAGCAGTTTCATGATGAGGAGAAGCCCCACAAGTGTGGGGAATGTGGGAAGAGCTTCAGCTGGAGGTCCCGGCTTATACGCCACCAGATGATCCACACTGGGGAAAAGCCTTACGAGTGTCCTGAGTGTGGCAAGAGATTTAGAGACACCCCTGGACTGATCATCCACCATCGTATCCACACCGGGGAACGGCCCTTCGAGTGTGGGGAATGTGGCCAGACCTTCAACCGGAGCTCCCACCTGACCTCCCACCAGAAGATCCACACTGGGGAGAGGCCCTACGAGTGTTCTGAGTGTGGGAAGAGGTTTCAGACCAGCTCCCTTCTCCTCATACATCAGCGGATTCACACAGATGAGAAGCCCTATCGCTGCCCCGACTGCAGGAAGGGCTTCAAGCACAACTCCCACCTCACCAGGCACCGGCGCATCCACACCGGGGAGAAGCCCTACAAGTGTCCCGAGTGTGGAAAGTGCTTCAGAACTAGCTCAGTCTTGAATCAACACCAATGGAGACATCGGTAAGCTAAGCCCTGGAAGTGCCCCAACTACAGGAAGAGCTTCATCCTCTGCTCCAACTCAATCCCCCATCAGAGGACCCACGTTGGGCAGAGCCCTGGTGACCCACATTCCTGCTAACCCAGGGTGGGTTGGTCTCCACATCCTCCTGGATCCCCATAGGCTCCTGGATGAACACGGGCAGGAACATCTATTGAGACTCAGATCGACGTTGGAAATTCATTGGGAAGAGCCGATTTTTTACCTTATCTTTGTTTGAAAGACAGATGTCTGCTAAGGAAAGCAGGAGCCTCCCTTGAAACAGAAAATGTCAAACCCCCTCCCTCTGAATTATTATAATTTTGAAATTAAGGTGTATCGCTGACTGGACTTGTGATATGCGTGGGGAACAGTGAGGCACAGGCGGAGCCTTCGCTGAACCTGAGCTCATGGCGCAGATTGTGACCACAACTGTCAAGACCCAGGCAAAGGACATGAGGGAGATACTTTCTCTCTGAGGTTTCAGGGTTTATTGCTCTGAAAGGATCAGGGAGAAAAGAGCGACAGGAGCTGCTGTGCAGCAGCTTTTAAGCAGAGGTGGAACATAGGGAGGTGCAGACCAACAACCAATGGGATTCTACAGGGTGGGGTTTATGGAGGGAGGTGCCAGGGGTCACAGCCAATGGGAGAGACAAAGGGGTGTTCAGGGCCAGTCAGGGACGAGGAACATTGAATTTTCTGGAAAGGGAGGTAGGAACAGCTTCTGATGGATGGGGAAGGGAGGTTGGGTCAACTTTCGGGGTGTACTAATGTCTTGGGTTGTGGAACCAAAAATGTGTATTTTATTTCATCTGTTGAAAGCAGTTGAAGAGATGGGTTTTTTTAATCTCTTGTTATTCTTGGGGGGGGGGCAAGTGCCTTCTGATAATGGGCCAGCTGTTCAAACCAGGTGGGGCAGTGTTTCTTATCTTTCACCACCAGGGGGACATCTTCTGCTAATGGGCCATGAAGGCTCCTCAAGCAGTCCCCAAGCAACATCCCCAAGCAGACATCCACATTCCATCATCCCATTGTGAGATGCTCCACCCAGTGGGGGGAGCCAACCATTCCTACCTGGATAAAAACTGAGACATAGGAACACAAGGTATCTGGCTTCACTGGATTCCCAGAGGAAGACTGGACCGTTCTCACCATCACTGGACCCTTTCCTACAGGGTCATCTCTGCCCCAACAGAACCACATCTGCCACTCCAGGAGGACTTTCAGACTGCTTCCAAGACCCTGACCAACAGGGTGTTAGGTTGTATTATTCCATTTATTTTATTTTACCTTTTTTTTCCTCCTCTCCTATTAAATTGTATCTCTGTCTTGGAGTCTCACTGGTTTTGCCTTCAAACCAGTACGTCTGCCCAGCTGGGGATGGAGGGATCCCCGTGTCCAGAGCTGCTTGGGCCACGGTCAGGCCAGCAGGTTATGACACAGCTTGGACACAGGATGTACTCAGAACACAAGATTGGTGTTGCTGGCAATGTTAAATTAAACACAGCATAGTAAAAATTAACACAACAATAAAATTTAAATTGAAATTCGCACAACTCACATTTTATACCGTTAAGTACCATTTACTGCAACTGACATTTAAACCAATACAGCTTAAAAGTTTACAACATTAAATACAATTTAAATTGAAATTCATACGACTTAAAATTAACACAAGTAAATCTAACTTAATGCAATGTAAGCTTTGTTTCATATAACTTAAAGTTAATGCAAGTAAATACTATTTAAACTGCTACAACTTAGTTTTATGCAATTAAACAAAATTTAATAGAATTTAAATTCATACAACCTAAAGTTAATGCAAGTAAATACTGTTCAATACCATTTAAAGTAATACAACCTAAATTTACACAACTAAATACAGTTTAGTACAATATAAATTTAAATTCATACAACTGAAAGTTAATGCAAGCAAATACTATATAATACCACTTAAATATAAACTAATACAAGTTAAATTTATACAGTTAAATATAACTGACCGCAATTTAAATTTAAATTAATACAACTTCAAGGTAATACAATGTAAAATAAGATTAACACCTATCAAATTGATATCAATAGCTACAAAATACCTACAAAATCAACTTTTTGCAAAAATGATGCGTCTCTTTTTTGGCCCTGTGGCCAAGCTTCGTGGGTTGGGAATGAACATGTTTGTATTTTCCAGCCTCAAATATTTCTGTCCCCTTGGAGTCCAGGTGATGCTTTCCATTCCAGGTATTTGCACATGTGGAGTCCTTAAGTAATGCTCCTCTCCTTCCCTCAAGTACTCTTCGATTAGTGCCACCTGCACAGGCAGAGGCCAAGGTTTCACTTGATCTGGTTTCACCCTGGCATCTCCTCTCTCTTCTGCCTTTTGAGCCGACCAGGCTCAGGGACACTTCCTGAAATATTCCCCTGCCCACCCCCCGGGCTCCTGTGGCCAGCTCAGTTTCCTTGAGGGGCTTTGGAGGAATATCTCATGAAAACAGGGTAAAAGATTCCAAAAGAGGCTCTCACCCCCTGGGATCAGTCCAAGGCTTCATTCTCAAAGGGTTCCAGGGCAGAGAGAGAGAGGGAGAACAAGGAAGAACAGGACTTTATCGAGTCTCTGGCTCAGGAAAGATAACTGGACCTGAGCCAATAAGGTCAAGATAGGAAGGAAGGGTCAAACTACATGGTCACAGGCTTCAGGGGGTCTCTGGGGGAAAAAAACATTCCCCAGAGGAATACAACAACTTCCTGCCCAAGGAGTAAGCTGCTCTCCTGCCCTTTGCTACAGGCTGTTACCTTCTGTATTTTGGCCCAGGCACGCTCTCCAGTTCCTCCTGCCAGGATGTCCACAGCATCTGCCATCAGTGACTGCAGCTGTGGCACCCAGATAGATACAGACAGTCAATGTGGAATTCACAGAGAAACCATTTCTCCCAATAGACAAATTAAACCCTGATTCAAACCCTTGGCACTCTGGTGATTTTGTGACTTGTCTTTCACACAGTGAGCACAGTCAACTCATCTTTGTTCCAGCCCTTGCACTGCATTCTTGTCAATCTAAAATACTGTGGTATTGCCTCTCCACGGTCCCTGCCAGGGTAGTGAGACACTAATTTTGAAGACTTTAGAAAAAACTGAGGTTACAGATGGCAATATATTGCTGATTTAGCTGAAAAAATAAGCCTTGCTGAAATCAGTTAAAACTCAGAGGAGGGTTAAAAGAGACTGGATTTTAGATGAGCTATCCCGGATCTAATAACTCATTGCTTGTCAACTTTATGTCCGTGTAAGCTGTGCTTGTACCGAAAAACAGGGAAATTGATCAGTAGACACCAGAAACACAAGACTATTGCAAACCCTTTATCTCCAGAAACAGTGCTGGGAACAGGAAACTATGTTTTACCAAGGAGTCATTTGTCACGTATGTATCAAAAGGCAGAAAATTTAGAACGAGGAAGACTAGTTTTACTACCTCCTGTTGGTGACCATTCCCCAGGTAAGACCACTGACTCATTTCAGAGAACAAACTATGCATGCTTAATAGCCTTTTTGTCAATTAGCATATGAAGTAGAGAAGAGGAGGTGACAGGGGTATGAATATGCATTTGTATTTTGTGTATTCGACACTTTTGTGGATAAAAGGCTTTGTAGTTACCTGTGATCTTTGCAGTGCGCATTGGGGAGCTATCCCACGCAGCTGCCGTTGTAATAAACATACACTTTCTAACTGAACTGTTAGAGAGTCTTTTGTCCGTCACAGTTGGGTACCGATGTTAGATCAATATTCATATTTTAATAAATCAGTAGTCCTGGCATTGCCTCAGCCTGCACCTGGAGGAAGACTGGACCCTTCTCACCACCACTGGAACCCTTTCCTACAGGATCATCTCTACCCCAACAGAACCACATCTGCCACTCCAGGAGGACTCACTGTGGACTGCTTCCAACAGCCTGACCAACAGGGTGTCAGGTTGTATCTCTGACTCTGTCAGGGTTTCTAGGACTGTTGTTTGTTTGCTTGCTTGTTTGTTTGTTTTACTACTACATTTGTATTGTTAATATTACTAGTAAAAAAACTATTCTTCCTGTTCCCAAATCTTTGCCTGAAAGCCCTGAATAACAAAATTATAATTTGGAGGAGGTGAGGGGTTTACATTCTCCATTCCAAGGGAAACTCCAGCTTTCCCTGGCAGATACCTGTCTTTCCAAACCAAGACACTCGAGCAGGCAGACCGGTTTTCTCCAAGACATGGAGCATGTGGTGGGATGGACCCAGCACAGAAAATCAGTTTTCCCTCCTTTCCCCCCCTCCCTTCTCAGCTGTACCCCGGTTCAGGCTGTTCTGCTGCAGGTACCTTCTGAGATCAGAAATGCCAAGGCAGCATGAGCTGCATCATTGCAATCATTTTTCCAGACTGATGTGGGGAGGTTTTCAGGGCAGAGAAGGGATTTTCAATAGATACTGACTGGTGAGTCCTGGTGGTTCTGTCAGCCATCCTTGTAGCTGACCAGCTCCTCCCCTGCCCAAGCATTGCAGGAGGATCTGAAAAATCTTTCAGATCCTCACATTGGACAAAGGACTTCCAGACCCCATGGAAACAGCATGGAACTCTGCCCTGGCCCTTCCTGCTCTCTCTCTCTCAGCCTGCAGAGGCCAAAACAAGTGTTGGAAATCAAAACCTACCAGCTTGTCATCCTCCCGAGAGACTCTCTGCAGGTAGGGAATGGTTGCCAGCTCAGCCATCACCTGGGTCATCACCTGGGCCTGTTCCTCCCCTCTCTGCAGGTGGCTGAGCAGGCTGGCGTGATGGAACTGCTCAATGGCCCGTGCACATGGGCCACGCTCGTCCTGTGGGCCCAGGAGAAGAGAGGAGGTAAGAGGAGAGGCACAGGGGATGCCCTGATCCTTGGTGTCCTGTGCCTCAAGGCTTCTCCTCTGGGTTTGTGCTGGTCCTGCTCTCAGTCAGCACCTTTCAGGCCATGCTACTGGGACAGGCTTCAGAGAGGGCAACAAAAAGACTTTTCTTGCCATGAGCTCTCTGGGAAGACTAGGAAAATAAAGATGTTGTCATGATAGAGGGGAAGGGGAGACAGCAGATAACAAACACAAGTACAGTTTTCTCCTTTAGAACGGGCTTTTCCATCACCCCTTGTCTTGGGTTATGGAACCAAAAATGTGTATTCTCTTTAATCTGTTGAAAGCAGCTGGGGAGATGTTTTTCTTTATATCTTGTAACTCTGGGGGGAAGGGGGGCAGGTGCCTTCTGATCATGGGCCAGCTGTTCAAACCAGGTGGGGCAGTGTTTCTTATCTCTTTTACCGCCTGTCCTCCCTCCAGGGGGATGTCTTCTGCTGATGGGCCATGAAGGCTCACCAAGGACAGGACACATTCCATCATCCCATTTTGAGATGCTCCAACCAGTGGGAGGAGCCAACCATTCCTACCTGGATAAAAACTGAGATGTAGGAACACCAGGGAGCGGGTTCCACCAAATTCCCGGAGTGAGACTGGACCCTTCTCACCATCACTGGACCCTTTCCTACAGGATCATCTCTACCCCAACAGAACCACATCTGCCACTCCAGGAGGACTCACTGTGGACTGCTTCCAACAGCCTGACCAACAGGGTGTCAGGTTGTATCTCTGACTCTGTCAGGGTTTCTAGGACTGTTGTTTGTTTGTTTGCTTGTTTGTTTGTTTGTTTTACTACTACATTTGTATTGTTAATATTAATAGTAAAAAAACTATTGTTCCTATTCCCAAATCTTTGCCTGAAAGCCCTGAATTGCAAAATTATAATAATTTGGAGGAGGTGAGGGGTTTACATTCTCCATTCCAAGGGAAACTCCAGCTTTCCCTGGCAGATACCTGTCACTCAAAACCAAGACACTCCTCCACTGAACATCACCTGACTTTCCTGGATGGCTTTTCCAGGCTGAGTAAAGTGAGCTGCTTGGTCAAAACCAGCCTGAGCAGAACCAGAAGTTGGATTGCACGCAGATGAGGAAGAGGGCAGCAGAAGGAAATGTTTGTTCTGTTAAACCCCAAATATATTATTTTTTTCCTCTCCAAGTAAGCTGTAGTGCTTAAGGGTTAAGTAGCTGAGTCTGTAGCTGAAGTTTGGCCACTTTTAATTTAGCTTATGTGTGACAGAAATACTATGGAGGTAGGAGCTCTGTTCCTAATGCAATTCACAGAGCATTTCCGGACACTGGAGGAGTGCATGCAGCAGGAATTGCTCCCCAAAAGCACACTCACACCTTCCCACACACCACAGAAAGGAAATGGGACACTCACCTTTATCTTGGTGCTTCCTATAAAAGCCACGGCTGCCATGATCCTTTTCCCAGTGTTCTGCCAAAACATTTCTGCTTCTTCCTCCATGCTGGGACTGAAAGTTATTTTCTGGCCTAGGGAGTGAAATCATAGAGCCACAGAGGCTGTGTTTATTCATCTCCATTTCCTTTAGGGGATCTGGCAGGGTGTTGGGTGAACTGGAGGAGGAGTGAAGGGGTTGGGAAGAGCTGCCAGGGCCTTCAGGGCTGCTGGCATTGTTGGAAATGGGTCCTGAGACACCCTTGAGACCCCTCATTTAGTAAGGACTGTGGGGGTCACCCCTGAGCCAGGCAAGTTGGCACACCTGGGAAGACTGGCAGCTTTTGAGTTACAAACTTTTCCACGGTTTTTCCAAGCTCTTTGTTTCTGAAGCCCAGTGTCAGTAAGTACTGCTGGCCAGGATGAGATTCGGCCTTCTCTGGCAACAGGTGAATCCCATGAGGATCTGCATAGGGAAAGGAAAATCATTTCCACTGTCTTATTTCCTTACAGCTGTAAGAGAAGTTACTTTTATGGAGAAAAATAAGTCTAAGAAGGAGTGAAATGGTCTCCAGAAACCTTGCCAAAGCACAGATGACAAAATCAACACGTCCAGCTCGTGCTGGGCTTTAAATCTTTGGGTTCTGCAGCCTTTTGTATCAACAGCTCAAATTGTGCCTGAGATAAAGCAATGCCTGCCCAATTCCCCAGAGCAGTGGAAGTGTCTGAAGGCCAAGCAGCTCAAACTCTCCCACTGTCTTCAGCTCTTTTGAATTCATCTGCACAAGCACAATCCCTGGTGACAAAGAGCAGCTGAAACCTGCTGTCACCTGTAAATATGTGCTGCACATAGTCAGGGTGATTCTCAGCAAAGGTCTTGTTGGCCTCCTTTATTTTGTCAGCCTTGTCCTCTTTCTCAAAAGGTGTGTACAGAGCAGAAAAAGAGACTTCTCCACTGAGGGCTTCTTGAGTCAGAGCCTAAAAAAGAGCAAAGAAATGACACGTTTCATGTTGGGTAGAGGCCAGTTTAAAAACAACCAGTTTTGTTTGGGTTTTTTAACCCAACCCAACAACTAGGCAGTTTGGATGGAAACTCCATGAGCCTCCATCTCCAAGTAGGAGACAGGGATAAGAGAAACTGCCTTACAGGTAAAGAGAAAAAGTGATTCTGTGCTCTCTGAAAGTCACATCAGGAAGTCTTTATGAGAAAAGGACACAGTCTCAAGCTGCGCCAAGGCAAATACAGGTTGGATATCAGGAAAAGGTTTTTCACAGAAAGAGTGATGAAGTACTGGAATCATCTGCCTGGGGAGGTGGTGGAGTCACCATCCCTGGATGTGTTTAAAAAAGGACTGGATGTACTCCTAGAGGAGTCTTGGGGACGTGAACCTTGTTGGAGTGACAGATGTGCTGGGGCTTTGCAGAAAGAATTATTAATTACCAATCTAAGTACCAAAGCAAGCTATATTAACCCATGTTCCTCATAGCTCTCACTACTCATGAATCAAGCAAAATAAAAGGAGAATGCTCTTTTCTCTCATAGCCCAGGTAATCTCATCCCATCCTGTCTCCTGGATGTTGCTTGTGGCATGACAAAATCAAATATTAGCTTCTCAGTATTTAAGTGATGTGTTTAGTGAATCACTGATTTTGGAGTGTTTCCTACCTCTTACTGGTGGGGAATTTGCTCCTTTACCCCATCCTTTGGAAATGGAAGATTAGCTGAAGACCCACTTAACTGTATGCCATCCCCAAAACTATGCAGCCACAGTTCAGAATGGAGATAGGCTCCAAATTCAGCCTGGTACAGAAACGGGGACCCGCAGTCCCCAAGGACAAAACGTGGGAAGAGTCACACAAGTGACAAAGACTGAACTCTGTTATAACAAGGCTGTTTCAGACAAATTCACCCCAGCCTAGGCAAGGAAGAGGCCTTCATCAAATTTCAAACAAAAATGGTTTCTATCTGGGATTCCTCAAGACTGGAGCCTCCCACTGTCAGGCAATGGATGGGTGCCATGGTTTAGTTGAGGTGTTGGGGCTGGGTTGGACTCTATGATCTTGGAGGTCTCTTCCAACCCAGTGATTCTGTGAAATGCCTTCAGCAGCTGTATCCAGAATTGTTGTGTCAGGGGAGGTTTAGGTTGGATATTAGGAACAGGGTCTTCCCCCAGAGGGTGTTTAGGCTCCCTGGGGATGTGGTCACAGCACCAAGCCTGACAAGAGCTCCAGGAGCAGCTGGACAATCCTCTCAAGTACAGGGTGTGACTCTTGTGCAGGGCCAAGAGTTGGGTCTCAGTGATCCTCGTGGGTCCCTCCCAGCTCAGCCCACTCCCCAGGCTGTCAGTTTTCACCTGCCAGTACAGCTGCAGGAGGTCACTGGTCTCCAGCCCCGCTCCCTCGGCCAGGACGTACAGACACTGTGCCACCATGGCGCTCCTGGGGACAAAAGAGAGAGAGAGAGAGAGAGAGAGAGAGAGAGAGAGAGAGGAGTGTGCAGGCAGAGAAGGGGCTCTGTGGCCAGGCTGAAAGGAGAGCCTGTTCAGTCTCAGCTCAGCTTAATGCCAAAGCTTACACAGAACTCCCAGTCCTTGTCCAACAAACATCAGCAAGCACATTTTTAGCTCACCAAACTCTGTCATACAGGGCTGCAAATTGGGATTTTTCACATTGAAGTGAACTGGAAGGGCTGGAGCTCTGCTGCCCCTGAGATCACACACACAAAGCCAGTGCAAGGCTCCCACAGATTTGGGAAAAGCCTGGCTCCTGGAGGATGTGTCACTGCTGAGAGCTGCAAGGAAAGGGATGCAGAGGGGCCCTGGAAGTACCTGGCAGCCTCCGAGTATCTGTGCAGGCAGCGAAAGCATGCGGCTTGGCGCAGGTGATTGCAGAAGTGAGAGGGTTTCTGGATGATGCTCCTTGAGAGAAGAGGGATGGGCAAGGTTAGACTGGGATTTCTTAAAAGCTCCTAAGAATGAAGCAGTGACTGAGGCACTCTATGCCTCAACTCAGTGCTACATCTCAAATGTCAGGTGAACTCTTTCTCTCCCTCTCTCTCCAGCTGTGATCAATGAAGAAAATATTACTAAAAGTATTACTCAAAGGTTCATTTCACTGTGGTTTTATCCTATATGCAATTTCATTATTTTCATTTGTGGACTGCTCTAGGAAAATATGTTCCAGGGGTAATATTCTCTCTTGCCTAAGTAACAAAAGAAAAACTGCTACAGCACAAGCTCTTGTTAACCCCCAGTTCCCCAAACAGGAGCAGCAGATGTCTGGCCCATCTCCCTGGAAGCACTGTGCACCTGGAATGCATCAGAAGGTGAACCAGGGGTATTTCGAAATACTCTCTGCACAAGGCAAAGGTGCAGTTTTTTGCCCAAAATGGACAAAAATTGGCCTGTGTGCCTTCAACAGAGGCAGTGAATCCAATTTAAACACCACATGTCAGGTGTGCTTGCTTGATTCCTCTTTTCTCACTCTTAGACTGGTTCCTCCTGCATAGCATTTATTCCTAGTCTTTGTCTCATTTGGGATTTCAGTCTCAGCAGTGAATCCGACCTGTGTTTCCGCTTACCTGTGTGAATGATGCAGAGCAAGGTCAGGCTGCCCCAGCTTTAAGTAGCAGATGACGAGCATTGACTCGATCCAGCTGGAAAGCCTGGAAATCTCATCTGGAGAGGCCTTCAAGGGATCATCTACAGCAAAGCCTTTACTGCAAAGCTGCACACATGGAACAGAATCGTGATTTCCAAATGTTAAAACATACCCTTTGTTGGGTGGAAATGCTTTTTGTGACTGATCAGCAGAGAAAACTGAAGTCTAACAGACTCTGGCTTTAACTGAGGTCAGCATTACAAAAATCAGTACAGAGGACAGAAGTGTCTTTCAGGGCTGTTCTGGGTTTTTGGTTCCTGAGGGAAGATTTAGAGACTGCTGCGGAGCAACAGCGCTACAATTCTGTGATGTCCCCATCACTCTGCCCACAATCCCAGGGATTAATTCCTTCACCATTTTTCCTGCTATGTCCATTCACCAGCCTTTCCTCTTAGGAGGAGACAAGTCCTCCTTTCTTCTTAAGTGACCCATAGTCAGCTCATATCAGAATACAGGGGGCAAAAAAGTACTTAAGAAAGATGACGTTTTATCATTTTACTCACTGGCTGCTATAATATTTATTGCTTTTAAAAACTGCTTCAGTATTATAGAAGATAAAAACAATTAAGAATAGGATTATTTGCTTGTGAACTGGAAAGCCCTAATATTTGACAAATGCTTTTGAATGAAGTTTGGCAGAACAGTCCTAAAAAAGAGTTTACATTATCCATCAAAAAAAAAAAAAAAAAAAA